>OY856409.1:413168360-413768360 GCA_963693085.1 Alisma plantago-aquatica
CAATTACTCAATGATGTATGTCTTCAAGTACATGACTTGAACAATGAGATCATACATATGTTAAGAGTATGTACATTCTTGTTATGTCCCTGGTTGGATGTTATTGTTGAAGGCAAATAGACAAGAATAACACTTAAGATTGGAGTGTGAGTTGGTTGATGACAGAATCTCATTTGTCATGATATGGTATATCAAACCAAGCACACATATACATGTTAGAGAATAATGTATTAGACATACCCACCTTGAGAGTAAAACATGAAAACCATACTTGGTAAGTCATAGTCATCTCTCATAGTGAAGGTGGTGATTGTAATTCTTAGACCTGAAGTCACTACACTCATCACATGTCATTCGATATACTTTGACATCATCCAACATAACACTAAAACATGGATTGCCATAATGGTGATGATTGGGTAGCTGTGACACATGGGGATAGACTGTGAGTGATGTAGATGGGATCTATCCCTCCTACTAGAGTTTCATATCCATGGCCACTTGATTAGCGAGATTGAGAAACACATGTGAATGCACATGTGTATCAATATATGATATTGAGATCACATATATCTCATACAGTCCGCTTTAGGTTCAAGAAACATGGATTGAATATTGAGAGGATGACAATTCCATACATCGAGTTCATTTTGAATATCAAAGACAAAGGAATTAGACAATTACTATAACACCTTACACAAATTGTAGGTTGAAGTTTTTCTCCAAGTTTCCATTCACTTGGATATTACTGATGTGTGACTAGGCACCACTCTTTACTTGTGATGTCATAAGCTAGTTATGGACCTTCACTGCCAACATGATATGGGACCTATAGGGTCACACACATATGAAATCACTTAGAAGAGGAGTTTATCATGAATGATAATTAAATTTATTACTAAAGTGTTTAGGTAGTCAATTCGAGCAAAAAATTAGCTGACTGGACTGTCAGCCGATCGGCTCAAGTGTTGAGACGACCAGTTGGAGTATCAGGTTGATTAGGAATTGAACTGGCTAAGTTCTTCCCAAAATGAGGAGCTAACCGACCCGTTCACTCAGTGAACTGATCGAATCAGCTCACCAACCAATTGGTTAGATGAGTGATACGACGGTCTTACGTGAGCGAGATCACTCAATTTTTGGAGAAATTCGATTGCATCAAGGATTAGTGTTGACGTCATGTTGTGCATTAATTGGATTTGAATTGCCAAATCATATTCAATTGGGAAACATAACTAAATAATCAATTTGCTGCGTGAACCATCCGTTTCACATGTGAACCGACCAGTTCAGTTGCCAAATGACTGGATGGACATTCAAAAGTTGTGAAAATTCACGATCTTCTGGTCCCTTCCACTCACACATTGACTTGGAACCATGACCCTAACCCCTCCTATAAATAGAGGGGTACTAGGGGCTTCCCAACACATACAATTGAGAATCAATTGCTATGACAATTGTTATCCCTTCTGGTTGTGGTAATCAAGAGAGCCCAAGCAACTCCTTTCTGACTAGGGAGGTATAGAAAGGGAGAGAACAACTGAGGATCATTACAGGAGAGAAGATTGGTGACTAGTACACCAACAAGTGGGACAACTCCTTAAGGTCCATTCTAGTAGGATGATAGGAGTTCTTGGTGGTCTGTGTGAACTTCCATAGAGGCGAGGTGGCCTTTTCCCATGGATGGGAAGACGTCGTCAGCCATCAATCTGTGGTGAGACTACATGAGCCACTATAGACACTGTTTTAGTTTGCTGTCCGTGGTGAAGACCACGAGCTACACATGTAAGAATAACTAGAAGATAATTGTATTACAATGAGTTGTAGTCACTAGACTAGATCTAGGACCAGGTATGAACTTTTTAAACCATCTTTCCTATTTTATATTTATTGACACAATCTTACTATTCTGGGAATATAGATAGATAAAATTTTGTTTCTACTGCCATGATCTATGTTTGTATTTCCCAACACAAGCCACCATAAATTTTCTAGCCAGAGCAACCATTCTAATCCACCCTAATTTCACCAAAACCCATATGGCATTTTTAATTTTCTACCATAGTCGATTTTCACCAATATGGACATTCTTAATTTGACCCACCACAACTATTCTACCCAAAATGATTGTGTTACCTACATAAACCTACTACTTCCTACACATCATTTTACAACTTTACCCCCACTTAACTCTAGATCCCTTAGGCCACTATATATGGTAGTGGAAGATGGGAGTCTAAGGTCATCTACTCCAAACCTCCATAGCCTCTACCCTTGTTTCCTTCTCCAATCTACCTCACTTCCTTCACCCTTTCACCCCAAATCCTAGTTTTTAGGATTTTGGACAATTTATTCTACTTTTCATGCTGTCTTGCATTCTTGGAGGAGGAGACATCCTTTGATTTGATGAAGGTGAAGAGAGGAGCTCCCTCATCCACATCGAATGGAATTTATACTATACTCCCTCATCCACATCGAATGGAATTTATACTATCTTTTCCCCTTTTCTAGTTATACCTTTGACTATGAGTATCTAAGATCCTTTATGGGTTGTTTGTGGGCCAAAATATGTAACTATGATACCATGATGGGAAACCCTTGTGCACCAAACTATCATTCCATTTTTTGATGCTATGTTTGTTGGTGTGAATGCCCTGAGAGCCAATCATGGGATGATTGGTGGGATACATTAAGATTGATTTGATAAACATCAAAGGCAAGCTTCCAATTCTTTCTGGTTCAGTCATATGAGATAGTGATAGAACAGATTGAATGTCTAGAGAATGACAATACTCAATGACGTATGCCTTCAGGTTCATGACCTGAACGATGAGATCATACGGACGCTAAGAGTTTGTACATTCTTGTTATGTACCTAGTCGGATGTCATTGTGGAAGGTAGATAGACAACAATGACACACAAGACTAGATTGTGGTGTTGGTTGATGACAGAATCTCATTAGTCATGATATAGAGATATCAAACCAAACACATAGGTACTTGTTAGAGAACAAGTGTACCAGACAGACCCACCGTGAGTTTGACACATGGAACCATGACATGGTAGTCACAGTCAGTACTCACAGTGATGGTGTTGAGTGTGATTCTTTGACCTGAAATCACTACACTCAACACATGTCGTTGGGCACACTTTGACATCATCAAACACAGTCTTGAAACATGGGTTGTTATAAAGGTTATGATTGGGTGGCTTTGACACATGTGGCTTTTGAGGGGTGAGTGATAGATATGGGATTTGTCCCTCCTGAGGGAGTTTGATATCCAAGGCCACTTGATGAGTAGGATTGAGATAGGCGTGCGCACGCATGTGTGAATCAGTATGTGATATTGATGTCATACATATCTCGTTCAATCTGCTCTGAGATCAAGAAAGTGAATGAACGTTGATAGGATGACTGTTCCATGCCTCGAGTTCATTCGAGATATCAGTGACAAAGGAATTATACATTCACTGTAACACCATTCACAGATTGTAGGATTGAAAGTTGTTCTCCAACTTTCTACTTTCACTTGGGTAGCACTGATGTGTGACTAGGCACCGGTCTTTGCTTGTGAAGTCATAAGTGTTATGGACTTTCACTGCCAACGTGAAATGGACATGCAGGGTCACACACATAGGATTTAACATGGAAGAGGATTTTTATCCACAAGCAATGCTTAGATTGATTACTAAAGGAGTTTAGTAGTTCAATTAAACACTCAATTGATTGATTGCTCAAAATCATAGTGTTCAAGGTGTTGGACAGATTGATTAGAGTATCGGATTGATTGAAATCGCAATTGACTGATTCTGCACAATCTACACTCCCAACCGATCGGCTCATGTGATGAACCGATCGGCTGAGCTTGGTAAACCGGTCGGCTCAAGTATTGAGTCGATCAACTCAAGGACAGGGTGAACGATTGCTTCAAGTGTTGAAACGATCGGTTCGACTGTTGCAACCGGGCAAGTTGGGAAAGTAGGATTGGTGAGAATTTTCCTTGCGTTTCACTTGCCCAATTTGATTGGAACAAGGATTGGTATTCGATACCAATTAGAGACAAAAGAAGGAAAGTCAATCGGGAACCAACCAGGACCACCAACCGACCGGTTCACTTGTGAACCGACCGGTTGAGGTGTCCCAACTGATCGGTTGAGGTGTCAATCGACCGGTTCAGGTCCCCAACCGACCGGTTCACTTGTGAACTGATCGGTTCAAGTTGCAAGTTGGTTGTTTTGTGGAAAATCTTGAACCCTTCTACTCATGCTTTAGTCCCATGTTGCCGGGGATAGAGAACCCTGTCCCATGACCTGCCTATATATATAGGGGTATTGGGGGCTTCTCAAAGTACAACTCAGTGCAACCAGTTGCTCTGCAAAGTTGTCGTTCTCTCAGGTTTTGGTAATAGAGAGAGAGCCTGAGCAAGTGCTTCCCGCAAAGGGAGGTGCAGCAAGGGAAGGACAACTGCAGTTGCAACTGGTGGCAGGACAGTGTGTTGGCGACTAGTACGCCAATAGGAGGGTGCAACTCCTTCCACTTCCTTGTAGGACAAGGAGTGTGGAGTTCCAGGTGGTCCGTGTGGACTACTTCAGAGGCGAGAGGTTTCTGCCGCTCAGGAGGACAACTGTCATCTGACAGTCCGGTAGGAGGAGGAGTCGTCAGTCCCGGTGCGACCAGGAGCTGCACATACACCGTCCAAGACCAGAGGTGAATACCGCGCAAGCCACAAGGTATTGTCGCCGAGCAAGCCTCGGGACAAGGTATGATTCCACAAACCATCCTTTCCTATTATATAGACGTTGATGCGTTTCCTTGTTCTGGGTTTGGGGAGAAATTTTTTTGTTTCTGTTGCCTTCTCTGATTCCCCTAAAACCCAACAGTGGTATCAGAGCCACGTCAACTGTTCTATATTTTAGGAATATCGATATGATCAATTTTGGTTTGTCGCATTTATTTATTGCATACGATGCGAATAAAATTGGCTTTATGCATGTCCAATCCTAAATCCACAAATCCCAATTACATATATGATATGTATTATTAATGCACTCGATACGCGTCGCCCTTAAACGAGTTTTGTTGTGGATGTATAGTGTGGTTATGGCCAATAAACCCTATCTGTGTATGGTTGTTTGTGGTTGCTTGCATCTCGGTTTGCGCACCGATCTTCCCTCTCCGATTCCTGATGTAACTCAAAATAATTCGATATTCTTTCCTACCTTTGCTCCCCCCAAATGTAACTCGGGGTTTCCCTTTTATGTAATGTAATATTAGGATAGATTTTATTTCCTATTATGTCGAAGACCGGCGGACATCGAGATGATAGCTGAGACGACCGGTTCAAGGCGTGAACCGATCAGTTGATGTTCCAGATGATCGGTTCAAGGAGCGAACCGATCGGTAGATGACCGGTTCGAGGAGCAAGACGAGCGGGTGGTGGCCATGACGAGATGCACGATGACCAGGCGAATCGATCGGTTGGAGGAGCCAACCGATCGGCTTGTGGCACCCAGACGACTGACCAAAGAGAGCTGATCATTCATGGGATGAGTTGATCAACTCGGATGGCAAGGCACATAATTCATCTTGTACAGGTTGCATGTGATGTAGACCTAGATGACCGTGATTCCTCTTGGCTTGAGGAATCACATTAGGATGGCCATAATCATCACTTTTATCATTTGTGCATGTTTTCTATGGGATATAGCATGTATATGATACATACTATGTATTGTGGTGATTGGATATGTATATGTATATAAAAACCAAATCCCTCATTAAATATTAAGTTTTAGATGCCTTCCAAATGCAACACACGTGAAAATATTGATCGACCAGGTGTGGGCACACCCTAGCATGGTGAACCGTCTATCTCATGGAAGCATGAAGGATGAATGTGTGGGTCTGCCCTAGCAGGGTGCATGTTCATCGTGTTTGCTTTGGGTCAGACTTAACAAGGTGACCTAGATGGGATCTAGTACCTTGAGGCATGGAGATGATCATGGCAAGGAGTTGCGTATGCCATCTTATCAAGAGTTGCATATGATGCAATTGGCAAAAGTTGCCTACCCGAGAGATCTATGTTGTGGGTGACAGCCCTAGCTGGTCCATGACTTAGAGGATTTCAGGATCTTGCCCACTAGAAGGTTGTACGCTGCAATCTTACGAATTGATGGTGAGGGCTATCAATTTGAAGTAAAATAGTGGGAGCGATAATTAATTAAAGGCCTAATTATATCGTCAAATTTTCAAATCAATCAAATAAGTCAAAAGAGTTTTGGACTAAAATTGCATATATTTCCTTTTGTTAAAATAAATGGTTAATCAACAAATCACTTTATTTGCGATCGGTCTTTGAGACCAACAAATTAAATGGGAATAATTCCACGACTGGTTAGGATGATGAGAAGTGTTCTCAAAGAGCGAAAGCTCTAAGTCCTAGTTATACCAAGACCAGATAAACTCAATCCCACCACATCAATGGCTGAAAGTATGCTTATGGAAGCATACCGAGGAAGACATTGATGAGGAGTGCTTGATGTTGTGTTCTCTGAACTATGAGTTGTGGAGACAACATGAGACATATGATGTCTCCAAGACACTGTCCTAGTATGTCATGACAGAAGGAGATCCACCTAAGGTATTCACACACTCAATATGATTGGGTATGTGAAAACCTGACTAAGAAGGATTCCCTCTGAGCCAAGAGTTGGCTATTGGTATGATACTGCAAATGTTGCGAGAATCATACAATTCATGATAAACTACAACATGAACAACTTTGACAAGCATTGACAAAGTTGTTGGACATGTTGAGGATAGTAGAGGCAAAGATGAAGAAAGACAAACCATAATCTTTGATGTGATCAAAGAAAAGGTAAGTCTTAAGGGCAAGGGAAAGGGCAAAGCAAAGAAGTGTTCTGATGCTAGCCAGCAGCCCAAGCCGTCTTCAACCTCAAGGCACATGGGAAAGGGTGTATGAGGGAATTACCCTCTATATCTGGAAGAACAAAAGAAGATGAAGGAGGGGATGGAGATCTCCACCTAAGGCATCAGGAAATGAACTGCTTCTTTATCTGAGGTATATGATACCAAGATATGGATATGTCATATATGATATGCAATATCCACAAAGAAGTGATGGCCTTTATGAAAGGACCAAGAAAGGAGTACCCATCATTGGAGCAAGTGTTGCTGCCATAGATAGGAGTATCTTTTAGTTTATTTCAGCCTAAAGGGCACGAAATAGAGTTGAGAACTGCTATTTCATATTTGCCAATAGATAGAAACACTTTATTTTTGCATATTGTATGACAATGATGACAATTAATAAAGTTGATGTTTCAATCTTAAAGATATGATCTTTGTGGCAATGCCTTGTTTATCTTGTGATACATGGCATGCATAAGATAAAATGATACCTAAAGTTATTGATAACTCAAACAGTCAAATTAGCATCAATCATGAGAAATTCATTTCTAGTTTCCATATGATGGATACATCTAGACTCTTTTGGTTAGAGAACCAGTAAGAGACATGAATATCTTGAACATGATTAATCAATCTTCACTAATGGTAGTGGGAGAATGATTATCCTATTAGGGATGATACATGTGATTTATTTACATACCTATTGGAACAAATGCTAATACTTCAAATGGTGTTTAGAGAAATATCAATATGAATATCTTGAAGTGTTCAAGATTATCATAGATGAAGTACAAATTTGGTAAAGTGTTAATTCTTGATGAGATCAATGAATGAAATACTTGGACCAAATGTTTGAGATCCTTATGAGTGATTATGATAGTGTATCATAGTGAACTCATGATTAAGGCATGGTGATGTCTAAATCAAGAAGGAATCATACTCTAAGGAGTTAGAGAATGATTATCAAATAACTGAATTCTTCTTAATAAAAGAATACCCCACACTAATAAAGGACATTGAGAATCACAAGGAGTTGTGAGTTCTTATATCCTTAACAGATACACCTCAATTATCTATGTGATGAGTTGTTCATGTGATGAGTCAACTATCCAGATGAATATGAGGAACTGGATTTTGAGTTATGGTAGATGACCATTACATCCTAAATGACTTCCATGTAAACCATAAGGTATGACCTTGATGGTAGCACTCATTGGGATGAAATCCATAAGTGCAAATAAGTCTTAAGTGTTAAGACACATGGATAACATTTTTGAGAAGGATGATGCTTGTTGATTGCAACTTAATGACTAAGACATTTGGCATATGGATAGTAAAACCACATTCCTATGAGGACTAAAACAAGGATGTGTACGTGACACAACCTATAAGGTTTATGAATCCATTAATACAAATGAAGTATATAAGTTACAATGGACTAATCAATGTGATTGATTGAGTACAAGAAACTCAGAATTGGATCTTTACTTTGATGATATAGTCAAAGAGTTTGACTGATATGTCAAAGATAAAGAAGGGATCTGTGATTTAGTGGGAGCATGTTCACATTCCACATGTTGATGTGAAATGGAAATGTTCTAGAATGGAAATCCAAAAGTGGAAATTATCTTTAAGGAAGATAGAGAAGTTTCCTATGTGATAGGAATAGAGATCTATAGAGATAGTTCTCGAAAACCTCTTGACCTGAAAAGAGAAAGAATACATTGGCAATCTGTACTGAAGGGTTCAGTAAGCACAGATTCAGTGGGAGAAAACTTATCCATGTTACATGGAGTTAGTATCCCAAGGGCCAAGTGTCCAATTCTTATGAAGAATGGGAATAATAAGAATAGATATGGATCTATCATGTATGTAATCATCCCATTATCTTTCATGTATGGACATGGCAAGAATAAAATGCATTCATCATCTTGTATGTACAACATGACAATATGATATGCTCATCCTGATAACTCATATGTGGGACATGACGAGTGGATGTCTGTCTGCTTCCAGTAAGGGTTACTAGAATACCATAAGAACTTGATAAGTACTTGAGAAGTACTAGTTCTATGGAGATAAGGAAGAGTTCGATGTAAAGAGTTACATTGATGCGAACTTCCGAAAGGACAGAAAATTAATCGCAAAACATATATAGGATATATAAAAGTGAAAGTTTGTTGATAATTGGAAGTGTTCCAATAAATCCATTTAAAAGGAAATGCTGAGTATCTATGCGTTAGAGAACTGCAGTGGATACTATATGGATCTGGAAGTTCATGAGATGAACTTATAGATATTCCACTCATTGATGACAAGTCTGGAATCCTTGATCATGCAATGTGGCTAAAGGTTAGTAAAGGAATACTAGATCACATATTACGTCAACTCCATCTCATACGTGTGACGTACAACGAAGAGATGTGAGACATGCAACTTATACTGACTTTGGCAAGGTGTTGCCATTACTCACTATATTCGCACTAGAGCACAGTAACATGTGGGACATGTTTGAAGATCACTATGAATATGATTCAAGGGTGACTGGCTTGCAGTGTAAGTGGGAGTCTGTTGGTATGAATGCCCTGAGAGCCAATCATGGGATGATTGGTGGGATACATTAAGATTGATTTGATAAACATAAAGGCAAGCTTCCAATTCTTTCTGGTTCAGTCATATGAGATAGTGATAGAACAGATTGAATGTCTAGAGAATGATAGTACTCAATGACGTATGCCTTCAGGTTCATGACCTGAACGATGAGATCATACAGATGCTAAGAGTTTGTACATTCTTGTTATGTCCCTAGTCGGATGTCATTGTGGAAGGTAGATAGACAACAATGACACACAAGACTAGATTGTGGTGTTGGTTGATGACAGAATCTCATTAGTCATGATATAGGTACTTGTTAGAGAACAAGTATACCAGACAGACCCACCGTGAGTTTGACACATGGAACCATGACATGGTAGTCACAGTTAGTACTCACAGTGATGGTGGTGAGTGTGATTCTTTGACCTCAAATCACTACACTCAACACATGTCGTTGGGCACACTTTGACATCATCAAACACAGTCCTGAAACATGGGTTGCTATAAAGGTGATGATTGGGTGGCTTTGACACATGGGGCTTTTGAGGGGTGAGTGATAGATATGGGATTTGTCCCTCCTGAGGGAGTTTGATATCCAAGGCCACTTGATGAGTAGGATTGAGATAGGCATGCGCACACATGTGTGAATCAATATATGATATTGATGTCATACATATCTCGTTCAATCTGCTCTGAGATCAAGAAAGTGAATGAACGTTGACAGGATGACTGTTCCATGCCTCGAGTTCATTCGGGATATCAATGACAAAGGAATTATACATTCACTGTAACACCATTCACGGATTGTAGGATTGAAAGTTGTTCTCCAACTTTCTACATTCACTTGGGTAGCACTGATGTGTGACTAGGCATCGGTCTTTTCTTGTGAAGTCATAAGTGTTATGGACTTTCATTGCCAATGTGAAATGGACCTGCAGGGTCACACACATAGGATTTAACTTGGAAGAGGAGTTTTGTCCACAAGCAATGTTTAGATTGATTACTAAAGGAGTTTAGTAGTTCAATTAAACACTCAATTGATTGATTTCTCAAAATCATAGTGTTCAAGGGGTTGGACAGATTGATTAGAGTATCGAATTGATTGAAATCACAATTGACTGATTCTGCACAATCTGCACTCCCAACCGATCGACTCATGTGATGAACCCATCGACTGAGCTTGGTGAACCGGTCGGCTCAAGTATTGAGTCGATCGGCTCAAGGACAGGATGAACGATTGCTTCAAGTGTTGAAATGATCGGTTTGACTGTTGCAACCAGGCAAGTTGGGAAAGTAGGATTGGTGAGAATTTTCCTTGCATTTCACTTGCCCAATTTGATTGGAACAAGGATTGGTATTCAATACCAATTAGAGACAAAAGAAGGAAAGTCAATCAGGAACTGACCAAGACCACCAACCGACCAGTTCACTTGTGAACCGACCGGTTGAGGTGTCCCAACCGATCGGTTGAGGTGTCAACCGACCGGTTCAGGTCCCCAACCGACCGGTTCACTTGTGAACCGATCGGTTCAGGTTGCGAGTTGGTTGTTTTGTGGAAAATCTCGAACCCTTCTACTCCTACTTTAGTCCCATATTGTCGGGGATAGAGAACCATGTCCCATGAACCGCCAATATATAGGGGTATTGGGGGCTTCTCAAAGTACAACTCAGTGCAACCAGTTGCTCTGCAAAGTTGTCGTTCTCTCTAGTTTTGGTAACAGAGAGAGAGCCCGAGCAAGTGCTTCCCGCAAAGGGAGGTGCAACAAGGAAAGGACAACTGCAGTTGCAACTAGAGGCAGGAGAGTGTGTTGGCGACTAGTACGTCAACATGAGGGTGCAACTCCTTCCACTTCCTTGTGGGACAAGGAGTGTGGAGTTCCAGGTGGTCTGTGTGGACTACTTCAGAGGCGGGAGGTTTCTACCGCTCAGGAGGACAACTGTCATCCGAAAGTCCGGTAGGAGGAGGAGTCGTCAGTCCCAGTGCGACCAAGAGCTGCACAAACACCGTCCAAGACCGGAGGCGAAGACCACACAAGCCGCGAGATATTGTCGCCGAGCAAGCCTCGGGACAAGGTATGATTCCACAAACCATCCTTTCCTATTATATAGACGTTGACGCATTTCCTTTTTCCGGGTTTGGGGGAGAATTTTTTTTGTTTCCGCTGCCTTCTCTGATTCCCCTAAAACCCAACAATGTTCTTTCTTAATATCCTTCCTTACCTCTTGGCATGGTTGTTTGAGGTATGGAATTGCCTAAGGAGTAGGCTAAATTTACGACTTTGGGCATTTGGGTAGATAAACTCCTAAGTCCATATTCAATCCTTAAATAGATTCTCCACCTTGCCCTTTATCTATCCATTCCCTTACTCCTATGTGTGAGATCTAAGTATCTAGATGTGCCTCCCCTATATACACTTAGCTAAATGTCTTACTAGTGGTTATATGGAGCTATTCAGGGATGTATATTCACTTTCTACTCTCCACACCATTACTTTCCCCTAAGCGTATTAGGAAACCCATCTAGAAACCAAGACTTGGAGCTTATAGACCTATGCCTATCTATTCCTTAGTCAATGGAACCTTGCAAAGGGTCCATAAATAGTGATAGGGACTAGTTCCCCTACTCACAACCACTCAAATCATGGTCCACTAGTAGAATAGGCATGCTCTAGTGTTATCCTTGTTGTTTGATTTGCTAGCTCCTGACTGAAAGTTTGTGCATGGATGTAACACTATACATGATTGATGAGTACATTTTCCACTATACAACCCACTACCCAATTACTTGTTTAAACTATGATTTGTCTTTTTACTAGCTAACTACTTTTGTTACTTAACTTGATTGCCTTGTTCATGTGCATTAGCTCTTCATAGGGTAAAAAATGCTTGTTTAGTTTCTTATCCTAGGATTTCTTTTTTAATTGCTTAGTTTAACTTTTACTTACTCACTTTAGCCCAGTCATTTAGTCTTACTTACTTTCTCGTTAGTGTGTAGCACAACATAGTTCCATTTCTCTCTTTTCTAGTTTTAGTAAAAAACATTGTTAAATTAGGGTTAATTAGTTTAGTTCTTGTTTGTATTCCTTGATTTATTTCTCATCTTTAGTGTAATCACAACCCCAAGCAAACCCCAAAAACCATAATATCTTGATATAGAAACCTAGAAAACAACACTATCTAGTAGTTTTGCCATGTGTATTGACCCCTATCTCTATATTACAATCCAAACCCCACACACTTGCAGGATAGGTTTTGTTTGTGTATTTGTGGTCAGGTCAAACTTTATGGTGCCATTTTTGGGGAGTGGATTTTGGGACCTGAATAGTTGTTTCTTTTTAACTTTTTCTAGAAGACATGACCCTTTCTTTCTTTATTCTTTGTATTACTTTTGCATTCATGATTCCTAACTTGCATCTGTCCACTTGGTTGTGTGTGTAGGTAACCATTTTTGTTTGATCACTATTCTCTATCTATTGACTCCTTCTTTAAAAATCTAGAAATAGGGAGGAGAAGGTGGAGGAATTTACACATCATCCAAGTAGAGTATCCAGTCATGTGGGATCATGAACAAGTGAAAGGGAATGAACAACCAAATCCATTCAAACAGAGCCCCCTTCATGACTACTTCACTCCCATAAATTACACTTCATTAGTTGCAACTAGAGTTGAATAAATGCCCGATAAAGTCTTTTCCATTCCACCACCCCTTGTGGGATTACTTTTCAATTTATATGGGTTGGGAGATGAGAATCCATACAAGCATAATAGTTCCTTTGTAGAGACATGTTCTACTTTGTGCACCCCTGCCACCACTGAGGACTCAGCTTGTCTCACAATCTTCTAGTTTTGGTTGAATGACAGGGTAAAGGAATGCTACTCCACCAAGTCTAACTTGATGACTTGGGAGATGATGCAAAATGAACTTCAAGAAAAATCAATACAATAGAAAATTTGAACCAGATGAGGAGTAATATCACATCTTTTAGCCAAGCGAGTCACAAACAATTCCACGAGAGTTAGGAGAAATTTTAAAAACTTGTAAATGAATCTCCTCTCATGAAGTACCACTATGACAAGTGGTTTAATCCTTCTACTATGGGTTGTCACAAATGGAGCAGAAGGTAGTGAATTCTTCTTGTTGAGGTGCATTCATGGAAAAGGCCCTTGAGGAATCATAGCCTCTTTTTGAGAAATTGGTTGAAAATTCCAGGCATAGAGCCTCAATTGCTTCAAATGAATATGATAGAAGTGTTGGTGCCTCTAAATTTACTCCACCAACCCCCTTTTCAAAGTCGATCCACAATTCGTGATGATTCTCACTAACATGATGAACTTGATGAAGAGTCAAGTGGGAAACAACCCTACTCCTCTATACAATCCATAGATTCCATTGATGATGAAGTGAAACCAATGCATCCCTATTGAAGTGACAACAATGACCCCATGTCAAATCTTACATGTTGGAGTGAAGAGACACCCAAACTTCTCTTAGAAGAAACAAGTTGATAATATACAACACCAACTAAGACCAAACCAAGGCCAAAGATACATTTCAAGGTGTGAAATTGAGGTTTTAGGAAGATTGAGAAGCACTGATGAAGTGAACAAATATGTGAATATGCATTTAAAAAGCATACAAAGCCTTAGACAAAGGCTAGATCATCTAGCCTTGACACTCGCTCACTGAGAGAAGGGGATACTTCCTTCCAAACCTTGGTGAACCCCAACAATGCAAGTGGACAAGTAGTGCCCCTCAAGGCTAATATGGTCCACCACCCATCAAATGCAACATGTCCAATAGTACCAAGGTCCTCCTAACCAATATCCTCCTCGACCAGCACAACCTCTGTTTAACTATCAATGCCCTACTCCACCTCAACAACCCCCACAACAACTATATCTCCCTCCTCCACCACCTCCACAAAAACCCTACATCCTTTAAAAACCACCCCATAACAAAGAATATATAATAACACAACCACCAAAACCACAAACATCATAATCTCTCTCACCTCCTCATGATCAAGTCAGCTTGGTGACTATTTTGAGGAGTAGCAAAAAACTTGAGCAGTTTAAAAGGAGCAAGAATAAAGTTGATCCAACTCATATTCATATCTCATTTCTAGACATGTATTATGATGGTCTTGAGAATATAAAAAAATTCTATTCTACCCTTTGTTGAGTATGTAACACCAAATGTCCTACCTACTTGCGAGTTTGTAATACCAAGTGTATCTCCCTTTGCAGAGAATGCAACACCAAGAGTAACACCAAGTTTTCTACTGGCTAGACCAGGGATTCCTATGGTGATGACCTAAGATCATAAAGTAACTTCACGCAAGGACAATGTTATTGATCCCCCATTCTTAAATGCTCTAGAATATCCCTCCTTCAAGGGGAAGCAAAACCATAATGTTGACATTTCTTAGATTTTTAGACAAGTGAAGGTAAACATCCCATTTCTTGATGAAACCAAGAAAGTTACGTCATATGCCAAATTCCTTAAGGATGATTGTACCTTTAAGAGGAAGACCACATGGAGTCTTATGAATGCATATTCATCCTAGTTTTAGTTGCATTTTTACATTAGTTTTTCATTCATTTTCTACACTTTACTTTATAATTAGCTTCATTTAGGTTTAATTATATGTTGTTTGCTAGGATTTTGATTCAATTCATTAGTTTTCTTGGTAGGCTTGAGCCCAAATCCTTACACTGATGTAGGAAATGGTGATCCCACTAACTTACTAGAACGCACACTTGTTTTTATAAATGAACTAGACTTTCATTCATTCATCTCTTCATCGATTGATAGTTTCATCATCCCAAGTTTCATCAGTTCATGCCTTTCTCCACACGCCAATATCTGCCTCCCTCTAGGGAGTGGGTTTTCTATAGTCTAAACTACCATCAATAGACATAGATAGAGTTTCCATAAATATTCAATCATTGAAACTCCTACTTGTACTCGTCTAGAAATGGAAACATGTGTGCATTAACTACCAATGAAAACCACACACTTGCCTGCCAATGAAGAACCTACACTGACCTAGTGATGGAATTTCTGCCTCTATCTATTGATGGAAAGATAGACATTATCCATTGATGGACTCAACCCTTTGATGAAAACCCTCACTTCTACTAATGGGTTTTCTTCCATTTCATCTGCTAATAGAGATTCTAAACGACATGAGACCTCTCATCTTCCTTATGCAACCACACCTTTACCTCCATGGCGACTGTCAACAGACAAAAAGGGACTGGGAGGGTTCCAAATCCTACCTGCTACCTATAAATACAAGGCCTATACATCCATGGAAAAGGATCTCTTCTTGAGACACCAAGCTACAAGAATCCACATTCTAATCCAAGAAGACCATCCCCATTGGTGGTTTTGGTCAGTTGATGACCACATCAAATGATAATTTTTGCTTCATTTAGGATCAACCTCCTGACCATGAAAGAGGCCAAAGACACCTCTGTAATGATCCTTCCACATACGATTTCCTCATCCTCATATCAATATCTAGAAACAAAGTCAACAAAAATGAAGGACCACCTGATGAGAGTCTAGGGTGTATCCTATTATTGTGTTGGATCAACCCCACCTCAGGGCATGAAGGTTGCTACTACACACACCAAGGCTGCATCTCCTCTACCCATTGAGATGATGGTTATCTATTTCCTTTCCCTTGTTTTTCTAATATCACTATGAGGAGCGAGTAAGGGTCACCCAATGACAGTCTGGGGTGTATCCTACTATTGTGTTGGATCAAACTCATAGTAGGGCATGAAGGTTTCTACCGCACACCCCAATACTAAATCTCTTATACCCATACAGATGATGGAGATCTCCTTCCTTTCCCTTGTTTTTTCCGATCTCATTATGAGGAGTGAGTAGTTCCTTATGTTGGGGCATGGGGAGTAGCCCCACTGCTCGCTTTTTCTCTTCTACTACATCCAAATCTATATGAACCTTTATGCCTGTATGCTTATCTAATAAGTTGACATGTTTATCATGATATTAGGTGTAGATAACTTTAAAATAAGGATCCAAGATGTCTATTGGTTTTTGTACCCTTGATGATAACTTTGGATAGGTGTTTTCTGAGGTGATGTGTATAGAACTCTAGGTAATGCGACGACAAGCCTAGTGTGATATTTATCTTGGTTCAATCCTAATGCCTAAAAGGGGATTTATCTACCCTCAATGTTAATCGTTCATGCTTGTTTATGATGTATTGAGAGAATGAGTGTAGGTAGTTTTGATGGAACCCACTCACACTAATATATTGATCCATTGATAATCACAACTAAATTCAAAAATTTTATTATTTTACTTAGCATATTTAACAATCACCCAAATTTTGTATTAAAATATTCTTCCTATTTTGGTTCAAATGATCAGTCCATTCTTACAAATATTGTACTATTGGTTATATCCTTAACTTATATTATGATAAGACATGCTGTTTGCATATGTTATTGTTGTACTATCTTTTAATAAACTCTAGGGGTTTCATGTCTCTAGTGTATTCTAGGGTACAAAATACACATATAAGAGGCAACCTAATAATATCAAGATGATGGAGCAAGTGAGCCCCATATTTTTTGATTATATGTGAGCTCCATATTTGATAGTACTTTCCCCCAAAAGGAGCGTGATATGGAAATTCCTCTTATTCGTTGCTATATTGGACACCACCTTAGTGAGAGGTCCTTGCTTGATCTTCAGTCTAGTGTCAACATCATACACTACAATGTATATGTAAAGTTGGGTTTAGGAAAGTTGGAACCAACCAAATACATCCTATAATTGGCAAATAGATCTACCAAGATACCAATGGGCCATATAGAGAACATATTGGTGATTTTGGATAAGGAGATGCAAATAGTGTTCCTAATAGATTTCGTTGTCCTAGACATGGAACC
The DNA here is from genome assembly GCA_963693085.1 of Alisma plantago-aquatica. Lineage (NCBI taxonomy): Eukaryota > Viridiplantae > Streptophyta > Magnoliopsida > Alismatales > Alismataceae > Alisma > Alisma plantago-aquatica. The sequence goes on from OY856409.1 coordinate 413,185,820, forward strand.
GGAGGATGAAAAAATTGCTATCATCTTAGGAAGATTGTTTTTATGTACATCTGATATAGAGATCAATGTATCTATCAATACCTTGACGGTATCCTTCTAGAATAGGAAGATAAAGATATATATGTTCACCACCTCCAAGAGATAAGGTTTAATTGAAGGGGATCGCTACTTACATATCTCCTACAATTACAAGGAAGTGGGGAAAGTTGAATAAGGAAACTTGAGAAGTTTATACATCCCTTGGGATGAAGAACATGTTTTGATGACCCTTCAAAGAACTGCCTACCTTGAGGAAAGAAATGCCTTTGTTTTTGAATTACTGATGATAGAGGAAGTCCAACTTGAATGAAGGCACTAAATCCAACACTTGTGGGAGAGAACTCACAGCAATTGAGTATCTTTTCACTCAAAACCTCTTTTTATAGTTTTGGTATTACACTTCAAAGAAGCACACACATTGTAATTGATGGTTTTTCTATTTTTGATCATGTTAGAATAAGTATGCATATGGAATATGTATGGAGTGTCTAAGCCAAGGAGAAGATCAAAATTTAGAAAAAATGATCTAAATTGGAAAAGCAATAGAAAAGCAACCACTGTGGCCTTCCACACATCGTGACCGTGGTGCCACCTGTCCAAAATGGTCGTTATCCACATAATAACCGTGATGGATCTACCCATATTCCTTGAAGACAACACCTAACTTCCCTACTTTTGATGAGTGGCCACCATAACTTCATGGTCATTAACATATCGTTCTAAGCTTCTATTTCATGATGGGGTCAACATGGCTTAAAAGCTTAGGTGGTAGGGTAGTAAACCCTTGATTCATGTTCCTTGTTCAATTTTTCCTATGATGATCAAACATTTGACTAAGTTTTATAGTTATACAATTATACTTTCTTGTTGCAACTTACAAAATGCATGCCATTTATTTTGCTTCTAATCATTTTCCCACATTTTTTCAAAATTTGAACTTTTTCCATGCCATTATCCGCCTTGCATTGCATGTAGGTTTTGATGATCTTTTATGTCTGATCATTATCTAGATTTTGCTTGAATGCTATTCTTGTTTGATAGCTTAGGTCTAGTTCTGAATAGGGGCACTTGGCATCAATTTTCCAATCTTTTTCTTTAACTTAAAATGTCATGTTCCAAGAGACGATTCTAGCTTGATCTCTCCATTTATTGATTTAGAACTAAAATTGTATGAATTTTGATGAATATAATTCACTGCACCCTTTCATATTGTAGTTTGATTGTTAAAGCTGCATGCATGATTCTATACATCTTTCATTTTTCTAGCAAACTATAGATATTAGGTTTTGTATCATGTTTCTTGGAAAGAATTTGGTTAATCCAATTACTCTATTCATTACCATTTACTTTTGATTGTGAAGTTTGTGGGACTATTTTGCATGTAGCAACCTCTTTTAGGAAAATCTACAATTTTTAACCCCTCTTTGATACATTTTTATACACGACTTATTACCTCAGTGCCACATGAAAAGATGCCAAAAGTGCACATATTAAGCCTTGGCGACCATCTAAAAACTTGGGGTATCCAATCCTTCACCTCCCTACATCTTCCTACCACTACAAGCCCTATCTACACATGGGACAAGAGAAGAAAAAAGAATGCAAAAAGAAAATAAAAGATGCTCCTATCTAATAGTCTCTAGTGAAGGAAAGATGGGTACTCCTATGTAATAGTATTCCAATATATTCTAATTGCATTCATATGGGATAGGAAACATCAACCCTATACCTTCATTCCTCAACATAGACAACTAGGTTGTTGAGTGTATATCAAACATATAGGGAGAATGAATGCAAAATAAAACCATCTTCATAATGATTTGGGTTTGAACCTTTAAAAATGAAATGCCTTTACCCGGAGCCTTGTTAGTACCACATCACTTGCATGAGTTGTGACACCCTATAAAGCAAGTCTATATTCTTTATGCTTAATTGTTTTCAACCATGGATGAACAAAAGAGATAAGTTAATTGAATGTATATAATCATTTTAGACTTGTATAGTCAAACAACTATATAGGTGAGTGCATTTATCATTTCTTAACAAGTTGATATTTCATTGTAGCATACTTGTGGGCATGTATGTTTTAAGCTTGGGGTGGTGAATGAGCTCTAGTGTGTCTCCATCTAGTGTCGTTTTGTCCCTTATATGCAATAAGATATGTAGAATGCTTGTTATTTCCATTAAATATCACTTTATATCAAATACACTTATGGATTTCTAGTTTTTTATAGGTACTTTGGCACTTAATGATGGAAGTGTTATAAGGAGTATCCTAAGTCTTCTTCAACCCTCACACAACCTAGGTGATCTCAAAAGCTACCTCGACCTATTCTTGAGTGATCAAGGATAGAGATGAAGCAAAGAACACCCTTAAAATAGATTGACAAGATTCAAGTGCAAGGAGAAGCCCCAAAAATGACTGTGATAAACCAACATGACCATGTGTCCAATGAAAAAACCACAATGATGATTCAGACTTGAAGCACCCCAAGACAACTCAACCACCACAACCATTCCCACCACCATGACCATGGTGCTAATTTACGAACACAGACATGCTCTGCATAATGGATGTGCTAACAAGCTCCTAAATCATCCCCCTGCCTTCTTCACCATAGTTGTGTTACCCAGCCCAATCATTCCACCATCATGCCACCACAACTATTCTACCTAGAACAACTGTGGCACTCCACCCCTTTTTCACAAAAACCCACTTGATAGTTTTATCTTTTCATCACAATCATTTTCCACTAGGACGATCATTCTCATGCCTACCCACCACATCTACTCGGCCCAAAACACGTGTGATACCTACCAAATCATACTGCTTCCTATGCATCATTTTACAACTTTACCCCCACTTAGGCCTAGAACCCCTAGGCCACTATACATAAACTAGTTGTGGCTAAGAGCATAAGGTTACCCACTCCAAGCCTCCATAAGCACCACCCTTATCCCCTTTTCCATTCCACCTCACGTCCTTCATACCTACACCCCAAAATCCTAGAGTTTTTAGGATTTTTGGCATTTCCCTTCCACTTTTATGCTATCTTTCATCTGTGGAGGAGGAGGGCATCGTTGGAGATATTGAAGGTGGTGAGAAAAGCTCCCTAATTCAAACCACATGGAGTTTCTAGTATCTTTTCCCCTTTATTTTGTTATTTCTTTTACTATGAGTAACTAAGATACTTTATGGGTTGTTTGGGGGCCAAAATATGCAACTATGATACCATGTTGGGAATTGTTTGCTAACCAAACTATTGTTTTGTTTTATAATTACATATTCTTGCTTGTTCTCCTTCCCTACCTCATGATATGGTGGTTTGATCTATGGAATCACCTAAGGGATAGGATAAATGGACAACTTTGGGCTTTTTCGTAGTAAAACTCCTAAGTCCTTGTGGGACTCTTAGCTACTTTGTCCACCTCACCCTTTACTTACCTATTCCCTTAGTCAGATGTATGAGATATAAGTAGCTAGATGTTCCTCCCCTATATACACTTAGCTAAATGGCTTGCTAGTAGTTAGATCGAACTTGTAGGGTGTGTATATCCACCTTCTACTCTCTACACCATTCCTTGACCCTATGTGAAATAGAAAACCACATCTAGGAACCTAGAGTTGGAACCTTTCAAAGTGTGGATGACTATTGATAATGACTAGTTCTTCTACTCACCACCATTACATCCATGGACTAGTAATATAATAGGACGCACACTCTAGTCTTATTCTTATTGTCTGGTTTGGTATATCTTGATTGTAAGTTGTTCATGGATATAACCCTATACATGGTGGTTTAGTACATATCACCCTAAACAACTCGCTACCCATCTACTTGTTTAAACCCTAGTTTGCCTTCTTGCTAGCTAATTGGTTGTGTTACTTAACTTGCTTGACTTGTTCATGATCATTAGCTCTTTATAGGGTAAGTACAAGTTTGAATAGTTGCTTGTCTTATATTTCTTAATTACTTTCTTATTTTATATTTTTCTTACTCACTTGGTGTGGTTGATAGATTATACTAGCCATTTTCTATTGCGTACTTTCTTGTTAATGTGTAGCTTAAATTAGTTCAATAGCTCTCTTTGCTAGTTTTAATTGAATAACATTGTTATATTGGGGTTAAATTAGGACTGGTTATTGTATGGTTTCCTTGCTTGCTTGCTCATCTTTAGTGTAATCACAACCCCTAAGAAAACCCTACAAATTCTAATTATTTCTCTAGAAACCTAAGAAACAACACTAGCTAGCACTTCTCCCCCACTCCTCTTGGATCGAGCCCTATCTTTTCCACTCTTTATACTACAATCTGAACCCCATGGGGCTTGTGGGGTACGTTTTGTGTGTGTATATGAGAGAAATCCTCTTAGGGCATCTTATAAATCTTTGTTAGTCGACCCCTACTTAAGCACATGCAACACCCTAATTCTAAAAATCATGAGCGGAAGAATAAACAATAAACATATTTTTTTACTTAGGGTGTCACAAACATTATATACATTTTAATAATAATTAGAAAGAAACCATGACATACTGATGTATAATATATATTCTCATTAATTTTTAGAAAAGAAATTCTATATAGGTCACTTTGTAAATTGGAAACTTGATAAATGACATATCATCCTGGAACTCTAACTTAACCTCTTACTTTGTGTAAATGTTGCCACACTATGAAAACCTTTGAGAAATTGTAGGTGAACTTTGTCTTGAATAAACCTCTTGAAGCTCAACATCTACAATTGTCTCATCCCATGCAATGGACGAATGGGAAAGCTAGTGTAAATGTGGCATTAAACTCTTAAAAAAACCTGAATATACTATAATTGAAAGATGAAACTAAAATGTGAAACATGTAACCTTATAATAATATTAGGTATCTTTATTTCTATCTTTTATCTATTAGTGGTTATCAATATATGATAAGTCCTCCTTTTTTGACACTAAAGTGCCCTCTACTATTGTGATGGACCCCTGTGGTCTTGTAGTACCCTCTATTTACACCAAAATTCCCTCTATTGATGCAATATGTCCTCCTTTGGCATGTAGTGCCCTCTGTTGACATTGAAGTGACCTTTAATGGTACAATGCACCCTCTTTTGGCATGTAGCACCCTCTGTTGACACTGAGGTATCCTCTATTGGAGAGATGAACCCTTTGTATGTCCTAGACCTCTAGTGAGGATTTATCATATAATGCTAAATTATATTTATAGTTATCCTATGTCTAGCATTAATATATCTTATAAATATATTGAAATATGTACTATAATTTTGATTATGACTCTTAGTCTAAAAATGATATCTGAGAAGAGCACTAATCTATTTATTTATGTATTGATATATACTTTATAACTAATAAGTGAAATTGATAATTTCAACATACTAAATTTGAATTCTTTATATCCATGTCATACATGATGACAATAACTAAAAATTTGAAATGCTTAAACTGTATCTATCACATTATATGAATTGGAAGTTCAAATATAGTTTAAATACTGCATAGGAAGAAACATTTTTGATCAAAAAATTTAGACTAGTAGTCTAAATATGATAGAAGAGACAAGATTCAAAGAACATGCCTCGCTTACTTGAAATCTATAATCTAAATATCTAAAATTATGAGCCTTCCATGCTCGATCTGGATGACAAAGTCTATTTTGATTTTGTTTCTCTCTCCTTGTTTCTTTCAATTGTTCCAGTCAGGACTACAGCTATGATCAACTGATACTATTGTTTAATTGATTTATGTGACAGTCTGAGAATGTTCGTCCTTTCCTTGTGTGATAAAGTGGGAGAAATGGGATGCAACTACAATCCCCCTATTTTATAAGTGATGCACCATGTGTGGTCTCTCTGATGAACTTGGTCATGCCATACACACTACTTCTTATCATTTTGACCATATCCTCTCGATCTCTTTATTACCTCCCTTCCTTCTTTGTTGCTCCATTTTGGTACATGACAAGTATATACAACAAGATCATAGAGTGACAAATTGGAACTAGCTTCTCAGGGTAGACTTGACATGGAGTTTAGAAACGACTTATCAATGTAAACATGACCTATAATAGAGGTTGGGTAGCTGGCACTATGGAGGCATTGCCATGTTTTGTTATGTGGAGGTTCGAGGCATAAAAAGGATAGGAACTATGTACATGCACTGCAAACATATTTGAATCTTCTTATTCCCCTTTGTATTGAATCTAGTTGTGATAGTACATCTTGTATGTGCCTTGGCATATGGACATAAAATGTATGCATTGCATGTAAATATCTGGGTGTAACTTGTGATTTTATCATAGTTCCTTTTAGCATATGAGAGAGGATGCTGGTGCTTGAAGCTATTGAATACTAGTCCTGCCCTATCATCTTCAAATCAAGTGGTGTCAACAGTCAACACTAAGTATCGTCATCGTTGCATGATGTTGTTTTCTCACTAGGAGAGAACTAAGTCTACTCTAATATGTCCCACAACACTGGTATGGTAGAGCTGCAATGAACGACAATGTTAAATTATAAGCTCGTCTATCAGCAGGACCTAGAATTGTTTGCTGCAAGGAGGAAAGTGTCACTACATATGTCATGGTTATGGAGGATTATCATTGACTAAAATCCACCTCAACCTTCAAACTGGGGTTGTTGGGTTTTCATAGAAGTATATGTAATAATACATCCTTTTAAGTATAACACTACCCCAAAAAGGAAATTTGTGATATGTCACATTCAAATCCAAGTCTTGTTGCCATTATTAGTAATTGGACTATCATCAAAATAAAACTATCATATCTATTGTCTATAGTCTTTCCAAGTCAAGAAAGAAATTCTAACAACTCATGTTTTTCCTTACTTGACTAGCATGTTCTTTAAAAAAAAATTAGAACTCAATTTATAGAAATCCTTGTGCGATATTGACTTAGATTATCTTATTTTTCCTTTTTATATTGAGAAAGGACATCGTAACCGCTCACGTACTTCTTATGATAGGAACAAGATATATTTGATTTCTAACATAGTGATATATGAATTTTATGCTTACGATACCATAATCATCTTCACTTACACATTGAATTAATTGTTTTATTTATTTAAATTGTATTCCATCACTTATAATTGAATTAATACCTTTTCCATTTCATGCCTCCCAATTTCATTGGGAAGGTGACCATGCAATATCAATAGTTCCTTATAATCTCCAACCAATATAGCACTCCTTCAAAATTGGTTCTATGTAATCAAATATTCAAACCTTAAATGCTAACAGAAAACCAAATGTTTAGTTTGGTTACTTCACAACACCTATATATTAAATATATGGTTTCAATATCTAGTTTTCTACCATTATATAATTATGATTATTTGAACCTTCCTAAAAGTAAAAAAATTATGAACATCTTGATAATTTCTTGCATTTGTTATCTTACAAATAGTCCTATAGAAACCATCTTATAATTTTGTAGCAAATCTCTCATTTATTAATTACTTTCATCAAAGGAATTTGGGAAAAGGCTCTTTCCAAATAAAAATAAAAAATTACTTAAGGGTACCCAAAAATAAAAACCATTATCCTCAAAATCAGTATTAAACATTCTCTAAATTCTACGAAACTAGGAACCTTGACATTATCCAACTTGACCACGAGTCCAAATTTTACTTTATTACCATGTTTAGATTTTGAAAAATTATTCATATATTATCCCTCCAGTGATTTAAATTACCCCTGCATCAGTGGTATATAGCTTCCTCTGTCTAGTTTATATTAACAATTAAATAATAAAAATCCATTCAAACGTGTACACATATTTATATCCATTTAAGGAACATGAATAAACGCTTAGATTTCAAAATAAAATCATTTAACATTTATCAACACTCATGATCTTTATTTTCTAATTAATCCATATCATGTTATATGAGCCTAATTTGATTGTAAAGATTGGTTAAAGTCAATATCCCATTATTCCAATCATATAGATTTTTTAAGAAAAAAATACTTTACATATATATAGTTATCTTACAATTTTACCCTAAATATGATTGACACAACGAAATTGTTCAAAATAAGCATATAGGTCATTGGATCCATTTACTCGCTCCACAATGGGTCTAATTTCTACCCCATAAAGAAAAATATAATATCTAATGTGTTACTTAAAAATTGAGTGTTTCAAATCTACCCACTTTATGCATAATTTTGTCCTCTAAATTCATCCAGGTTATCTACGAAGCTACCCACCTTAGGGTTTTACAAATACTAACATTACAACAACTTTCAACTCATGAACATGATTGAATCATCTAAACCTTCCAATTTCTATTGTATATGGATACTAATGGTCATATTTATATACATGTACTACACACCTTAATAACTTTAAACTCTAGGTACTATGCTTATTTGAAATAACATAAAGGATCTCAAACCTTCCTAATTTTCATTGAAATATCAACACTAAGAAGCATAATATTGTGGGACCAAAAGACGAAGCATATTATCGTTCCTTGAGTGCAGTATACTGATCCAATCTATGCTAAACCAAGTTTCCGAACTTATTCATACTACATGCTTCCTCTTATATATACTATTTGGAATTTACCTCATCAAAAAGTTCCTTCAAAGTCCACGGAGTTTTATTTATTTGTAACTAGTCATCTAAATAAAACAATACTATCTGAATTTTGTTAGTTTTAACTTAATTCAATTCTTCACATAAATGTTTTTTTTTTTATAAAAAACAAAGTAGGGATGTTAATATTTTCTCTACATTCCCTTGACCTAAGGTCACAAGATCTAGAATGTGAGTTCTAAGGATGACTTTTTGGGTCAAGGGATGTCCGTATCCCCTATAACCTTATAGTAGGGAGGATCTAAAGGTTAAAAAAACTTTCTTCTAGGATATACGATTGATCAGTAAAGTCTAAGAGTCACCTCTGGTTGTAACTTATCCTAAGAATAAAAAATCTATTATTTTTAATTTTAGTGGAAAAGTTCTTTAGTAGGTCAATATACATATTCCTTTTAGAAGATACATCTATAACATAATTTATGAAGTTCTTTAGGTATGGAATTTACTTCTCTTATGCAAAATCTTGTGCCTTAATATTTCTTTCTAATATCAACAATGATATTGTTTGACTTATTATCTCTATTAAGGTGTCACAACTTGTGTAGTAGACCTCTGCTCAATTCTAATGCCACTAGGTTAAGGTGACTATCTCTCTTAGGCTTTGGTATTGAATCTTTCTTTTTCTTCTGATACATTCCATATACATATATTATTTTGAAAAGAACATATCTTATAATACTTATCACAATGCTTCACTAATGCACATGTCACATACCACATGCACAAGAAAGTGTGGGAAAAGCATAAAAAAGGTTATGATTCTTATAACATTATCTCTAAATATATATTTAGTCTGTATTTGGACCATAAACCATTGTAAATGAAGATATCATGCTATAAGCATATCTAGATTTAACACATAAAGTCTAAAGGAGATAATTACCTGGACCTAATGCATATATAAACTTCAATCATCTAACTAGACCTCTGGATCAATCTCTACTATCTTTCACTAGTTTATTCTGTAACCAAGTATACTAATTATATTTCTAATTTTGTACTCTGGTGTCATTTGGTTTCTGTGGGGCAATCAAAACTAAGAATATGATAATTTTCTTAGTGTCCATCTACATTATTTCCATAATGCCAAATCATTACACCCCATTTTTGAAACTGATGAGAGTAAACATATACATCCATAAGTATTTTTTATCACTTGGGGTGTCACAAACATGATGTTCATTTCAATAATAATAAAAATAAACCAACATAGACTAGTGTATAAATATATTATCATTATTTATTAGAAAAGAAATTCTAGATATGTCATTTTACAATTCGGAAACTTAATACAAGATATAACATTCTGCAACTCTAACTTGAACTTTTGGATCATCTATATGGTACCCACCAAGAAAACCTCCTAGAAGTTGTATATGCACTATTGTCTTGGCTAAATATCCTAAACTAGAAACATGTGGATGTCTTGTCTCCAACCATGTACAAGTAGGAAAAATATGATTAGCATAAGTAGAATTGAATTCATGATAAAAAACATAAATATTGTAACCAAAATTAAAACTAAAATATGAAAGGTGTAAACCATACTTGTCAAGGCACCCCAGGGCTGCGCCTAGGCGAGGACGCTTTATTATAATGCTATAGTGACCTAGTTTTGTGGGTCTAGTTGTATATTTACTTGTTTTAATGTTTGATATGGCTACTTCAATGCTCAAAATTAATAGTGTTGCCTATTTTATGCGCCAAATATCACTTTTTATTGGATCTAATACTCTTTTTTGGGTTTGACTGGATCTAATACTCTTTTTTGTTTGACTGGATCTAATACTCTTAGTACACATTTGATTTTTCTTAGTTTGCACCTTCAATTCAGATTTTACTAAGTATCTATGCTATGAAGGATAGTGATTACATTGCTTAATAGTTTTAGCTATGTATGACAATAAATATATATTTATATATTGATCACTCTTACATTCTTTACAATAATTCTTTTCGTGTCCTTGACATTATTGTCAAATGATAATATATTAGAAATGTAATTGGTTATTTTTTCATACAATAAAATATATATATATGGAGAGATCGACTATAAATATGTAGATAACTACATATATAACTACACAATGTGTGTATATGAGTGGGAAAAAACCATGACACATGTATATATACATAAATTATTATTTTTAAAGGTCGCCTAGGTGACGCCTAGGCGACGCCTAGGAGCGCCTAGTCGCGCCAAGGCGCAAGGCATCCGGCCCCAACACCGTGTCGCCTTGCCGCCTTAACAAGCATGGTGTAAACTATAATATATTTAGGTATCTTTTATTTATTTATTTATCTATTTGTGGCCATCATTGTATGATAAGTCATCCTCTATTGACACTAAAGTATCCTCTACAAGTGTGTTTCACTATGTTGGCATGTAGTGATCTTTGTAGACACCAAAGTATCCTCTACTGGTGCAATGTGATCTTTATAAGCACATAGTGCCTCTGTTGACACTGAAGTGTCCTCAATTGGCACAATGCACCCATTGTTGTCATGTATCTCCCTTTGTTGACACTATATGTTGGCGCATTGTACCTCTATACGTTTGGGACCTCTATTGAGGACTTATCATATTATGTTAAGTTGTATTTAAGGTTCTAGTTTCTCTAGCATTAGTATCTTAACTATGAATCTATTATATGTAGATCCATATTTCTAGTCTAAATCTGAGAATAAATTTGTTATCTTAGAAGAAATTTGGTTTATTTATTGATGTATTGTATATTTTATAATAGAGGAGTAAAATCTCAAAATTTTTTGCTACTTCATTTGAATTAAATATCTTCATGTCATACATCATGAAAATGATTGAAAATATGAAATGCTTAAATTGTGCCTATCACATTACATGAATGTGAAATCTTAAATGTACTTTAGTTTCTACATAAGAAGAAACCTTATAAATCAAACAATTTAGACTAGTTGTGTAAGTATGATGAAAGAGACTAAATTCAAAGGGCATGAGTCACGTGCCTAAAACACATCATATCATTATACTAAAATGATCCTTTCATTCTCAATCTAGAGGCCAAAATCTATTTTGATCTTGGTACTCTCTCATTATTTCCTTCAATTATTATAGTTGGGTATAATTCTAGGATCCACCAAGAGCGAGATCTAATTAACTTGTCACAACTTGAGACTTATCATCCTTTTTTGACAACATGAGGGAACCGGGACAAGTGCATATGCAATTACCCTATTTTAAAAGAGTTACACCATGTGTGGACTCTCTGATGAACTTGATCATGGCATACACTACTTCATGAAGTTTTGACCATACCTTCCCGACCTCTCTATTCTTCCCTTCCTTCTTCATCGATATTTTTGGGTGCATTACAAGGATATGCAACAAACCCACAGAGTGAAAGTTTGGAGCTTTCTTCTCAAGTGGCCTTGCATAGAGTTTAGAAGCCATATGTCACTGTAAATAATGAAGAGTTTGTGGTAAGGGGGCACAACAAAGATACACATAGTTTCCAACAAAACTCTTAGCCAACAAAATTGTTATACCCATATAATGTCAGTATATTTAAGGCATAGAAGGGATATTAAATATATCTTGGTTAACACTAGTTATTCAAAAACTAAACATGCCTTATGTTATTGATGGACTTATAGTTCTGGATTTGAATATGAAGTCATTACTATTATTTTCACCTTGTATTCAAAACAACATCTTGTCTTCTCTTTGGAGAGGTTTCTTTCCTCAAGTCTTCACTCAAGGACTAGGAATGCCAATAGGGAGGTAGAAAGAGGGTAAAGGCCTACCCTTACCCTTAACTTACTGGTGATAGTAAGTAAGGGTAAGGGAATTACCAGCCTGGTGATTTTCCTTACCCTATGCTTATTGCTACCCTTTAATCTATAGGGTAAATGAGGAGGGTGCCGGTAATGTGTAATTAGTATGACATGTTGTGTAATCAGACTTCTAAGTAATATAAATTCATAATTATGTGTGCACATAAACCACATATCTTACATCAACTAGTCTTTTATACACCAATTGTAGTTTGACGTACTTAAATATTAAATTTATGATAGTAAAAATATTGTTATATTTTTACACAAAATGAGTTGTTGTTCACACTTCATAAGCATATCCCAAATAGTCATAATCTAGTAGATATCATCCAAATTCCACACATTTCATATATCTTGTTTTTGATAAAAAGGGCCAACACTTTGTAAGTACACTAACTTCTGGTTCAACTATATAACATGTTACATTGCAAGACTCAAAACACAATTAGTATCAAAACAAGTGGCAAGGTATAAATAATATTTGATTCAATCTCACAATGATAATGATGCTAAACATATAATAATTGATGTTTATGACATTTTCATAACTATTTTTGTTATAGAAAGTACATCTTCTATTGCTTGGTCATCAAGAACCAGTCCAAAGCCATCTCTTACAATAATATAAATAAATATTTATTGATCTACAACTACAAGGGGGCTCTCTAGTCAGTGGAATATTAAACCAGTCAATCCATTTTCTCAACATCTGGTGTTTATGTTCTATAACAAAGCTTCCAGTATACATCATAGACACAAGACATAGCTCTCCACTTTGTTGATGTCATACATCAAGAGGATTTTCTATCAAAAATATTGAGACTTTTTGTCCAAACTCGAGACTGCAAAGTAGATATGCTAGCGGGTGGATGTGCCACTAGACGACATGCTTCTAGGCACTAATGGGTGGTTTGCAACTTGTTAGGTTGTAGTAGCTGGATTCACGGTCCAGATGAAGGCATGGTTTCTTAAGGTAGATATCCACACAAATTTACAATGGCATGGGTGTGAAGGTACCTCAGAGAAAGGTGCATATGCTAGCACCATTGTGATAAGTCAGTCATTTGGCAAGAGATACATCTATTGTTTGGCTGACCAATTAGTTGCACAATCAAGAGAACAACTTACATGTTTTGTGGCTGCTATGTAGATCTAACACCACATGGGTGGTGTGTGACTCTGTATGGAGTGCTTGCAAGTTTCCACTAGAGAAAGTGGAAAGATGGGAGATGATTAGGGGAGTTGGAGAGGCGGAAGTCTGTGAGTTTATATAGTTAGGGCACACAAAGGACCATCACTAGCTGTTTGGGCATGGGCGTAAGATTGTTGGACGCAAGGTTGAAGTGAGAGATGTTATTTAGCTATTTATGTGAACATTATATATAGTATATATTTAAAATATAATATATATAATAATGGATAAATGGTTAAAGGGCATGGGTAATTCTTGTTCCTTACCCTTTAAAAGAGGATAAATGGGTAAACGATAGAGAAATTTCATACCCTTACCCTACATGGTACGGGTAAAGAGTAAAAGGGTAATAAAATCACCATTGAAAACCCTAACAAGGGCCTTGGCCTCTACATCTTCCACGTAGATGCAGGGCATCTTGGTGCACCACCTTGGTGGCCAAAAAAAAAAACTCAAAGTAATTGACGTGCTAAATTGCTCGCTCTCCTTCTTATCCTATTATGGGAATGTTGTACTTTGGATGTGTTGCTTCTCTCTCTCTGAGAGGAGTATCTCTTAGACAACTTGTTTCTTAATGTGTTTCAAGGTGTGTCTCTCCCCTTGACATCAACCTCTTTATATAGGAGAGCCATGGGTTTATATTTCCCAAACACCCAATATGAAACATCCCATGTAACGACACCACCTCCCGGTAACCCCCAATTAAGGGAGACCTGAAGGTCAGATCCGTTATCCCAATTAATAGGATCAAAGGTTCGACAAATAATCAGTAATAATTATAAAATTCTACCAAACTATACTGAAAGCTGGTATAAAATAAAACTTTGCATACCTTTTTCAAAAACTTGGATATCTACTTCTATCCACATCTGGAGTCTATTCTAACTAATCCTCCTTTGTACTTTAATTCTTATTTAATTCCACATATGCCACTTTAATGTTTGTCCTTTTCAAACTTGTACCTAAAACACTGACAAACAAAATGTCAGTCAGCATAAATGATTATGCCGGTATGTGGGGACAACCAAAATTTTGCAAATATGGCTAACAATCTAAATATCACAATCATGTTAATTAACAAGCCAAATTACGCTTTCAGTGTAACATTCTCCATCGCTTTTGCCCTAACCCTGGCATACCCTCCTTAGGGTTTCTCTTTTGCCAATGACTTAAGACCACCTTCTCAATCCCGAGCTTGGTGCCTGGGGTCACCTCTCATGGTGCCCGTGAGTCATGCAATAAAGACCACCTTCTCAATCCCAAGCTTGGTGTCTGGGGTCACCACTCATGGTGCCCATGGGTCTTCCCTCCTAGGCTTGACCTTTTGGCATCTTCCATCAGGGTGGCATGTAGGTGCGAGAATACACACTTATATTATAATTGTGATAATCATAGTGACTTTATGGTTTGCAAGTACGAACATCCAAACTGATAGGTTGCATTCAATGCAATTAATCATCTGGGAAACCTTCGGGAAACTAATGCGATTAACCATAATTAACCACATACCTGTCAGGCTGACTTGAGTGCAGAAATAATCCAACTAAGCAAGAACTCCAGTAAACAAGCAAGCACACAAGATGATCTTGAAACATGCATCCAATTTTCCTATCATTGATTAGGCCATTAAGGTCTATTAAACCTAGCTCGCTTCCTAGGGTTTCTATTCCACTTTTAGGGTTTCCATCGCAATTAGGGTTTCACTTCATTTTTACTATTTTAACCCTAATTTTGGATTAAAGGCACAACTAAAAGTCAAATAAGTCTATTAACTCCAGTAAACAAGCAAGCACACAAGATGATCTTGAAACATGCATCCAATTTTCCTATCATTGATTAGGCCATTAAGATCTATTAAACCTAGCTTGCTTCCTAGGGTTTCTAATCCACTTTTAGGGTTTCCATCGCAATTAGGGTTTCACTTCATTTTTACTATTTTAACCCTAATTTTGGATTAAAGGCACAACTAAAAGTCAAATAAGTCTATTATGCCCCTTTTACATTAAAACTACCATTTTTATCCTTTCAATTCATGATACAATCTTTAGGCCCAATTATCATCTTTGGTTCCTTCCGGATTAACAACTCATAGTTCATTATGGTCTAATTCACATATGAACTCTTTTATCATTAATTCCACCTTTATCCATTAGAAAACCCTAATTACCATATTAAGTGTATTTATCCACAATTAGGAACTTTTATATTCAAAATATTTTTGAACCATCATATCTCAGCCTTATTCATGAATTTGAACAATTCAATTCATTAAGAGTCATAATTACTAACATTAGGGATTCAAGGCCCATTAAAGCTCATTTATGCACATGGAACCCTAAATTAATCCAATTACGTGTAAAGTTCACCCTTTTCGATCTTAATGTATCTTTTTATAATTAACATGTTAATATCAACTTTAATCATCCATAAAACCCCTCTTAATACATTAATCATCTCAAAATAGGGGTTCTTAATCATTAATACATTAAAGTTGATAACTTTCACTATTTTTCGATTTGCAAGAGGAATTAGCTTCTAAATCTATTTTTAATGGATTCCTCGCATTTTTCTGAGCAAAATTTATATGACATGTATCGATCCGAGCTACCATTATTTAGATATGAACTTTGCAAGATTTACTTACTTGGGCCAATGGCAGGCTGCCACATCATCTCTTTCCCATGCAACACAGCCGCTTTGGAAACATAACGTAATGATGCTTATACCCTCGCATAAGTGGCTGGTCCTTCAGCCTGTGGAGGGGCAAAAACATCCAACATCCCTCCGTCTTCTTCCTCCTCACCGCCCTAGTGCTGCCGCTGCAGCAATGGTCAGGTTTGGCTCTACCGCTTCTTCCTGGACCTCGACGGCCACTAGGGGTTGCTTGCCCACCTCTGTCGAGCCTATGCACATGCGAGGGTGCCACTAGATCATGGCCATGATGGCCGATTCAAGCTCTCCAGGTCTGCACTATGCGAACAACTTGCAGCCATCCTATGGATGTTGCGTAAGAGCTAGAGCATGGGGACGATGGCCACATCTCTCTCTGGGGTCGTGGGGGTATCCAGCATCCATCAAGCTCATCTAATAGTTCTTCGTTGCTTCCATAGACACACTACTCCTCTATCCTAGGGTTTGCATGCAAATAACAAGAAGAAGAGAGAGGGTTGTGTGGGATCTCTCTAGAACTCGAACCAGAGGTTCTACCCCTTATATAGGAGAGGGTATCAACGCCCTAGGTTGTTCATCCATGAGATCCGAGTCTCTTTCCAAATAGGAAACCAAGTTCCTTCATAAGAAAGCAATCTTCTCTCTCTTAATTATCTTCTTAAAAAAACCATGTTCATTGGATATTTAGGAATTCGAAAATTCTCTTTCTTATTCTCTTTATGCTTGACTTTTAATCCATTGACACAAGTTTATATTTTCTTTTAGTAGAAAATACATCCTTTTTAACAATGCCACAAAATTCATTAATTATGTATCACATTATCCTCTTATTTTGTATTATTTATATTTTCTCTTTGTTTTTTTCCATTGGGGCTCCTTGGACCCCAAGAAACTCTAATATTTTGAAATCCTTTTTAGTGGATACTCATTATCCTTCTAGATGCATCTATATCCATTATTTCTCATTATATTATTCATTTCTTATTAAAATATCTCTTTTCAAGGATTTCTCTTTATCTCTCTTTTTATTTTCCTTTTTGGAATTCCTTATAATATTAGAAACCTTATGGATACGAAAATCCACCAAAGATGACTCAAACATACCTCTTTCCACTTATTTTCCACATTTTATCATTATCTCCAATTTCTTTCTTAATAAAGAAATATTTAATTGATATTTTCTTTTCTTATTGCATTATTTTTACAACTTTGGACTCCTTGGACCCCAAGGAAGCCAAGAGGCATGAAATCCACCTTTGGATAATATTCCTTTGCCTTATAGAGGTTTCTACATCCTTCTTTTCTCCATTTCTTATGTACTAATTTAATAATGGAGTTTCTTTTGTCTTTTCCTTGTTATTGGGCCCAATAGCCAATAAAGCCCACAAAACAACCAACAAGGCTATTGTAAACGAAATCCTTTTATTCAAAACAAATTATATCATTATTTGTTCAAATATCTTTAATAGGAGAAATTGCATTTCTCACCAAAAGAACCCAAAAATTGGGGTTGTAACATCCCAAAACTTAACTTATAGTAAAAGTGGGGTCCTAATTATAATTTTCATCCACCTACTAAGTTTAAAACTCGAATCTTCATGCAAGTACCACAATATAGTAACTATTCATGAAAAATTTAATAAGAGAGAACTATGTTTCAATCTTTACTTTTCATCATGCATAATAAGTTCAAGATGTATAAGAAATAACTTTCACTCTTTCTCTCTCCTACATAACTCCACAATCTCCAATATAAAGGAAACCCTAACTAATAAAGAATGATTTTCAAATATGAACTAGACATAAAATTAGTTGGTCAGTAATTGATTTGGAGACCCACTATCTGACTTGAGATGCCTTACTAATACAATATAAACATTTAGGTAATTATTCATAAATCGATCATCAAAATGGGAGAGGAATCTATTAGGAATGTTGTAGACACTAAAATATGTTTATGGTATAAATTTGAGATGAAGTTGACTTCATTGGACATTTATATAATTTAGGAAGGTTTTCACATATAGCTTGTAATAAAATGTAATGGGACATTCAAGGAATATGATACTAGGTCTTGCTTTTTGAGTGTCATGACTCCTTAGACCCTAACCCGAGTCAAACTCTAGTTTGTGGACCCATCCACAAGCAGAGGGGACATCTCCCTTACCTGTCCCATTCATTTCAGGACTGCGATGGTTGTGATCCTTCTTCTCCTATGACCGATCTCTCTATGACCTCCCAACTCAAATAGGACTTGGTTTTACCTTCCCTTGATTTTCTGAACCCATCGATCCTGGCTTTCGTCGGGTTCCATGCCCTAGACCACCGGGTCAATGAGACTCTCCCAGTTTCCTTTGTGTTTTGATTTACTGATCATGGGGAGTTTTTCCCAAGCCCTAAACTATATATACGGGTGGCTAAAATCCATCAGTGGACACGAAGAAACGTTCTTTTTTGAATTTTTCATCCCTGGGACCCCTATAGCCCCGTCGCAGAGTTCCTCCCTATCCCATTGACTTCGGTGGTGTTGCATAGGCAATTCAGATAGCTGGAGGCTACAACCAACAATGAAGCATGTTCCTGTGCATCCTGAGGCACTTCTCTCACCCTAGTTTCACCCAATTTGTAGGTACTTTGTTTTTCCCTAATTTTGAATATCCCTGCTATCAGTCGACATCTCCAGGTTTCGGTCACCTCACCAATGATTCCTTGGCTTGCCATGATAGGAATGATACTAGGAAGCTAGGATTGCAATTTGTTCTCAGAAATTCAAGATTTTGATCGAGTTTTCAAGTCACAAGTCTTTTCTGTGTTGGTGCTAATCATCACATCTTGATGATCAATCGATTGTGGCAGAGTACATGTTTTCCCCTGTTCTTTTGTTTTTGGTGTCACATGTTCCCTAGGTAATGTCAGACTTTTTCCCCTATCTTGCTTGTTCAACGCAGTCACCAGGGTTGGAGCTTTAGGACATCATGGTAGTTGATGATTGGCTCAGCTAGGCAAGGGGCTCTGGCGTGGATAATGTTTTTTTGGCGTGAAATTTTCTTTAATTATGATTGGTCAGTTTTGGAAAATTCGTGGTAATTATATCTATTGTCAAAAAATACAAAAAAATAGCCACTGGAAAGGATTTTCATATGGGATCTGATTTTGTAGTTTTCAAGCCTGAATTCCATTGTCTCTGACCATGTTTCCTTAAAAGACCCAACTTAGGGTTGAAGATGTTATTTTAGGTAATGATTAACATAAATATGAAAATTTCAGGACATTAGGGTTTCTACAAACCTCAACAGATCTAAAAGGACATCTTATCCAATCGGTAAGGGGATTCATGCACTCTGAGTTAACAAGTATGGGTCAAGGGTTTTTATTAGATTATGATTATGAGAATCAGTTATAATGATCAAATATATAGTTCTAATGAATTCCTACAAGAAAGTTGATTATGAATCAGATTATAGTTTTCAGTAATGTTCTCGTATATGATTATGATAATGACATGTACATCCTTTTTAACTAAGATTTAATGTTTCAAGTTGTTATGCTCAAGAATAATATTAAGAATAAGATAGTTGATAAATGTTATTCATCAAGCTCCCGAGGGCAATGTCACAGATTAAGCTCTTGAGAGCAATATTGTTTATCAAGCTCTAGAGGGCATTGTATTTCATCAAGATCATGAGAGAAAAGTTACAGATCAAGCTCTTGAGAGCCATGTTATTTATCAATCTCTTGAGAGCAATGAGCACTTTGGTTCATGTATATTCAAGATTCTGAGAGCAAGGTTATGAAAGAAAGATGATATATTCAACCAAGATAATTTCAATGATAAAGAGAGATATAGACAAAGATAGATGACTAGAATAGTATTTTGTGCTTAAATGTTTAATTCAAATTTTCTCAAAAGTACATTTTACTTTTAGTTCATAAAATGTTACTCAGTGCCACTTACTCTAACATATTTTTCATTTTGCCTTGCATGGCTAGGGACGTGATGTCCGCAGGAGAGAAGGATAATAAAGCATAAGCAAGGAGCTTATACCTTGAGAAGAAAATCTAGGAGTCCAAACTTGGTGGGGTGCCAACTATGCTAGAATAATTAGATTAGTTTTGCTTTCAAATCAAGAGAATTATGAACTAGTGTAAAGTGTGAGTGTTATGTTGAGGATTTGAGTATGAGAAATGTTTATTTTCTTATGTTGGTTGAAAAAACTCTATTTTTATGCAATGAGCATCATGTTTGTGACACTCCCAATGAGATTTATGCTTTTGTTCAATTATATACATGTTTTAGAAAATTGCGGTGTTACACAATATCATTCCTAACCACAACTCATAATATAATCAAACTAGGAAAACTAAAAAAATAATCCAATGAGTCAACTACCCAAACCAGACAACTCCCAATCTTAATCCAATCGGTGAATCTGATTCTAAACTGGGCATGACTATTATTCCTTTCATGACTTCAATACAATTGTTTGATTGAGTTATCTAGTCGACCAACTAGACAATTTCCCAAATTGGTGACCAATCGATCAAGTGACTATCATTCAACCAATTACTTTGAACCATCCAATTATCTAAATATCTTACCAAGTCAACTGATATGGTAGGAAATCATATGCACATGGTTTGGAACCATTCTAATCTTGTGTTTGACTAAAAACTTTAATGCCCTTATGCATCCTTATGTTTGTGAACCTTTATGTTCCACATAATGTATCCCTATCACAATCAAATCATACATAATATATCCCTACTGCAATCATCACATGATGTCTCTAAGGGCATACAACCAACAATATTCCACTTGAACTAAATCCCATTACTCATGAATAAAATTACAAATGATCTAACATGACAATCATGCTTCTTCTATGAAAAAGCTTTTTTAAGGGATCATCAACATTGCTTTTAGTTGACACTCCAAAAATATTACATCTCCTTTCTATATGATCTATCATATGAGATTATATCTATGTAGTGTGTTCTTGGAATAATGATGTGATCTAGGTTCTTTAGCATTTGCTTTGGCTCTATTGTTGTCATAGTCAATTTCTACTGCCTCCTCAATGATTAGAACCACCCCAAGTTCACTAATGAGCCTCTAGGTCCATAATGCTTCCTTTGTTGCATTAGATGTTACAATATACTCAATTTTTGTTGTAGAACCAACCACTTTCTCTTACTTGGAACTCTTCTAGTTTATAGATATGACATCTAGGAAAAATATGAATCCTGATTGCGAATACTAATCATCCTCTTTGATTCGGAAGATTGCATCATTGTAACCCCTTACAAGTAATTTTTCTTCATATCTGTATATCAAGAATGGATCCTATGTTCTTTTCAAGTACTTCAAGAGATTATTCACAAGAAATCATGTGACCTTCATGAGGGTCTGAATGGTAACTAGTCATCATTCTGAAATCATAAGGGACATATGGGCATGTACATAACATTGTATACATGATATTTCTAATTACAGATGCATATGGAGTCTTACTTGTGTATGCCTGGTCTTCTAAATAACCAAGACATCAAGATTTAGAGAGACTTATTCCATGAGACATGGATATGCTTCCTCTCTTGGAATCTTGCATGTTGAACCTTTTTAGCACTTTGCCAATATATATCTATGGCTCATGATATAAAGCCTTCTAGATCTATCTCTATACATCTTAATTACTATAATAGTATGCTTCAACTAAATCCTTCATGGAGAAGGTATTTCCCAACCAAGTCATAGTATACATGTCATTTCTGATCAATTATATGACATAAACATATAATATGAGAAATACAATTAATCTCCTACTAACCTTCTTGAGAATACAAGGTGTATATTCACTTTTGATACAGACAAACTCTTTGAATATTTCATCAAAATGAAGATTCCATCTTTTGGATGCTTGATCCAGTCCATATTTAACTTTGTAGCTTACAAACTTTTTTGTCTTCACTTGGAGCGACAAAACTTTGGGTTTTGTCATGTATACATCCTAAGGAAGCCTCTTATTAAGGAAAGTAATGTTTCACATCCATTTTCCAAAATTTTTAGTCATGATAATATGCAATGGCAAGTATGATCATTTTTTATTAAACCATGAAAACTGGTGAAAAACTTTCATCATAATCAACACCTTGAACTTGTTTGAAATCTTCTACGACATCCGTCCTTTATAGGTTTGTACACCATCCATTTCAGTCTTCATCTTGAAGACCCATTTTCACCCTACATGTTTTATCTCTTCATGTGAATCCACCAATGTCCATACTTGGCTGGTGTACAATGATTTTATCTCATATCTCATGACCTCAAGAGATTTACTAGAATTTGGTCTCTAATAGCTTTATTGTAGGTTTTTGTCTCATCAACATTCATGACCAACAAATCATCTGGATGGGTGACTAGAAATCCAAGTCTCCCCGACTCTAGAATTGTCCTACTCAAAATTCAAGGTTCTTATGCTACATGAGAAAGTTGAGATTCTACGATGGATTGTGATTCCCTTAGCTCATTATCTATCTCCATAGGTTCATTCTTATGTTTTTGGTCTTGAACTTCTTTGAGATATATTTTCCTCCCATTGGTTCCTTTAGAAATGAATTCCTTTTCAAGGAAACAACAGTTCTAGAAACATACACTTGGTGATTAGATGGAAAAACAGAGGCAATAAACATTAGTTTCCTTAGGGTATCCAACAAAGAAACATTTATCTAATTTGTGTCTATTTTTTTTAGTAAACTACTTTTTGACATAAACTTCCCATTCTAAAAAGTTCATTAAAGATTGGAATGTTTTCCATTTTGTAGTTCATACTATGTATTTTGAACTAATTTAGATGGTACATAGTTAAGTAAAAATACGATGGTTTGGAGAGCATATCCCCATAAAGAAGCAGGAAAGTGAGATAAAATTATGATTGATTATATCTGTCCAACAAGGTGCGATTTCTTCTTTCTGGCACACCATTTTGTTGTGATGTTTCCAAGTGTAGACAACTGTGACACAATACCATCGTCTCTTAGAAGGGCCTCAAAATCTTGCCCTAGATATTATTTACCACAATCAGATCATAGTGCATTAATATTATCACCAAGGTGGTTATCTACTTCATTCATGAATTCCATGAACTTTTCAAGAGTTTTTGATTTGTGCTTCATATAATACATATATCCATAGTACACCCAATAAATTGACTTGATTGGATGTGTCTTAGGCACATGAAATGGTCTTTCAAATTTATATAATGTAAAGGAAACACTCTTATAAGATTCTACAGGTTAATGGGCTCGAAAGCAATATAGGAGCAATAAGTCAGGGTCAAACCCAAGGGAGAGAGGGAGCATATGAGTTATGTTCGTTTCAACTAGGTTCCTAATGTGGAGCCTAGGGTTTAATTTAGGTTTTGGTTGATTACACTAAATGTGTCAAGAAAGCAATTAAGAGAAAGAAAGAACAAAACCTATTGCGACCCTAGACAATTAGATCTAATTAATAAGGAAAAGAAGCTAAAAAAGTAAGAAGATGCAATGTATACTAAGGCAAACAAGGCAAGAGCTAACACTAGCACTACACTAGCAAAGCAACTCTACTTATCAACTAAGGATGACAACTAGTCAAATAAGCAAGAAACTACACTTGACTAGTAATTAGCAACCATGGCAAGCAAATGACTAAGTCAACAACTAACTAGATGAAGCAAGCACAAAAAAACATAATTGAACACTAACTACTCTAACATGCTATCATAAACAAGACAATTAATTAAGTAGGAAAGTAAAGATATTACCAAGGCAATCATCAACTTAGAAAGAAAGGAATTAGGGTTTATTGCAATTAATGAGAAGTGTGGGCCTTTGGGGGTAATGTGACTAGAACCTAGGATGAGGGGTCATAACATGAAAACTATACTCATCCATTTAGATTGTTAAACCAAACAACAAGATAGATTCTAGAGAATATCCCTAAACTACTAACTGGTCATGGATGAAATAGGGTGTGTGAAGGGGAACTACTACCTAACACCCCCATCCAACCTTGTGAGGCTCATTTGGATTAGGGTTTAGGTGGAATTCTACTACAATCCACTCAAGTCTAGGTTTCTAGAGTAGAATCTCTTAGGGCAATTGGGGGTCAAGGGAAGTAATGGAGGGTGGAAATAAGGGTATTCCACCTCACATGACCTACCATCTAACCTTTTGATGAGTCCAAGCCAATTACACCAAGTTCTTCTAAACTAATTACTTAGATCTCACACATAGGAGCAAGAGATGGGATATAGATGTAGGAATATGGGGAGATATCTAGGGATTCACTAGTTTGATCTAAGAGCCAATCCCAAAATTGATACATATAGGCCATTTTCTCCTAGACCTAGGTGGTTTCAAGCACACATCACAAGATAATTCATGGGAAATGAGATAGAAGTAGAAGAAAATCAATTACTAAATTTTTACAAAGTTTACATATTATTTTCCCCAACATGGTATCAAAGTCACATTTTAACCCCAAACAACTTACCTAAGGGGCTTAGCTACCCTATAACAAGTAATGAGAAAAGAATAAGAAGTAGAGAGGGGAATAGACATGGAAGCTCAGGAAGTCCTCTTACTCTTCTCCTTTAGTCAAAAAATCTCATCCTTCTCCCTCCTTGGTGGTTGTATGGCATGGAAATGTGGATGGAAGTAGCCAAAACCCTAGAAAACTAGGGTTTTCATGTGGAAGATGGTGGGAATGAAGTGGGAATAGGTGGGAGTAGATGCGAGCTCAAATGAATGTGGTGGTAAATGCTAGAGAGGGTAATAAGTGCTAACTGCTTGCTCCTAGCTTCCACCCATGTATATATAGGGGCTTGGGAAGCATAAGGACAAATAAAAATCAGTGCAAAAATGGACCATGGTTTGTTGGAAGCACAACTT
This sequence comes from Alisma plantago-aquatica, assembly GCA_963693085.1. Taxonomy (NCBI): domain Eukaryota; kingdom Viridiplantae; phylum Streptophyta; class Magnoliopsida; order Alismatales; family Alismataceae; genus Alisma; species Alisma plantago-aquatica. The sequence continues at coordinate 413,211,101 of OY856409.1, forward strand.
TTCTAGGCACAATGGTCGTGGTGGGTGGAGGGTAGCTAGGTCATGCTGAGAGAGAACAAGCATGCCGAGGAATGGAAAAAATCAAATTTGAGGGTGGATATTTAGAGGTTGGGCAGCACGACCATGGTGGTTGTGAGGTGGAACGGCTGTGCTGGGTACCACAATCATGGTGGGGGCCTTGGTCATTCTCCCTGACACATGCCTACTGGACTTGGGCAACACGACCGCTCTTGTTATCAAAATCATGCTAGGGGATTCTTGGTACAACCATGTTGGATAGCATGATTGTGTTGGTGAACTTGTTGGATCTACTTCTCAACTTCAATTTTAACTTTAAATTTATAGCATGAGTATTTTTCTACACTACAACTATGCTGGGGTCTTTTGCTTGTGCTTTCACCATCTTTTTCATCATCCGTGGAGTTCTTTGCTTTGGCTTGACTCTTAGCCACTAGGGGTATATTGAGGAAGCTATTGGATCCTCCTTAGAGTCCTCCAAGAGTGAAGGAACCCTAGGATCATCCTTCTTCTCTCCCTTCAATCCAAATTGTGGTTCAAGTACCTAAAAAATGCAAACAACATAAATAAGTGCATTTTGTAGTGATACATTTATTAAGGGTAATAATATGCATTCTAACAAGTTGAGATACAATTCAAGGATAGAATGACATAAGATGAAGCCCTAAATGAGGGCTGCATCACCACCTAAAACTTAAAACATACTTGTACTCAAGTATTCCCCAATTTGATCTCATTTTCACTTCATTCAAGAAAAACACGGGAGAATGTAATCATCATGATGTTCATTGGATAAAGTAAGTTCACTTGAGGAATTAGGCATACAATCTTCTACTCTCTATTCATTATTGTATTTTCAGTGTGATTTAAGCACAAAGAACAAGAACTTCAAATATGTGTTATTAACCACACATGTAAGTGATGCAACTTTCATAATGCTCCGGGTTGAATGTATCATGCATGGCAAACATCAAATCAGTTATACTTGTGGTTTCACTTGCTCAGACTCCATCATGTAGTTCACTTTATCTCTCATGGCCCACTTGATTTGAGTAGGGGTGTGTGGGCTAGAGTTTATTTAATCTATCCCTACTAGGCATCAAAAGAAAAGAAAGGGTTATGGAAAGGAGCAGAGTGCTATTAATAGTAGAACTCATTTTTTTATTTTCTTTTCTTGAGAATCTATTACATAGATCCGTCCATTATTTCTTTTTGCATTTTATGTTTAATTTTATTTTTCCTTTCCCTTGGTGTAGTTAGGGCATATGGTGATATTAGTGAAGTTAGGGGAGTGGAGTATAGATATGACCACCCCAAACTTTTTGAGGGCGGCCAAGGCTACTACATTCACTTTGGCATCGTTTCATGAGGTAGAGGGGTAAGAATATGATAGAAGAAATTTCAGATCATAGAGGGGTCATAGTTATGTAGATCCATGTATGGTTTTATTCAAACAAGCTAACCCATTCAAATTCCACCAAAAAGACAAACCATGTTTAAAATGAACACTATGGTAGAGTACACTCTTTCCACATAGAATGAATAAACCAAAGCGTTCAAGGTTGGCAAGAATCATATTTTTATTAAAATAGTCAATTACCTGTAAGAGGCTTGGAGCACATGCATAATTCTATCATGGAACTCATTTAGTCAAAAAATCATCAAAGGACTGCATATCCCAAATCTAATTATTCAAATGACAATATGTAGAGATTTAGTTGAAGCACACTGTTATGCAAGTAGATTCAAGGTTGGGCAAAATTGGTCAAAATGATACCAAATTGTCTTAAATCACATATAGACTTACACTAATAACCAATAAACAAAAAAAAGCAAATTCTACCTAAACACACAAGAAATTATGAAAACCTACATGAAATGCAATGCATGACATGGAATGGAAAAAGAGCATTTTTTTTAAATTACATAAAAATGAAAGAGAATAAATTACATGATATGCATGTATGCAAAACAAGTAAAATATAATCTAGATAATGTAGTGCAATCATCGTCATCAAAACTAGGATGTGATAAGGTGAAACAATCATATCAAAATGAAACTGAGAAGATGTTATGTACAACCCTACTCAACCCAAACTTTTGAATCATGCTATCCTCAACATGAAACTAAAACTAAGGAATGATAGGGTAGATGTCACTACTGTGGTGGTGGATCCTGTGGTGGTCCCTCATATGGTGGAGGATGCTATTAGTCACTTCCCTAATAATCTACATGTGGAGGTAGGCATATCTCTTGGTAACCGAACAATGCATCTCAAAAGTGCTCCACTTGTTGGGTTTTCTTCTTCTTCTTCTGAAATTGCACATGCTGGAAGTGGTACATGTGGTTGATTTGGTGATGCATCTATTGCTGGTCCAACCACATGGCCTCTTGTTTCCTTTGAATCCCCTCCAGTTGTACATGAATAATAGACATGTCATATGCATTGGTTTGTGGTGACTACACATCTTAGTCAGTCTCTCTGTCTGATATGGCAAAACTGCTCAAGAATATGTTGCTGCTCTGGGATATCAATTATCCCTGTCCCTTAGGTAAATCAATTGGCAGTTCCCTTTAGCCTTCTTTGGGATGTGCACTTTCCCGTCTGGCATGTGACCCCAAGAAATATTTATTGGTTCTATTTCATCAAGCAATACATTGGTGTGGTGGGGTTGCTCTATGGTGATGCCATAATATCCATGGTTCATGTTAAAATTATATTTTCATTGTGTCGGGAGATCATTTGGTACCATTCAAGGTAGTTTAGATCAATGTACTTGGTCCATTAAACTTTTATGAACCCTTATAAATCACAATCTTGGGCTAAAGCGATTGTAGTCACAACCCCCCACATAATGAATCAATTTTTTCTATTTAAGGGGATTGTCTTTAGATGGTTAATCATCATTGTTCCTAGTTTAACATGACCATCATTTACCATTGTGGATAATAGAAAGAGGTCTTTTTCAGAGCAACAACCTTGATTGTCATACTGGACAAAAATGGTGTTGGCCAAGACTTTTTAAAAGTACCTTATGAAGGGATTATGTAGTCCACTTGTCTTAGATTTTTGTAGAACAAATGTTTCTTTATGATAAACTTCTTCCACCTTATGAAATAGTCATTCCTTTCATGCTTATCAAATTTCTTTTCTTTTTATGGTGTTTGTGAAAAAATCCTATTGAGTTGGTAAGCTATCAACACATGTGGAGAATTAGTAAGCCTAAACCTGATGGAGTCCTCACCTATCTAGGTTACCTTCTCCACCGACCCAAAAAATTCATGGGTGAGTTCAACATAGGTCTCTCAGACCTTGGTTAGCAATTCAAAGAACCCAACTACACTCGTATAGTGTTTCAATATTTTTTTTATCCCTAGATCTTGAATAATTGACATACACACGTATCTCATAGGGATCACTCTTCTCTTAGTGTACTGGAGGGTGGAAAGACTTCAAAAGAATCTTCCTCTTTGCATTTATACTGAAGGTTCCCCCTTTAGGTTATTTTCTCAAAATTTTCATCCTCTCTGCCTCCAACCTTGAATTCATGTCCATCGACTCCTCCACCTTCTCACTTTCAATGCCCTCACCTTCCTCTTCTTTATTATAATGTGACCTCAAACCAATGTCCAAGTTGAGGGGCACCATCTCATTGGCACATCCTACTCTTCTTCTTCAATCAACAACCTCCTTGTTTTGGGTTGTTGTGTGGTATGTGACTATGCTAAACATGTGAAGTGTCTTGCTAGAGTAGGTTGTGAAGGCAGACATGGAGACAAGGTGACAACAATTTTCTTGCTTATTCTATCCCTTACTAGACCTTCTAAATCGACAGAATTGACAACAATGTCCATATCATGATCCAATGGAGTTTCCTCTTCTCCTTGTTGGTTGTAAGTCATATCTACATTGTGGAGGTTAGAGGAGGACTGGAGGAGGAAACTAGTCACTGACACTGAAAGCAGAAGAGAGCAAAAAATGGATTCGAATGGAGATGTAGAGGGGTTGGAGGAAGGTGGGGTGACATTTCAAGCTCTCTTCATGTGGGCTTTGCTTCCGATGATGTCTTGGATGCTACTTTAGACCCATTTCTTTATTGCCATGCCTATCTTCTTTATCTTGCAAGGATATTGGGGTAGATTTTTGGTGGAATATGTAATACCTAAGGATTGGTGGATTTTCCCCAAGGGTGGAGAAATGGAGGTGGAGAAGGGTTGGAATTGGGAGCTCGAGGTAGGAAAAGACCTTTGACAACTCAAGAAAAGCTTCAATAGAGCTTAAGAATGAAGATTGGAGGGATTTTAGGGAGATGGGAATCACCCTAGATTTCCCTCTCTATGAGATGAGAATTTTGTGTCGACTAGAATGAGGGATGGTCGTGATGTCTTCAAAATTAAACTGACCTCTTAAGCTATGGGCCCAACCCAGCACAACCATTTTGGCCAGCACAGTTGTGCTGACTAGATGCCATAACAGCTGTTTTGGTCAACATAGCCTTGTCGGTCGACTTTCAAAATGTTAAGCTCCCCTATGAAATTGGAAATCCCAAAAAGTCCGTTCTGTGGCAGCACAACCATGCTGGACACTTGGTCCAAAAATATTCAATTCTTCCAATTCTTTTAAACAAACATAACTATGTCAATTTCTTTGATCCACATAAGATATCATCTACTATTTTTCACTAATTTGAACCCTTTTTCTCAATCTCTCCATGTTTCCCTGTCATGCTTCTAAACTCAGGTAATTTTTTTTTACACATGTGTGTGCATATTTCTTGGAATGTGTGAGAAATAATAAAAAAGCATAAAAAATTGAAGATTGGGTGCAAAAGTTTCCAAAACCTAGGTGGATTTCCTCCTACTAGTGCTAAGTTTTATGCCTTCAACTAGGTTTTTTGATTCTTGAATCACTTACCCTCTTGATAGCCTCAAAATATCATCACCATAGTAAATTGATTTCTCTTGTGCAACCAAGCACATCTTTTCCTCAATCAACATAACAATATCAAAACTTTGACTGGTCTTGTCTGGACCAACTTCAGCAACAACTTTCAATCTTTGTCCATTGTCTATGAACTCTTTGGCACCTTCCTTCTCATTGATCACAATAGCTCTGGATGGATAAACATGCTTTACGGTGGTATGATCCTTCCTATCTTAACTAAGCTTTCTGAGAAAGTATTTTATCCTAGAACTGTACAAACATACCCATTGTAGAGCTCAAAAGACTTCTTCTCAATTAACTCATCATTCAAGATTTTGACACTTTCCTTAGAGCTTTTGGATAGTTCATAGGCTTTATGAATCATTTCTTCTAATTCATTGAGCTATAGAGCTCTTCTCATTCTAGCAGTTTCCATATCCATTTCCATAAATTTCAAAGCCCACAAAGCCTTGTATTATAATTCCACAGGTAGGTAGCAACTTTTCCTATACATGAGCTTGAACAGTGTGGTGCCAATCGGGGCCTCGTATGCAATTCTGTAAGCCCATAGAGATTCATTGAGATGTAGAGACCAACAGTTACAATCTGATCTCTCCATCTTTTTCAAGAATAAGCTTTTTCTCCCGATTAGCCAACTCAAGTTGACCACTCATTTGAGGGTGGTAAGGAGTAGCCACACATTTATTTTCACCATGTCTCTTCAGCGAACTTGAAAAATCTCTACAAATAAATTGTATTCCACCATAACTACTCATTTTCCTTAGCACACCAATCCGGATAAAAATGTTTGACAAGACAAAATCCTACACCTCCTTGTGGTCATTGGTTCTTGTAGAAATGGTTGTAAGATCTAGGGAGGGGTGAACAAAGCTTTTGATACTTTAAAATTCAATTGAAAACTTAAAGCAAAGAAGGAGGAGGAAACAAGGAAGACACTTCGATTTAGAGTGGTTCCAACCTTTGAATCAAAGGTTTTTAGTCTACTACCCAATTATCTCCAATTGGGATTTTGAAAGTGATTTATTTTATTTACCTCGCAAGGATGTTACAACAAAATACAATCACCTTCCACCTCCTTGAATTATCCTTCACCTTGAAGTAGCCTCAACCTCCTTGAAGCATCCTTCTTGAAGTAACCTCAAGCCCTTGGAGCAACCTTCACCACCTTGAAGTAGCTCTACCACCTTGAGGTAGCCTTCACCTAGAAATAGCTCCAACCTCCTTTGAACCAGCCTTCTCGAAGTAACATCAAGTCCTTGGAGCATCCTTCACCACCTTGAAGTAGCTCCACCACCCTAAGGTAGCCTTCACCTAGAAGTAGCTCCAACCTCCTTTGAAGCAACCTTCTTAAAGTAACCTCAAGCACTTGGAGCAACCTTCACCTTGAAGTAGTTTCGATCACATCCTTCAAACAACCTCCAACTCTAGGAGTAGTTAAGGAGAACAATAATACAATACAAAAGAAACATATTGGAAGAAAGAAACACTTATCCGATTTAGTACAATGTCTTGATTCCTATATCGAGCGTATAGATCTCCTATCCACTTAAGATGGACGTTTCTATGTGGTGGATATGAGATTTTAGCTATAGGATGCAACTTTAGAGCTCAAGAAAGAAGATAGCAAGTGATTCTTAGCTTTATTGCTCTCCAGAATGAATGCTCAAGTGTAGCTTATGTATTTTGGTTGTCCTAAGGCCTCTCCTATATATAGGAATGGTTTTCAAGTGATTAAGGACATTGTAGGAAGTCTCTAGAGTGTTCATAGTGCTTAGCTAGCTGTTAGGTAGAAATTAGTTGGGTTACAATGGATACAATGTTTGAGTTTTGAATAACAATCCAGAACCCAGTTTGGTCGACAAATTTTTTGACCGACCATGTCTCAGTCGAGAATTTGTTCGATCGAGCCCGAGTTGAATGCAAGTGTATCCCAACAGATATCCTCAACTCCCAACCACTCAATCTAATAGTCATATGATTTGGATTGAGGCTGTGTTCGATTGACAATAATTTCGACGACATTGACTTAGAGCACAAATGTGTATAATTTCAACCGGTGCTCTGAGTCCTCGACCGAGGTGGTTCTCGGTCGACAATATTTTTGACCTAGAGTGTCACTGGTGTAAGTTTTTGAACCACCTATTAAATGATTTTTCTGATGAAGGATAATGACTCTAATATCTAGGGGGATCCTAACTAAGGGTTATGAGTGGATAGAGTAGATCTAACACTTGATTTACATGATATCTAAGTACTTGTAGATTATATATTCATACAAGTTTTTACATTGACTACAATCAAGAAAATATTATGCATTTAAGAACATCGATTTTCAATTATCCACATGGTATGCTCTCCTCATCTTCTTGAGTTGTGAAATACTCAAGTAGCATGTTAGATACAAAAGAATCAAATGTTTGTCATCATCAAAATAGAGAATAAGCCCATGTCCAATATAGCCAACAATCTCCCCCTTTTTGAAGATGGCAAACATTTCTAAAATATAATAAAAATATTATAAAGATGAAATTCATACATGAAAATAATAGATCATTGAGTGGCATAAAATGTGTGCTAATATGTTTAGAGAGATATGAAACATTATATCCATCTCATAAAGCAATTTAGCATAAAATTTATTTTTGCCAAGATAATAAAATCGTGTAACTGTCGTGAAGCTCAAGGAATATTTTTCTTTATATTTTATTTCTCCCCCTATGTCATCTCAAAAAGATAGCCAAATATTAAAATAACTCCCCCTTAATGGGATACCCCCCCAATAACGTACCCATGACAATAAAAAAATGAATGACCAATGAAAGCCACCAATTTAAGATGCACGTTAGAAACGAAGAATAATACAACTAGCACAAATACTCTAAATCAATGGTATGGAGTGTTAATTTCACCATGATATAGAGATGACATGAAGCCAAAATGTCAAGACTGATTTTCTCAACCATTTCCAAGGGATGTTAAGCATGAAATTGATTAGAGAATCCTTTCAGCTCAGAATGAAATCATCAAAGATATCTCTAAACCAAATATAAAGGATGTTAAGCCCATATTGGTGTATAAAATCCAATTAAGAGAAAGATAATAAAAAATATGCACATTATATCCAAGAATTTTATGAGCTCCCCCTAAAACTCACAAAAGTGAGCTAAAAATGTTAAGACATTTTAAATCATAACCAGCTTTATAATTAGTTGATCTATGAGTCAATATTTTTATTATCTTTAAGCAATTTTCTTTCTTTCACAATTTTTTAAACTAAAAATTTCTCTCATTATAAACATTTGTAATGAATTAACATGATGAGAAATTTACAGGCTTAATATATCAATGGTAGATACAAAATAATTTGATTTTCAAATAAACGTTTCTATTAGGTTTATTTTTGGTCGATCATGACTTTGACCGGAGCGCCCCTCGATCGAACTCCTTGTCTCTTGAGAGGCGGTTCTATAGAATTTCAAAGCCTGCAAATTATCTAGAATGATCAAGACATAACATTTTCTTCTATATTAGCATAAGTGACCAATCAACTTTCTTTTTGTATGCATGTTCAATCTTGTTTCAATTCATGGGTTTAAGCAGCATAGATTTCTTCTTTTATGATTCAATTAAGAAAACAACTTTTATATCCATTTGAAGAGTTTGATGTCCTTATAAGTGGCTAGAGCTATATAACATATGTATGCCCTCAATTCTAGCCATAGATGCATAAGTCATATCAAAGTCTATTTCCTCTCATTATATCCTAGATTTATGTAGTTTATTTTATCATGCCCATTTAGTTCTAACGAATGTTTTGCCTTTAGGTCTAAGAGCTAAATCTTATATATTATTCTCGCTAAGATCATATAGAAATTGTCCAATAATAAAGTCTTTTAGGAAATATTACTAAGTCTTGAATTTGTTGTGTATAATCATCATTTATTCTTCAAATCTCTTAGATTTAGATTTATAAATTCTAGGTGCATTGCTAGATGTTGAATATTCCGAGATAAATCCTTTTTGTGACTTAAGATCGAGTTAGTCTCTATCATATTTTGTTGATTAGAAGACAACATCATTTACCACAAATTCACACAAGACCAAATAAATTTATGCGAGTGAGTTCTAATGAGTTCTTTGATAAATAAAACATTTAAAATTTATACCAACAACCCTATGGCAATAGTTTTACCTTTGAAATTTTCTCTGTCTATGACCAATAATTTTACCTTTTCTTCAAAAGAAAAACTTCCTTATATTTGGTCATATACCATCCAAACCTACAAAATATGAAAGTTTTGGTACCCATATAGTGGTCCTTTTGGTTATGAATGATTTTCATTATATGAATCAAAATGAAAGTTGTTTAACAGCTGTCAAGTATTGTTTTAAGGTAAATGACTTCAATAACAACAATTTTTGACAAAACTATTTTTGATCGAATTTGTTTTTCGATCGATAATCATCTCGATTGAGATTCTTGTCGACCAAATATAGTTCTGCAGATTTTTCAAAACATGTACTACTTCTGGTATGAACATGATATTTCTTATTCTATTTGTTTTAATCCAAATAACACATTTAATCAATCAACTTATCAAAGATATACAAATTGAAGCTTATTTTATTTGAGATAAGACATTATGAATTTCAAAATGAAGGTTAGGTCAAATCTCAACTAATATGTTCAACATTTCTAAGTTGGAGGTTTTGGAACCCAAACCAAGTCAACATCCTTCTTTTTCTTGCATGGACAAGAAAATGAATAATGACCAAAACATAAACAGCAATGACAACAAATAAAATCAATTTCATTTCTCTTCTTAGCATTATGATCATGAGCTAGATTATCTTTAGGCACATACATGCCCTTGGTCTTAGGCACTTGTGTCTTTCTATCTCCAGGCTTTTAATAGGATTTATTTTTGGGTACATAACCTAGGCCTCTCATTCCAACTTGTCCAACGGAGTTTTCTAAGATTTTATCAATAATATCATTATTCTTCAAGACACTAATATACTTTTGCAACTTAACAATTTCATTCATTTTCATTATAATATCTAACTTTGCTTGATCTAAGCTAGAAATTAAGTTATCTCTTTCTTTAACGACAAATCATAGTCCGAATGAGTACATAGAATAGGTTGAGTTTGAAAAATATTTATCTTAGCAAGAAATTCAACCTTTTATTGAGAAAGAAAATTATTGTTAGTTTCTAGAGCAAGCAACTTGATATTGTAATCATTAATATATGATTTCAAGGTATCTTTTTCAGACATAAGGCTTTCATTTTCAAAAGTAAGATCATTCAATTTAGCATACAAATCATCATTAGTTTTTGTAAGCTTCTTCAATTTCCTTTCACAATCAACATATTTATCATTTAGTTCTTCAAGACTAGTAACTATCTCTTCTTTAGATAAATTAAGAAGACTTACCTCATTTGAGTCTTCTTCTTCATCTTCGTTAGCCATGAAACACTCCACTTCTTATTCTCCACTGTTATTATCATCACTTGACTCATCCCAAGCTGCTTTGTAGGCTTTTTCTTTCTTCTTGAAAGAGGATTTCTTACCTTTCTTAACTTTAAAACAATCATTATTTACATGCCCCTTTTTGCTACATTCAAAGCACCTAAGAGAAGAATAGGAAGAAGCACTACAATTTTTGTTAGATTTAAATCTTCTATATTTCTTACCATTTATAATGAGTGCATCCTCTTCATTTTCTCCTTCGCTTGACTCATCACTTTCTTGATCTTTGGTTGTAGCCTTGAATGCTATATCCTTCTTTCTTACTTTTTGAAGTTCCAACTCCAATCTTTCTTCTTCTTCAAGAGTAACTTCATGAGTCTCTAGATTGCCTATGAGTTGCTCCATCTTCAACATGGTAAGGTCATTGGCTTCTTTAGTGACCGTCGCCTTTGGCTTGTACTTTGAAGGCAAGGATCTAGGAATCTTGCATACTTGATCTTCCTCACTTGTATACTTACCCATAGCGCTCAAGATGTTAACAATAGAAGAAAACCTTGCATACATTTCACTGATAGATTCATTAGGTGTCATGTGGAATTGTTCAAACTTTTGTCTAAGCATGTTAATCTTGGTATTCTTAACTTGAGTTGTGCCTTCATGTGTAACTGAAAGCTTATGCCATATTTCATAAGTGGTTTCACATGAAGATATCCTATTAAACTCACTATTGGAAATATAACAACATAAAATAATTGCTACTTTTGCATTCAATTGAACTTGCTTTACCATTTCATAATTCCATGTCACATACTCCATATTAGGAAGTGCATAAGGCAAGGACATCATTCTCCAAATCTCCAGGTTGATCCCATGAAAGTAGAATTGCATCCTTCTTTTCCAATAAGTGTAGTTGCTTCCATCAAAGGGTGGTGTCCGGCTCACATAAGTTCCTTCAAGGTTGAGGTTGTGAAGAACACCGTCCCCCATTCAAGATTGGTTAAGGCTCATTGAATACCTACTCTGATACCAATTGAAAGATTTATAGGGGGTGAATAGAGTTTTTGATACTTTAAATTTCAATTGAAAACTTAAAGCAAAGAAGGAGGAGGAAACAAGGAAGACACTTTGATTTAGAGTGGTTCCAACTTTTTGAGTAAAAATTGAATATGACTAAATTAATTACCTAAACCACTATATATTTCAAAATGATCTAAAATGTCTCCAATAATATCATATTTGAATTATCCATCTAATAAAAATATTTGAGAATTTATTATGATCAAGAAATATTCCATTCCCAATTTTGTGCTCCAGGGACCCATGTGTAATCGTGATTGGCCCAAAATGAGCTAGAATTGGGTTTTAAGGCACATGGCCCATTACTTGCTCTTTTGAAGGATTCATAAGCTTAATGATATTGTTGGCTACAAAATTAATATTTGAACTAAAAAATTTCTTCTTTGAAGATTCCTCATGATATATTTGATCAATGAAAACCTAAACTAGGCCTAGGGTTTGAATCCATTAACCAAGGTCATCATCATATTTATTTCATTGTTCTACTTTGGTTGTCACCTCATATCATTGAAGTATATATTAAATCACCAAACTTTGAGGATATTATGAAACTGACCAAATTCCACAAGAGATTCTTTCTACATGTCCTTTTTTATATTCAAAATCATGAAAACTGGATGTAAAATCTTGTATTTTCTATGTCCCAAAAATCTGGGTGTCACACATTCCACCGGCTAACTAAAGTGTGTGATGTCAACAATGATTAATAAAATCATGTTTGTGGGGTAATGCCAATGTTGGAGAATCCAAATTGTATAAGGTTTACCTAATTCTTGAATTAACAACTAAAGAGTTTCATTGATCTTTGTGATTCATGTGTCATCTATCTACACTATTTGTGAGTAGGTTTCTAAGATCATTAACTCCCATGATTTTTTGCAATTTTTATTTCAAAAGGAACATAAATTATTGGAAAACCCAACTTTACCATCACAAAATAAGAGAATAAGATATGAATTATTTTTTCCAACCAACATATGAAATATTTAATAAATGTTTTAGAAATATCCATTGTTCCTCTTATATAAATATGTGTTCTCAAGTGTATAGATGATGTCGTACTATCAAGATGAGTTTACACATCAAGGATAGGTTTTATAAAATTTAAATGATTAGTTCTTAAACATTACACTAGTAGGTTACACAAAAAAATTATCTCAATGAGATATCAATACACTTTTTATTAATAGATTACAAAAGCAACGCCCTAAAACTTTTTCAAATGCATAACTTTCATATCCTTTACATGCAAGGCCTATAAATATAGTAATGAAATCATGTGTGTACTCAAAATATGTAATTTAAGAGTTTGGTCTCAATTTCTTACAAGAAAATTATATCATGCAAAATAAGTTAAGTTTATTGCACCTCTGCTACACTTGAATTAGATCATGACTATATACAAACACATTGGTCGACAATATTTTTGACCAAGAGTGTCACTAGTGCAAGTTTTGTAACCACCTATTAAATGATTGTTCTGATGAAGGATAATGACTCTAATATCTAGGGGGATCCTAACTAAGGGTTATGAGTTACTTGTACATTATATATTCGTAAAAGTTTTTAGATTGACTACAATCAAGAAAATATTATGCATTTAAGTGCATTGATCTTCAAATATCCACATGGTATGGTCTCCTCATCTTCTTGAACCCTCAAATACTCAAATAGCACGTCAGGTCCAAAAGAATGACATGTTTTTCATCATCAAAATAGAGGATAAGCTAATGTCCAATTTAGCCAACAACGGATTCAACCCATTTTGAGACATAATATACAACCATCAAGATGCATACAAAACTATAGAAAGGGAAACACAGACCCATTAAGTCAATACCCTACATATCAAACATCTCCACAACTAGAATAGGAGATAGAGGCATCATGTCCTTCTTTGAGACTGTACCCACTTTTTGGTATTCCAAGCAAGGGTTGCAATAGTCATGAGAATCATTGAACTAAGTTGGCAAAAATAAACTAGATTGGAAAACTTTTTTAACCATACCGTTTCCACCAAGATGTATGCCACATACCCCAGAGTGGCACAAGGAGAGAATGTCTTGATGTTCACTTTCCAGAATGCACCTTCTTAGGAGTTGGTCAGAGAAATACTTGAAGATATGTGGGTCATCCCACACATAAATTTTCACCAAAGCACACAATCTTCTACTTTCTTCCATAGCCCATGTGCTTAGTACTCTCCCACTAGCCAAGAAGTTGGCTACGTTCTTGTACTATGTCCTTTGTGTAGAATCAAGCAATATAAGTTTTTCATGGGGAATTGTCTCCTTGATCTTGGTTACTTCATCATAAGGCGCTTCTATTCTGGACAGGTGGTTGGCTGTAGAATTTTCAATCCCCTTCTTATCAACAATTTCCAAGTCAAATTCTTGAAGCAATAGAATCCATGAATCAATCTAGGCTTTGAATATTTCTTAGACATGAGATACTTAAGAGATCCATTGTCAGTGTAGACGATTACCTTGTTTTTTAAAACATAAGAACATAATTTATCAAGAGCAAGGATTACAACAAGAAATTATTTCTCAATTGTGGTATAGTTCCTTTGATCTTCATCCAACATTTTACTTGCATTATAGATAGCATGGGTATCCGCCAATCCTCTGGCTTAGCATAGCCACCTTCCGTATCAGATGCATCCGTCATGATCTCAAATAGCAAAGAAAAGTTGAGGAGTGTTGACATAAAATATAATTGGAGTAGAAATCCACTTGTGATTCAAGCGGTTAAAGTCCTCAATGCACTCAAAATTTAATTCAACATCCTTATCAAGAAGCTAGCACAATGGTCAAGAAATATTTCTTAAATATTTTATGAAATGACAATAGAAACATGCATCCAAGAAATAACAAACATGTCTTATGGGGAAGGAATGATCAAGGTAGAAATAAGGCCCACTTGCCTTTTCAACTTCAATCCTGACCTTTGATACTTGATGATGCCTTCAGGAACCATGAATTGGCTCTTATCCCGTGAAAGAATCAAATGAACTTTTACACATATTTCAAGAATGGTGGTGAAATGAGACAAGCATTCATCAAATGAACTCTAAAACACTAAAAAATCACCCATGAAGACTTTAGGTGAAAACCAAGAATATCAACAAAGATGGATGTAGCACATCTCTGGAAAGTGGAGGGGGCATTGCAAAGCCCAAATGACATTCTTCTATAAGCAAAGGTATCACTTGGATAGATGAAGGTGATCTTTTCTTGATCTATGGGGTGCACTACCACTTGGAAGTATCCATAGTACCCAACAACAAAGCAATAGAAGCTCTATCCTTCAAGTTTCTCCAAAATCAGATCAAAAAATGGTTGGGGAAAGTGGTGCTTATTTGTCTTGTCATTCATCTTTATATAATCTACATACATTTTCCACTTGAATTGTTCTCTTACATGCATAATTTCCCCATCTTCATTGGGTGCAACAATGATCCCACCCTTCTTGGGTACAACTTGGATTGGATTTACCCAAAGACTATTAGAAATGGGACAGATGATCCCAAAATCAAGTAATTTTACCACCTCTTGACTAACAACGTCTTTCAGGCTTGGGATTCAATCTTCTTTGCAATTGATGACTTGGTCTTGCATTATCCTCAAGATATATTTTATATCAACACCCCTCAAATCAGCAATAGACCACCCAATAGCTTGATTGTTCTTCTTCAAGATAAAAATAAGAGCACCTTCTTGGTTAGGAGAGATAATAGAAGAAATGATCACTGAAAGGGTGTCATTTGGACCAAGCCATGCATACTTCAAACCTTCATGAAGTTTCATCAACCCAATAACATGTGGGTCCTCAATCAATTTCTTCAAAGGCCTTACACAAATAGAGGGTAGATCTTTACTAACAAGAACTAAAGCTAGCTCATTGTTTTCAGAAGTGTCCTCATCAGACATCTCAACTATGGGATCTAGACCTTTACGGTTTGTGGCATTCTCAATCCATGAAGGTAGGCATTCTTCAACAATTTCCTCTAGATAATTAACAAGACATCAATCCTTCTTAATGGCAACTATCACCTCAACTTTGGTAGATGATTTGATGATGTTCAATCGGAACTTCATGTGCATGAAGGTCACATACATGAATCTGGTTATCACATGTATCACTGCATCAATTATTGATAGATAAAATCTCCCTAAGATTATGGACACTTTTCTTGTCCTTTCCATATCCAACACAATGAAATCAACATGCTAGAAGGCAGACATGTCATCATCAATTCCTACAAACACATCATAAATTGTACCTTGAGGTGTCTTGATAGAAAGGTCGGCCAATTGCAAGGTGCAGTTAGCTAGCTCCAACTTGTCCCAAGTTTAATTCAGCATACACAAAATAAGGCATTATATTCAGACTAGAACCCAAGTCAAGAAACTATGCGGTGTGTGATAATGTATCAAGGAATGATAGGGGCAACAATATCTTTTCTCTTCTTTGGGACAACATGTTACAAAATGGAGATAACTTGTTCAGTGATCTAGACTTGGTTAGGAATTCTTCCAGACAATTTCCTCTTAAAAATGCACATGTCTTTTAGAAATTTTGCATAAGAGGGAATTTTCTTGATGGCATCTAGCACATGAATATTGATTCATACTTGCTTCAACGTCTCCATGATGTCCTTAGTGTGATTTTGCTTTCTTTTAGCAGTAGAGGGTTCTTCAAGCGCATCATGGAATGAAGGAAGTTGTGCACCCGACTTGTCCACATGAACAGAATAATCAAGTAGTATCATGGAAATCACAGTATCATCACTCAATATCACAATATCACCTTGATTTCCAATCGTAGTGTAGTGTCACTACACTACATGGTATCCACTGTTGCTTTGAGGCCCTTGATACTATTGCAAGGTGGGCACTTTGGTGAGCATAGGTGCTTTGAGGAGCAGCCATAGTTCCACCAAAACTATTGGGATTCAACAAGGTTTGAGAGGAAAGCCTCACCTCTTCACGACGAATAAGGGATAGAGAAATTTGGTCAATTCTTTGTCCTATAAGGCTTATGTTTTGTCCTTGAGTGGATGCATCCTTCCTCACATAATCAAATCTTATCAATCTCCCAATGATTTTTCTCTTCAAACTTGGAGTTGTATTTTGACTCGTGATGTTGCCTAGGCAGCCCTTGCCCTTCCTCTCCTTATTTCCAAGAGTAATTAGGATGATTCCTCCATTATGGACTATAATATTTTGACATTGGTCCTTGATTATTCTGGATTCCATAGGGTTGTAGAGCTTGCACCTCCTCACAAAGGGCCTCCATAGAGTTGGTAGAGTGGCTAGAAAAGTCTCCTACATGTGTCTTCATAAGATGTTTCGTGTACGTCAATATTTTCACCATTTGTGGGTTGGTATCATCTTGAGCTTGAGGAGGGGCATCTCTCATGTTCCTAACATATTGGACACCCACACTAGAAGCTCGATGTCGTGCATTTTCAGCCAAGTGGTCAGAAAGAGGCCAAAGTTCTTTAGGAGGTTTGTCCATAAAGCCACCACTAAAAGATGAGTTTACAATAGTCTGACCCATATAAAAAATTCTAGAGTATAAGGATTGGACTAGTTTCCAAACAAGCACCAAATGGTGGGGAAAATCTCTAAAAAGCTTCTAAAACCTCTCCCATGTCTCATGTAAATGTTCACTCTCTTTTTGACTAAAGGATGTGATATATCTTCTTTAAGGAGTGGAACCTAAGAGGGGATTCAATTCTTACTTATATCAAATAGGAGTCATTATCCAAAACAAACATGATTAAGTTTTCACAATTGGATGAATAACTTCTATTTGATATTTCTTAAATGGTTATCATAAAGATCAAAGTATAGCAGTGGAATAAAACATCATGATTGTATTAAATTACATGTTTATACAATAATCAACCCCTAGGGGCTTACATGAAGCCAACAAAGTCAAGATATAAGTAGAGGGATATCCAAACTATCTCAAGTATATCTTCAAAGAGTCATCTCCTCTAATAAAGGTCCATATCATCATATCGAATCTTTCATATTTTTGTCAACTAAGGGGTTGGAAGCATACCCCACAAGAGAATACAAAATGGATGTTGTCAACATACAAATTTTGGTATGAGCATATAAATAGGGATTGAGTACATAATGGAAAAAGGTTAACAATATTACAAAGATTCCCATCAATGATGAAAAAGTACCATCCAAGTGGATATCAAAAGAATACAAATTTTAGTAAGAAGACAATCAACAATTTCATTTTCCATTAATAAAAAATAAGGTATGTCACAAAAGCACACATAAAGAATTTATGGCACATAACCCAACAATAATAAGCAACCTGCATGCACGTGAGATAGACATAGCACTAGTGAAATAAAAATAAACAATGGTAGTTAGGGCACATAACCCATAACCTAGCAGAGTAAGGTACATAATCAAACTCCCAACATATAAGGTGGGCACAAAAGCCGGGTATGGGCCACATAAATATCCATCCCAAAAAAACATGGGCACATAATCTAGGTATGGGGCACATAACCTCCATCCCAAACATAATGGGCACATAACCTAAAAATCAAAGTATTTATAAACTCTAGGGCCACTGAATTAGAAAGCATGCACAAATGTAGATTCAAGTGAAAATATAGTCAAAAAAATAAAATTAGTGAGATTTTTATCAAATAAGTGGATTATATGAAACATCCACCACAAAAGCAGATAGATTAGGGTTCCATATCACAATAAATAAAAATTTAGCTCAAATTTCATAATTATGCTTTCATCATGTAGCAAAGTATAATTTCAAAATCCAGCTAGAATTATAGACAGTTCAAAAATATCATGACTCAAATTCATCAAGAATACACCCATAGATCATCAAGTCAACAAAGAGAAAATTCATTAACAAAATACCTCAAAGAGGCACAAGATAGAGATAAAGGAAATAGTTGTTGAATATGACGCATAGGGGTTGCAACATACCTCAAAGATGCATGTCAATGTCAGGGTCTAAGCCGTAGATCTAATCAAGGTGTCTCTCACCTATTATTACATTTATATATCAATATCATTAATTAATAGGTGTATATTTCAAACCCTAGATCATCAACTCTTATTATAATTGGATTTAGGCTATGAAGTATATTTAGTTAGGTAGAGAATCTTTTCTTGTTGCCAACAAGTATTTTTATGTACTTATTCAATAACCAGAGAATTAGATATGAAATATTGAAGTTGATAATGATTTAAAATATTTAAGTAAAATAAAAATCACTAAAAAGGACAAATAAGCCCATGCATCGTGCATCATCACTTTGACGTGTGACATGGTAGATTTCTACAGAGTTCATTGAAAGCACCCACAACATATCTTTGAAATCCAAATTCAATAGACAACAATGTCCTTAGAACGCGTGACATCAAACAAAATAAGACAAGGAAAAACTTGAGAAACATTAAAAAATCATCTTCATATCAATTAGACCGTCAAGAACATCCGATCCAATCACCGGTGGCTATAGAATTGTGGATCAAATCGAGACTATAGTGGCAGGAAATACCAGTAGGCATTGCTATTGATTTCGGTGGACCATAGTGATCTCATTGGACTAAAAGGAAAATCTTAGAGGAGACCTGACCCCCATACAACCTGTCACCATGAGAAGAGAAGATGAAGGATAATACAGAACCCAGGAAACAGACACCATGATAAAAACAAACAACATTGGACATTCCAAAACAACTCAGTGAAGCCAAAGAGGAGAAAAACACATGAAAACACCATAGGAAGATCCCAATTTCCACTAGGGTAGAAATCTAGTCAAGAAGAAAGCAGAAAGGGGTGGGGGGAATCTGTGTACCTCAAATCATGTGTGTTCCTTGATTCAAGTGGCTTAATCATGCCTTGTGTGATCATTCTAAAGACTCACAAGAATTACGGGTGGTCATGGGAACAACCACGACCCATATGATGTTCCGTGATGAAGATGGATTTCTAGAACATGGTGGTAGGCCACCATCTAGTTAACTGAGACTTGGCACTATTGAATGGGGGTTGCTTATAGGTCGGGGGTTATGGAAGTGGTATGAAGTCTCTATATGGTGAGGAAAAGGAGAAGAAGTTGGATGCATAGGAGGAATAGAGGAGGAGGTAAAACGACCACAATTAGGGTGTGAAAGATATGAAAACCTAATATATAGGGCCTTTGGGTGAAGAAGTAGGTATCTAACATTAGGGAAAGAGAATCATAGAAAAAGGAGGAAGGAAGGTGGAGAGAGAAGTGAAATAATCAGAAGGGAAATAACATGCTACAATATGAGAAAACCATTGAGCGTGAGAAAGAGAGTGGGGAAGAAGACATACACACTACCATGAGATCTATATCCAACAACCCATAATGAGTGTGTGTTTTGCAAGATAACGAATCCATGCATGACAAATAGGAGACCTGAACCATAGGAAATTGAAAAAATAGGCATTTGCTAACTAGTCCTAATTCAAATACTTATCAAATAAGGACTTTAAGTTTGTATTTTCTTTCCAATACTATTTGAGGGGTCTAATAATGATCAATAAAACCAAATTTGGCAGGCTAAATAAGACATGTAGAATTTGATTTTACCATTACTTTTTTATTTTGAAGAGATCTAATGTTTTATTTAATACTTTTAGATATTATCTTATGTTTTCTTACGTTAATGAATTTAAGGCATCTAGGATTGTTGAATTAAAGTGAAACTTGGCACCCAAGCTAATTGGGACCCAAGGAACATGGTTTTTCCATTGAATTGGAATTTTGAAGTCTCCTTTATGAGTTATCATACAATTAGCTTTTTGGCTCATCACCATTATATTTATTTTATTATTCCATCATTGCTATCAACTTTCATTAAACCGAGTCTCATTATCTTCACATTATTACCAAAGAGCTGCCTTATATTACTATGCACACATTTCCATATTTTTCTTAATTAAAATATGAAGTCCTTTTATTGATTATTTATTTAAATAATGGTACATCATTCATATTTGTGTACATGGAAACACCCATTTTTATTCTAATTTGTGTATTAAGCAATTAGATACACATATTTTAGCTTATATTCATATTAGTTCGCAAAAGAAACATATGTGACATATTTCACAAACTCACTTACATGTTTGCACATATACATGTTGTTGTGTTAATAGATGATGTTGATTACATAACCTTATGCCACTTAATATGTTATGTTTCTTTTCAAGCCTTTATACATTATGGGTTATCGTTGATTTATTCATGTTAAATACATTAATTATATACATTAAGGTATAACACCATCCTTGTTTGGTCAAATCTAGAGAACCAAGCTTATTAAACTCCTAATCATGGAGTATGGTAAGATTCTAGATTTTGGCATGTTACAACACTCCACTCCTGAAAAGGATTTCATCCTCGAAGTCTAATCATCCGTACATTATCTACCAACTACTCTCCACCCCTTACAAGGTTTAACCTAATAAGTCAGACTAATCAACGCTAAGGTATTAGGGTTATAGAGGGATCTTTTAGTTGTGAATACATTTTATGTTGTTCATAGGTCAAGCATACGACTATCATGTCACTTCCATTTAGGGTTGAATTTTTTGGTCCTTGTGTTTCTAACCTAACAACCCTAAGGGTCACATGAGAATCCAAAATTCATTGGTACAAACTTCCACAATTTAGGGTGAAAAAGGTAGGTCCACTAAAACCTTTAATACAAGCCAAATCTTCCTAGTCATCACTCCCTATTCAACACTAGGGCTGAGATTTCTACTCTAACTAGTTCTAGGGGTTCACTACCGAACTTCATGCATTGCTTCATTGTGACTTTGTCTAAGAAAACATATATACAAACTACAGAGAATTTTCTTTTATACATATATTATTATAATGAAAAATAATTTCGTGATAAAAATTTGTTATGAAATTGAAGATAAAGCCTAAAATAAATTCAAGAACCAAGTCAAATTTTTCCATATGATATCTCCTTATCCTACTACTTCAACATTCTCATAACACAACTACATCCTCAAGTCAAACCTTATAACATCCAAAGATTGACCTACATAATAGGGGATGCGCAAATGGATCTATAGAGAACTTATGGGATAAGATAGAAAATGTAAGAGAGACAAAGTTGAAATAGTCAGATTCCAACTACTATTGCTCTAACACCATCTTACTTAAATCAAATAGGAGTCATCATCCAAAATTGAAAGGGGATCCACCCCTTACTTAAATCAAATAAGCATAATCATCCAAACAAATATGCATAAATTTTCATAATTGGATGAATAAATTTTATTTGATCTTTCATAAATGGTTATCATAAAGAACAAAGTATAGAAGCAGAATAAAAAGTCATACTATATTGAGTTCACTTATTTATACAATAATATCCCACTAGGGGCTTACACAAAGGCAACATCATCGATATCTAAGCATAGGGATTTCCAAACTATCTCAATTATATCTCCTAAGAGTCAACTCCTCTAAGCAAGGTCCATGCCATCCTATTGAGTCTTCCATATTTTTTTCAACTAAGGAGTTGGAAGCATACCTCACAAGAGAAGACAAAATGTTAGCTGCCAACATAAAAATGCATGTATTAGCATATAAATAGTGACTGAGCACATCATGGAAAAAGGTCAACAATATAACAAGGTTTTCCATCTAAGAGGAAAAAGTACCATCCAAGTGGATATCAAAAGAATACGAATTTCAATAAGATGATAATGAATAGTTGCACTTTCTATTAAAAAAATAGGTATTCTAAAAAAGTACACATTAAGAGTTTAGGACACATAACACAATAATAGTAATCAACATGCATACATGTCAGATAAACATAGTACTTGTAAATATAAATAAACAATGGCAGTTAGAGAAGATAACCCACAACCTGCTAGAGTAAGGCACATAACCAAACTCCCCAATATATAAGGTGGGCACAAAACCTAGCTGTGGGGTACATAATATCCATCCCAAAATAACATGGGCACATAATGGTATGGGGCACATAACCTCTGTCCCAAACATAAAGGGCACATAACCCAAAAACCAAAGTACTTATACTACTATAGGGCCACTAAATCACAAATCATGTATAAATGTAGATGCAAGTGAAAGTACAATCATAAAATAGAATTAATGAGATTTCTATCACACAAATGGATAATACAAAACATACACCACAAAAGTAGGCAAATTAGGGTTCCATCTCACAATAAGGAAAAATTTAGTTCAAATATCACAATTAGGGTTTAATCATGTAGCAAAGTATAATTTTATAGTCCAAAAAGAATTATAGATAGTTCAAGAATATCAAAACTCAAATTCATCAAGAGTAGACCCAAATTGGTCATCAAGTCAATAAAGATAAATCTCATCAAAAAATACCTCAAAGAGGCCCAAGAGAGAGATAAAGGAAGAAATTACTCAATATGACTCATAAGCATTGCAACGTACCTCAAAATGCATGTAGATGTCAAGGTTGAATCCCGAAATCCAATCGGGGTGTTTCTCACCTATTATTACATTCAAATATCAATATAATTAACTAATAGGTGTATATTTCAAACCCTAGATTATCAACTCTTATCATCATTAGATATAGGTTGTGAAGTATATTTAGTTAGGTAGATAATCTTTTCTTGATTTCAATGAGTATTTTTTTGTAAAATTTTTTTATAACTAGAGAATTATTTATGAAATATTGAATTTTCTAATGCTTTTAGATATTTAATTAAAATAAAACTTGATGCAAATGACTAATAAGCTTCTACATCACATATCATCACTTTGATGCATGACAAGGAAGATTTTTAAAGTAGTTTACTCAAAGCACCCACAACATAGCTTAGAAATCAAAATCCAAAAGGCAGGAATGTCCTTGGAACATACCAAACTAAGACAAGGACAGACTTGAGAAACATTAAGCAATAATCATCTTCTTAAACAAATAGTGAAGAACAATCAATCCATTCACTAGTGGCTATAGAGTTTGGGATCAAATCGGGACTAGAGCAATGGGAAATACTAGTAGGCATTGCTGCTGATCTCGATGGACCATTGCGATCTCATCTGACCAAAGGGAAGAGCTCAGAGGTGACCTGTCCCCCATCTAGCCTCCCGCCATGAGAGGAGAAGGTAGAGGGCAACAAATAATTCATGAAACAAACATCACGATAGAAGTGACCAACATTAGATGTTCTAAAACAACTCAACGAAGCCAAAGAGGAGAAAATTAGATGAAAAAACCCCAGGAAGATCCCAAATTCTAGTGGGATATAAATCTGATCAACAGGAAAGAATAAAGTGAAAAAATATGTGTACCTCAAGTCATGCAAGTTCCTTGATTCGAGTGGATGCACAATGCCCTATTCGATCATTTTTAAGACTCACTAGGACTAGAGGTGGTCAAAGGAACACCTGTGACCCATCTGATGTGCCACGATGAAGATGGATTTTGGGAACATGGTAGAGGGCCGCCATCTGGTTAACCAAGACCAGGAACTGATGACTGAGGGTTGCTTGGAGGTTAGGGGAGGTTATGGAAATGGTTTGAAGGATGTATATGGTGAGGAAAAGACAAAGTAGGATGTAGGGGAGGAATAAAGAAGGATGGCCAGGACTGGGGCGTGAAAGACATGAAGCTGCAATGTATATAGAGCCTTTGGGTGTAGAAAGAGGTAAAGAACTTAAGGGAAAGGGAACAATAGGAAAAGGAGGCAGGATGGTGGAGAGATAATATAAAGAATTGGAGGGGAAACAACATGCTACAATGTGATAAAACCATTGAGAGCGAGAAAGAGAGTGAGGAAGAAGACATACACACTATCGTGAGATCTAAATTCAACGATCCATAATGGGTGCATGTTTTGGCAAAACAATTATCCGGCATGACAAATAGAAAATTTGAACCATAGGAAATCTCGAAGATAGGCATGTGCTAACAAATATTAATTGAATTACTCATCAAATAAGGAGTTTTAACTTTATCTTTTCTTTCCAAAACTATTTGAGGGATCTACTAATGGTCAATAGATACCAAATTTGGCATATAATACAAATAAGACATTTAGAATCCTATTTTACCATTAATTTTTTTAAAGACAACACATTTTTTATTTAATATTCATAAATATTATCTTATATTTTCTTATATTAATGAATTTAAGGAATCTAGTATTGTTCAATTAATGTGAAACTTGACACTCAAGATAATTGGGACCAAAGTAACATAATTTTTCCATTGTTTGAGTTTTGATGTTTTCTTTTATGAATTCTAATACAATTACATTTTAGGCTCATCACCATTATATTTATTTTATTATTACATCATCATTATCAACTTTTATTAAAGTGAGTCCCATTATCTTCACATTATTACAAAAAGAGTTACCTTATATTATTTCACCTGAATTTACATATTTTACTTATTTAACCTATTGAGTCCATTAATTAAATATTTATTTATATAATGGTGCATCATTCATATATATGGTCATAAAACACTAATTTTTATTCTTATTTATGTATTAAGCAATTATACTTGTTATCAAACATATTTTAGCCATTATGTGCATATTAGTTAGCTAAGGAAACATATGTGACATACTTCATGAACTCACTTACATGTTTGCACACATACATGCTATTGTGTTAATAGGTGATGTTGATTACATGACCTTATGCCAAATGTTGGTTTTTCAATCCTATATACATTATGGGTTACCATTGAGTTAATCATGTTGTATGCATTAACTATATACATAAAGGTATAACTCTATCCTTGTTTGGTCAAATCTAGAGAAATAAGCTTAGTAAACTCCTCATCATGGAATAGGGTAAGATTCTAGGTTTCAGTATGTTACATCTTCTCATATGATTCAACTTGGAAATATCATATAATTTCTTTAGAAACTCATTCATAATGTCTTCCTAAGTCATGATTGTGTCCCTTGATGAGTTCCATTCAATTTCCTTTTCCTTAAGAGAGAAAGGGAACAATGTGAGCCAGATGGAATCATCTATGGATGTAGGCATCTTGAAGTTGGAGCATATCTCAAGAAAGGAGTCAACATGCTTGTAGGGAATCTCATTTTCAAGTCCATAGAAGGTGGGGAGGAGTCCAAGAAGACTGGTAGGCATGGTAAACTATTGCCCTGACACCTGATGAAACCTAGTGGTGATTGGAGAGTGGTATATTCTTGATATGAAATAGTCATTTAACAACCCATTCGTAGGTGGAGGAGGTGGTGGTGCGTCATGTTCCTCATCCTGACTCTCTAGATTCCTCTTATGGTCGTGGGCATCCTTATTTTCCATCTCTTCTTGTAGATGTTGGTTATGCTAGTTTCTCCACCTTCTTCCCCCTATGTCGAGATCCATTAGGAAAGAGTCAATAGAGAGAGAGGGGCATACAAACATACAACAATGGTCACTTTGACAAGGCACAACCAATCAAAAGAACACAAATCAGTAAACAAGTTTGCACAAGTAACACAAAGAATAATGTATAGCAACAGTGAGGGAAGTAGGAAAAGTCAAAGCTAAACAAACTAGATAGGTTGAGTGCCTCACTCCCTAAAAATAGAGCCAAAATGCTTGGAACGGTCGTAGTGCACCCAATCAATTGACTTGTCTGGATGCACCTTAGGCACATAACATGGTCTTTCAAATTTATAAAACTCGATGGACACACTCTTATCAGATTCAAAAAGAGCACCGAGAGTAGTATAGGAGTGGTAAGTCAGGGTCGAACCCAAGGGAGAGAGGGGACACTAGAGCTATGTTCTTTTTGGCTAAGTTCCTAATGCAGAGTCTGGGGTACAAGGTTTAAAGTTGGGTTTTGGTTAACTACACTAAAGTTGCCAAGCAAGCAATTTAGAGAGCAAGAACAAAACCTATTGTGACCTTAAACTATTAAATCTAAATAATAAGGAAAAGAAGTAAGCAAGAAAGAAGAGAAAATTTATACCAAGGCAAATAAGGCAAGAGCTAAAACTAGCACTACACTAACAAAGCAATTCTAATTATCAACCTAGGGATGGAAACTAATAAAACTAATCAAGAAATTACAATAGATTAGCAATTAGCAACTAGGGCATGTAAAGGACTAAGTTAACAACAAACTAGGTAAATCAAGCAAAAACAAGAATAATTAAACATGAACTACTCTTGAAATACCTAGCTATCATAAACAAGACAATTTATTGAGTAGGCAAGTAAAGGGATTATCTAAGTAAGCATTAACTAAGCAAGGAAGAAATTAGGGTTTTTAGCAATTAATGGGAAGTGTGGTCCATTTGGGATAATGTGACTAGAACCTAGGTTGAGGGGTTATAACTTGCAAACCACACTCATTCATTTTGATTATTAAACCAAACAACAAGATAAATGCTACAGAATAGCCCAAAACTACTAATTAGTCATGGATGGAATAGGGTGTGTGAAGGGAAATTACTCCCTAGAATTCCCTATCCAACCTTGCGAGGCTCATTTGAATAAGGGTTTAGGTGGAATTCTACCAGGATCATATCAAGTCTAGGTTTCTAGGATAGAATCACTTAGGGCAATTGGGGGTCAAGGGTAGTAATGGAGGATGGAAATGATGGTATTTCACCTCACCTCACCTACCACCTAGCCTATAGATAGCTCCAAGACAATTGCACTAAGTGCTTCTAAACTAGAGACTTAGATCTCACATATAGGAGTAGGAGAAGGGATATATATGTAGGAATATGGGAATATGGGGTTCTAGGTAGGGATCCATTAGTTGGACCTAGGAGCCAATCCCAAAGTAGCTACATATACACCATTTTCTCCTAGACCAAGTGGTTCAAGCACAAATCACAAGACAATTCTTGGTAAATGTTATAGAAGTAGAATTCAATTAATAACGAACAAAATGATAGAGTTTGCACACTATTTCCCTCCAACACGGTATCAAAGTCAGATTTTAACCTTAAACAACTTACCTGGGGGGCTTAGCTACTCATATAATAAGAAATGGAAAAGAAGAAGTAGAAGAGAGGGGAATAGTCATTAAATCTCTTGGAAGTCCTCTTCTTCACCTCTTGCCTCAACAACTCGTCCTTCTCCCTCCTTGGTGGTTGGATGGCATGTAAATGTGGAAGGAAGTAGCTAAAACCTAAGAAACTAGGGTTTTGAGGTAGAACATGGTGGAAATGAAGTGGGACTAGGTGGGAGATCAAATGAGAGTGGTAATAAAATCTAGGGAGTCTAACAAGTGCTAACCGTTTTCTCCCAACCTCCACCCATGTATATATAGGGGCTTGAGAAGTGTAAGGTTAAGTGGGGGCAAAATAGGGAAATCAATGCATAAATGAACTAGGGTCTCCTGGCAGCACGACCATTCTGGGCAGAATAGTTGTGGAGGGTGGATGGTAGAATAGTTGTGTTGAGAGAAAATTGGCATGCTAAGGAATGGGAAAATCATAGTTGAGGTGGATTTTTGGAGGCTAGGAAGCATGGCTGTGACGATCCGTCGCGGAAAATGAGATTAACAAATGTGGAAGCGTTTGATTAGCAGTGGAATTATGAAAAATCACAAGAAATTAAAACTTTTTGGAAAGAGATCTTTAAACCATAAAACACTTTTATAAGAAAACAAGATAATTTTTACAAAAAGGTTCATCATTCAAATCTCTGTGAAAACACAACTCGAGTGATTACATACATCCATTGCCCTGTTACCTGTACAAGGCAAGATACAAAATCTCGAGGCTTAAAGCCAAAAACCTCACACCTACAGACTCCTAGGACCTGAGGGTACAGAGACGACATAAGACATATTAACTACAGGACTCGACAGTCAGTATCTCCACCTGAGATTCACTGCTCCCCTGGTGTTGCTGCTGGTGGTACTTCTCACTCTCAGATTGGTTCCTTCATCCTCGACGTCCACCTAAAAGTTGAAATCTACGGGGTGAGACAATCTTAAATAATTGTCCCAGCAAGAGTTATAACACTCCGCCAGAAGCTTTGTTATAGCAATTAAAGAATAACATAAGCAAAGTAACTTAAATCATTCAACAGCAGGCTTGATAATAAGTAAAGCAACTTCTACTTAAGCATTCACCTTAATAAGGAATATGAAGACATGCATACTGGTTACTTGATTTATAACATTTATAAACAATATAACATCAATCATTGTATCTCGTAATTCAACCTAAGCAGATATGCTACACGGTTGATTATGTTTTACAAACATTATTATGCCCTGCGGAGATGAGGTATACCGCTCATACTCCAACCGACCATTACGAAATCGCGTCGGTACCATACATAGGTCATCAAAAGAGCCGGATTCCTATGACCTCATCTTCCTCAGTCAGTGTGAGGATCAACATGCAGGACATCTCATGTCTCTGCTATAATAGCTTACCAGGGTATTCTGGTACTTCACTATTAGAGTCACAGTGGCATTATGTACTCTCTTCGCCATCGAAAGATATCTTTTTTATCTCTCATCGATGCGGCATCAAAGATTCCCTCGGGGGATTAGTGCTACATCACCCCAGCATAAACACATAGTGAAGGGTTGATGGATTAAAGTACATCTTACATCAATTCCTACACTAGGACGTAAGGATATTCACGTCCATAATCCCCCATATACTCAAAAGTATATGTTCCAGGAGTTCCCTTAGGAAAACCTGTTTCACCATCATTTGGCTTCTGACAATGATGGATCTATGATCAGGGCTCTACATGTTATGATTATACTTGATAATTAAGGTACATTTTAGCATTATTTTAACATTAGGCATGTTCTCAAACATTAATCATTAGAACAACAACTATGAAAGTAGAATACTAAATGCATCAAGTCTAAATCACATTAGTTATCATATGGATATCAATTCTTAATCATTTTATTACTATGATTCAAGAATAGGGGTGTTCAAACCCTTAAGTCATCATAAGTCATCTAATCAGCATGACCTTGATATTGCTCATGGCTCTTACAACCCATCAATCTCATATGTTGTCCCTTAAACTAGGCATCATAACATATATCACTATTCATGAAGCTTATACCATGTTTTTAATGAATATGATATTATAACCCTTACCTGGCTATGATTATTTCTTTATAAGAATCTGCATGGTTAATTCAATTGATAATAATAAACAATTCATCTCCAGATCAACAATTTATAAGGTAGAGATAACCTTTCAATTCAAGGGTCGTACCATCATGCCTTCACTAAGGCCAAGTTCCCTTATTTAAAAAAAATTAGGGTTATTCAATCCCTTCCATTATGATTAGGAATAATAATTCCTCATCTCATACTTTAATCATGAAGATTCATGCTTAAAAGCATAACCTGGAACTAGGGTTTACTGTTCATTTCATCACATTACCCTCAATTAGGGTTTACTATTCACATTACATGTTATTACCCTAGAATTAGGGTTTACTATTCACTTCATAGTGAAATGAGCTCATAGCATCATCATGTAGGAATATTATTATCATTGATGCCTTCAAATTAGATTAAGATTAATCAATCATCATAATTAGGGTTTCTATGATCTCACTATGAAGAATCATACCCTAATTATGTGCATTCATTCATATTGAGGGTATATTACTTGATTCTTATTCATATTAGGAGTTTTCTCTCTCCTCTCACTAATAGATGATGGTTACATCACTATAGATTAGGTTAAGTCAATTCAACTTGATCAACATAGGTCAAGTCATCACCATTATGGTCATTAGGGTTTGCTTGATCAAGGGGTGTCATCTACTTGAGCCCTTTAAGGTATCTTGATAATGTTCACCATTAACCATATTATGGGTCAAGCTACTAATTACTTAACCCCTAAATGTATTTAGGTATCATTAGGGTTTAGGTTAAATAACCATTGAACCATCTAAGCCTTCAAAGCATTAAGCATTCTTAACCCTAAAAGTCCCCAAACGGTTTCACACTTCAACCTCCAAACGGTTTTGAAACCATTTGGAAGGGTTGACCGTTTGGTACCTTTGACCTTCAAGACCGCATGGACAAGATCACACTCAAGACCGTTTGCCCTAGGTGAGGTGAAGACCGTTTGGTCACGTTGACCGTTTGGCCAACTTTGACCTTGAAACCACATGGACAAATCGATCTTGAAACCACATGACCAACTTGATTTTGAAACCGCATGGCCACCAAACGGTTTGGGATCGTTTGGTCCCAAACGGTGTTGAGACCGTTTGGATTCAAACACCCTCAAAATTGCATGGACAAAAAAGTGTATCAACACTTCCAATTGAGTTAGGGTTTTCAATGTTGAACCCTTCAATCGATCTCATACTTGTTAGCCACTTATCAATTGAGCTAATTGGGTTAATCCTTAATCAATTTGACATTCAATTGATCCTCAATTGGTCACCAATTAGGGTTAGGACCAATTTGATTAGGGTTTGAAATCGATCAACCATCAACAGCTATCAACATGAGTTTAATTGAAGTTGAACCCATTGAACTATCACCCAATTGGGTCATGACCTAACCCCAAATGGTCTTGGGATCATTTGGACATCCTACAAACGGTCTTGAGACCGTTTGCCCAAAGTCTTATAAAAAACTAAGTCGATTTGTTAAGGTTTGAACCCTAATTAAGTCACCAATTTAGCACTTTGATTATTTCAACAACCTATTATGATTGGACCTTCAATTGATCAAATTCCCTTAACCCTAGACCTCCAAACGGTTTTGGGTGATCACCAAACTGTCTTGAGATCGTTTGGGTGATCCCCAAACGGTTTTAAAACCGTTTGGGCCACTCAACCCAAACTTCAACATGATTGGTCCATTGAAATCAGCAATGAACCCGATTAGGGTTTAGGCGATTAAAGTGCCTTCAACTTGAATTTATTTGCAATTAGTTAATGATTCTTTGTAGATGATTAATTCATAATGTGTCCAGCATACCCTCAAATGGTCAACGCCTGGTCAAACCTCCCAAATGGACTTGGAAACCATTTGAATCTAAACGGTTTTGCAAAACCGCATGAATCCAAACGGTTTTGAAACTGTTTGATTTCAAACGGTTTTACAAACCGTTTAGACCAAAGGTGGGGGACCGTTTGGTAAAGTTACATAGGTATTCATGCCCATTATCTTCTTCCTCAGATCAGGGTCAGTTCCTTCATGGTTTTGATTGCAAGAACTCGTAGAAGAGTGGAAGAAGGAAGAGCAAGCAACTATTGCATATAAAGAAGATGCATAACAAAGTTTAAGGGTTTAGAGTTATAAAACCCACCTTAAGGTCGGCTCTAGAGCTCCAAGCTTCCAATATTTAATGGCGTCTTGAGCTTCAAAGGTCGTCCAAGGTTGTTTCTCCAAGAATTGGTTGGGAAAGGACGGCTAGAAGGAAGAACTAAGTAAGAAAGACCATAGAACCAACCTTGCAACATGACTTCCTCCATGAATCTGAGCAAGATGATGATCAAACCTTACCTAGAACTACTTGTCTGTTCTCCTATGCTCCAGAGCTCTATCTTAGTCGGTCCAAGCAAGGGGATAAGTGAGGAGAAAGGGAAAACGATCCTTTGGTTGTAAAAGATTAGTGTATATATACTTTGGGGGTATTTCCAAGATAAAGACAACTTATTTCTCCTTTTCTCAACTAGGTCCTTTACTTATTCTAAGCCACATTATTCCATTCCATACTTAAGAAAAACTCATCTTAAACCCAAGGTCTAGAGGTAAAGAAAGTCAACTTCTTATTAAGTTGCACATATAAAAGGGTCTTTTTGCATACAACATGATTTATTGTATTTCAAGAATTATCCTTCTTACCTGATTATTCAAATGAAGTGTTCTTCTCATCATTTTACTCTAAATGATGTAAAGAGTCAGAAAGATACTCTAGAAGGTATATTTTACAAGTTTCATCCTTATTTTTGGGTAAATTGCACTTTACACCAAAATTAGGGTTTTAAGCACAAGGATTGCTCCACAAGCTGCATCTTGATGCCCAAGCTTGGAGAATCCAACATACTTCACCATATTCATACTTATGGTGTCTCATCATCAGAGGAACATCTTAACATGTGCAATTTGCAAGTTAACCCCTCTAATTGGGTAATTTGCACATAGGTCCCTATATTACAAAACAATACTACAACATTGTTCAAAAAGGACAAAAATAGAAGTATATGTTCCGCAGAAGACTTAATTACATACTAAAAGATAATCACAAACATATAATTACATAATTAGGTAAAACACCTAGGGTTAGTTCATAACCCAGGTCAGGGATGTTACAAATTATCCTCCCCTTACAAGGATTTCGTCCCCGAAATCAACAAAACATATTAAGAGAAAAGAGTAGGGTATTTCTTTTTCATCTCTTCTTCTAGTTCCCATGTGGCTTCTTCAACACCACAGTGATTCCAGAGGACTTTTACAAGACTTATATCTTTCTTTTTCAGCTTTTTAATTATGTTATCAAGGATTGATACTGGTCCTTCCTCATAAGATATATCATCATTCAATTCTACCTCCATAGGTTGTAGAACTGACTCAGTATCAAGGTGACATTTCCTCAGCATAGAAATGTGAAACACATGGTGTAACCTCTATAACTCTGGTGGTAACTCTAGCTTATAGGCTACCTTTCCAACTCGTTCAATGATTGGATAAGTCCCCATAAACATAGGAGCTAACTTCCCCTTCCTTCCAAATCTCAGAACTCTCTTCCAAGGTGAGACCTTGAGATACACTCTATCTCCAACCTGGAATTCTAAGGGTCTACGACGTTTATCAGCATAAGATTTCTACCTATCCTGTGCAGTCTTAATCTGTTGTTGTATTACTTTAATCTTCTCTATGGTCTGCTACATAAGATCGGGTCCTAATAGTTGATATTCACCAGTTTCATACCAACATAGGGGTGATCTACAACATCTACCATACAAAGCTTCATAAGGAGCCATGCCAATGCTATGTTGATAGCTATTGTTATAGGCAAACTCTATCAAGCTTAGGTGTAGATCCCAACTTCCTTAAAACTGAAGAGCACATGCTCTCAGCAAGTCTTTCAAGGTCTGTATAGTCCTTTCCGACTGTCCATCAGTCTGTGGATGAAAGGTTGTACTAAACCTTAACTGGGTGCCTAAAGCTTTGTGCAGTCGCTCCCAAAACCGACTGGTAAACTGGGGACCTATGTCTGAAACTATAGTGACTGGAATTCTGTGCAGTCGCACTATCTCTTGAACATACAACTGTGCTAGCCTCTCAGCAGAATAGGTTGTTCTTACAGGTAAGAAATGCGCTGTCTTTGTCAATCTATCAACTATTACCCAAATGGAATCATGTCCTTTGCTTGTCTTGGGTAGACCAACAACAAAGTCCATGGTCACATGATCCCACTTCCACTGTGGTATGGGTAAAGGTTGCATCGTACCTGTAGGTTTCTGGTGTTCAGCTTTAACTTGCTGACACACAGGACACCTCATAACCAACTCAGCAACGTCCTTCTTCATCCCAGGCCACCAATACATATATTTTAAGTTTCAATACATCTTGGTGCTTCTTGGATGCATATCATACATCGAAGAATGAGCTTCTTCCAAGACTAACTTTCTCAAGTTATCCACATCATGCACTATCATCCTCCCATGATAACAGGCCACCTGGTCATCTGAATCATGGAAACCATCTCGCTTCTCATCACCATACTCCGATCTGATCTGCTGAACCGCATCATCAACTTGATGCGCCTCCTTGTCCTGCTCTCTTAGGGTAGGTTTTATATGCATCTCAACCAACAACTCAGCTAACAATGACACCTACAACTGTACATTGTTTTGCCTTAGGGAGATAAGCATATCTCTCCTAGAGCATACTAATGAGTTTAGTTGTGCCCTATCTAAGGCTGGTGTTGCTGATTTCCTACTCAGAGAATCGACAACCACATTGGCCTTCCCTAGATGGTAATCAATTGTACAATCGTAGTCCTTGATTAACTCCATCCAGCGACATTGCCTCATGTTAAGTTCATGCTGAGAGAAGATGTACTTAAGGTTCTTATGATCAGTGAAAATATGGAACGTCTCTCCGTAGAGATAGTGTCTCCAGATCTTCAAGGCATGAACCACGACAGCTAGCTCCAGATCGTGTGTCAGATAATTCTCCTCGTGTTTCTTAAGCCGTCGGGAAGCAAAAGAAATCACTTGTTTATCCTGCATCAACACACATCCGAGTCCATTCTTGGTGGCATCACAGAAAACTATGTATCCTTTGCCTTGCTCAGGTAACACAAGTACAGGTGCACTTGTTAACCTCTCCTTCAGCAGCTAGAAAGATTGCTGACACTTATCACTCCAAACAAAAGGAACATCCTTCCGGGTCAACTTGGTCAAGGGTAAGGCTATGGAACTGAAGTTCTTAATGAACCTTCGGTAATAGCCAGCCAACCCGAAGAAGCTACGGATCTCAGTCAGTGTCTTTGGCTGTTCCCATTGTAGGACAAATTCTACCTTTTTAGGGTCAAAACGAATACCCGACGCATATATCACATGTCCAAGGAAAGATACTTTCGGTAACCAGAACTCACACTTGCTAAACTTAGCATATAGCTTATGTTCTCTTAGCAAAGTTAGAGCTTGACGAAGATGTTGTTCATGTTGCTGAACATCTCTACTATAGATCAGAATGTATCTATGAAGACAACAACACATTGATTGAGAAAAGGTCGGAAGATTCTATTCATGAGTTCCATGAATGCAACTGGTGCATTAGTTAGTCCAAACGACATAACTGTGAACTCATAGTGACCATACCTTGTCCTAAAGGCAGACTTGGGTATGTCACTGTCCTTAATACGAAGTTGATGATATCCTGACCTCAAGTCTATCTTTGAGAATACGGTTGCTCCATGCAATTGGTAAAAGAGATCATCAATCCTCGACAGAGGGTACTTGTTCTTTATTGTTACTTTGTTTAATTGTCTGTAATCAATGCACAACCACATTGATCCGTCCTTCTTTTTAACGAAAAGAACCGGAGCACCCCATGGTGAAGTACTCGGTCGGATGAAACCCTTCTCAAGCAACTCTTAAAGTTGTTTCTTGAGTTCTGCCATCTCAGCAGGCGCCATCCTATATGGTGTTTGTGCTATAGGTTGTGTATCTGGGATCAAATTGATTTCAAAATCAATTTCCCGAGGCGGTGGCACACCTGGAAGTTCTTCAGGAAATACATCTTCAAATTCCCTGACTACAAGAACTTCAACAGGGTTAGGACTCTCCATGGTAGTATCTACCACATGGGCCAAGAATGCATAACATCCTTGCCTCATCAACTTCTCAGCAACAAAAGCTGACACTAGACAAGTGGGTAGAATCTTTCTCTCTCCTTGAAAGATCCATGTGTCACTATCATCAGCAAACACAACTTGCTTGGATTCACAATCCAAGACAACCCTATACCTTTCCAAGGTATCCATCCCAAGGATTATATCAAATCCTTGCATTTCAAGTGGTATAAGATCCACTTGAATGCGATGCTCAGAAAAGAAGAGGATGCAGGGAGAGCATACCTCCTGCAACACGGTAGACCCTCTCAATGGAGTCTCAAGCAACAAGCTATCTGCCCTGTGACTAACTGTCATATTGCAGTTACGAATCACTCTTCGAGTGATAAAGGAGTGTGTAGCACCCAGATCAATCAAAACAGATACAACACAAGATGTAGACATATCAGAATATAACAACTCCATCTGACCTTCCACAACATGAGGGTTGATCAGTGCATCAGGTGGGTTCATTGCATAGAACCTTACTGTCGCCTGGGGTTGATTCGGTGCTGACGATCCATCTTGGGACGCTTGTCCATGTCCTCTAGCTGCTCCTTGAAACTGCCTCCTCTGGGATCCTTGTTGACTCTGCCTGTGTGGTTGTGTTACACTTGCTAGTCTAGCTCTGCAGTCTTTCATCAAGTGCCCTATCTTTCCACATATGTAACAGCTTCTGTCTTGTTGCTGTGGTCTGGGTGGTCCTGTGACCGACATAGATGCTAAACTGCAAGCCCCTTGTAGCGGTAGGCTTTGTTCTCTACCTCTACTTGGTGTCCACTGTGTCTGAGCACTAGGTCTAGGTGGTGGTGGTGTAGGTGCAAAAAATCTAGGCTTCTTGAAGTCTCTGAATGAAGATCCCTTGAACTGAGGATATCTCTTATGGGTTTGCCTCTTCTCAGCTACATACCTCTCTATCCTTTGAACTAACTCAACGAAGGTAGCAAACCTCTCCCAGTTCTCTAGGGCAGACACGGGAGTAGTCAACTCAGCGTTCAACCCTTTCTCGAACCGCCTAATCCTTTCTTCATTTGTAGCAGCCATGTGCGGACAGAACCGCAACAACTCCATGAACTTAGTTTCATATTTGCTAATATTCATCAGACCTTGTCTCAATCTCTCGAACTGAGAGATTTTCTCATCCAGGAACGTCTTTGGGAAATATCTATTGACAAATTCCCGACGAAAGACTTCCCATGTAGCCTCCACACCTGGCCTCTTCTGCTCTTCCATGGTCCACTAGTGACCAGCACTCCCTTTGAGAAGATAGACATCGTGTCTAACCATCTCAGTTCTGGGATGTTCAGGATTCTAAAAGCCTTCTCTACTTCGGTCAACCACAGATCGGCATCTGTGGGATCAGCTGTTCTGAAGTACTCGGTTGCTCCAACTCAGCGAATTCGTTCGAACGTTTTACCGATACCTTGTCCTTCAGACTGGGCAGGTGCCCTAGGTGCAGGCATGTGCATCCTATCTGTGATGTGTGTCATGGCAGTCATAAACTTCCTGAACATGGTCTGAACAGCTGGATTCCCCATGTCAGCTGGGTTAAACTGGGGTGGTTCGGGTACATGTTGCTCTATTTCCGGGTTCCTTGCACCTTCTCGGGGTGCAGCAACGCTACTCTCTACCACATACTCCTCGTGTGGTCCAGACATCCTTACTTATCTTCTTCTCCTGAGGAGCAAAAGATACTATTTGATATACTGGAAGACACTAAGAATAGACTCGACATCCTAAGTCCTATGTCTCTGTAGACTCAACAAACCTAGAGCTCTGATACCACTAAATTGTGACGATCTGTCGTGGAAAACGAGATTAATGAATGCGGAAGCATTTGATTAGCAGCGGAATTATGAAAAATCACAAGAAGTTAAAAAATTTTGGAAAGAGATCTTTAAACCATAAAACTCTTTTATAAGAAAACAAGATAATTGTTTACAAAAAGGTTCATCATTCACATCTCTGTGAAAACACAACTCGAGTGATTACATACATCCATTGCCCTGTTATCTATACAAGGCAAGATACAAAATCTCGGGGCTTAAAGCCAAAAACCTCAGACCTACTGACTCCTAGGACCTGAGAGTACAGAGACGACATAAGACATACTAACTACAGGACTCGACAGTGAGTATCTCCACCTGAGATTCACTACTACCCCTGGTGTTGCTGCTGCTGGTACTGCTGACTCTCAGATTGGTTCCTTCGTCCTCGACGTCCACCTAAAAGTTGAAATCTACGGGGTGAGACAATCTTAAATAATTGTCCCAGCGAGAGTTATAACTCTCCGCCAGAAGCTTTGTTATAACAATTAAAGAATAACATAAGCAAAGTAACTTAAATCATTCAACAGCAGGTTTGATAATAAGTAAAGCAACTTCTACATAAGCATTCACCTTAATAAGGAATATGAAGACATGCATACTGGTTACTTGATTTATAACATTTATAAACAATGTAACATCCATCATTGTATCTCATAATTCAACCTAAGCAGACATGCTACGTGGTTGATTATGTTTTACAAACATTATTATGCCCTACGGAGATGAGGTATACCGCTCATACTCCAACCGACCATTACGAAATTGCGTCAGTACCATACATAGGTCATCAAAAGAGCCAGATTCTTATGACCTCATCTTCCTCAGTCAGTGTGATGATCAACATGCAGGACATCTCATGTCTCTGCTATAATAGCTTACTAGGGTATTCTGGTACTTCGCTATTAGAGTCACAATGGCATTCTGTACTCTCTTCACCATCGAAAGATCTCTTATTTATCTCTCATCGATGCGGCATCAAAGATTCCCTCGGGGGATTAGTGCTACATCACCCCGGCATAAACACATAGTGAAGGGTTGATGCTTTAAAGTACATCTTACATCAATTCCTACACTAGGACGTAAGGATATTCGCGTCCATAATCCCCCATATACTCAAAAGTATATGTTCCAGGAGTTCCCTTAGGAAAACCTATTTCACCATCATTTGGCTTCTGACAATGATGGATCTATGATCAGGGTTCTACATGTTATGATTATACTTTATTATTAAGGTACATTTCAGCATTCTTTTAACATTAGGCATGTTCTCAAACATTAATCATTAGAACAACAACTATGAAAGTAGAATACTAAATGCATCAAGTCTAACTCACATTAGTTATCATATGGATATCAATTCTTAATCATTTCATTACTATGATTCAAGAATAGGGGTGTTCAAACCCTTAAGTCATCATAATTCATCTAATCAGCATGACCTTGATATTAATCATGGCTCTTACAGCCCATCAATCTCATATGTTGTCCCTTAAACTAGGCATCATAACATATATCACTATTCATGAAGCTTATAACATGCTTTTAATGAATATGATATTATAACCCTTACCTGGCTATGATTACTTCTTTATAAGAACCTGCATGGTTAATTCAATTGATAATAATAAACAATTCATCTCCAGATCAGCAATTTATAAGGTAGAGATAACCTTTCAATTCAAGGGTCGTACCATCATGCCTTCACTAAGGCCAGGTTCCCTTATTTAAAAAAATTAGGGTTATTCAATCCCTTCCATTATGATTAGGAATAATAATTCCTCATCTCATACTTTAATCATGAAGATTCATGCTTAAAAGCATAACCTGGAACTAGGGTTTACTGTTCATTTCATCACATTACCCTCAATTAGGGTTTACTATTCACATTACATGTTATTACCCTAGAATTAGGGTTTACTATTCACTTCATAGTGAAATGAGCTCATAGCATCATCATGTAGGAAGATTATTATCATTGATTCCTTCAAATTAGATTAAGATTAATCAATCATCATAATTAGGGTTTCTATGATCTCACTATGAAGAATCATACCCTAATTATGTGCATTCATTCATATTGAGGGTATATTACTTGATTCTTATTCATATTAGAAGTTTTCTCTCTCCTATCACTAATAGATGATGGTTACATCACTCTAGATTAGGTTAAGTCAATTCAACTTGATCAACATAGGTCAAGTCATCACCATTATGGTCATTAGGGTTTGCTTGATCAAGGGATGTCATCTACTTGAGCCCTTTAAGGTATCTTGATAATGTTCACCATTAACCATATCATGGGTCAAGCTACTAATTACTTAACCCCTCAATGTCTTTAGGTATCATTAGGGTTTAGGTTAAATAACCATTGAACCATCTAAGCCTTCAAAGCATTAAGCATTCTTAACCCTAAAAGTCCCCAAACGGTTTTACACTTCAACCTCCAAACGGTTTTGAAACTGTTTGGAAGGGTTGACCGTTTGGTACCTTTGACCTTCAAGACCGCATGGACAAGATCACACTCAAGACCGTTTGCACTAGGTGAGGTGAAGACCGTTTGGTCACGTTGACCGTTTGGCCAACTTTGACCTTGAAACCGAATGGACAAATCGATCTTGAAACCGCATGACCAACTTGATTTTGAAACCGCATGGCCACCAAACGGTTTGGGATCATTTGGTTCCAAATGGTCTTGAGACTGTTTTGTCCCAAATGGTCTTGAGACCATTTGGCCCCAAACGGTCTTGAGACCGTTTGGATTCAAACACCCTCAAAACTGCATGGACCAAAAAGTGTATCAACACTTCCAATTGAGTTAGGGTTTTCAATGTTGAACCCTTCAATCGAT
The DNA here is from genome assembly GCA_963693085.1 of Alisma plantago-aquatica. Classification (NCBI taxonomy): domain Eukaryota; kingdom Viridiplantae; phylum Streptophyta; class Magnoliopsida; order Alismatales; family Alismataceae; genus Alisma; species Alisma plantago-aquatica. The sequence goes on from OY856409.1 coordinate 413,251,655, forward strand.
CTCATACTTGTTAGCCACTTATCAATTGAGCTAATTGGGTTAATCCTTAATCATTTTGACATTCAATTGATCCTCAATTGGTCACCAATTAGGGTTAGAACCAATTTGATTAGGGTTTGAAATCGATCAACCATCAACATCTATCAACATGAGTTTAATTGAAGCTGAACCCATTGAACTATCACCCAATTGGGTCATGGCCTAACCCCAAACGGTCTTGGGATCATTTTTACATCCTCCAAACGGTCTTGAGACCGTTTTCCCAAAGTATTATAAAAAACTAAGTCGATTTGTTAAGGGTTGAACCCTAATTAAGTCACCAATTCAGCACTTTGATTATTTCAACAACCTATTATGATTGGACCTTCAATTGATCAAATTCCCTTAACCCTAGACCTCCAAACGGTTTTGGGTGATCACCAAAAGGTCTTGAGACCTTTTGGGTGATCCCCAAATGGTTTTGAAACCGTTTGGGCCACTCAACCCAAACTTCAACATGATTGGTCCATTGAAATCAGTAATGAACCCGATTATGGTTTAGGCGATTAAAGTGCCTTCAACTTGAATTTACTTGCAATTAGTTAATGATTCTTTGTATATGATTAATTCATAATGTTTACAGCAGGCCCTCAAATGGTCAACGCCTGGTCAAACCTCCCAAACAGACTTGGAAACCGTTTGAATCTAAACGGTTTTGCAAAATCGCATGAATCCAAACAGTTTTGAAACCGTTTGATTTCAAACGGTTTTACAAACCGTTTAGACCAAAGGTGGGGGACCGTTTGGCAAAGTTACATAGGTATTCACGTGCATTATCTTATTCTTCATATCAGGGTCGGTTCCTTCATGGTTTTGATTGCAAGAACTCATAGAAGAGTGGAAGAAGGAAGAGCAAGCAACTATTGCATAGAAAGAAGATGTATAACAAAGTTTAAGGGTTTAGAGTTATAAAACCCACCTTAAGGTCAGCTCTAGAGCTCCAAGCTTCCAATATTTAATGGAGTCTTGAGCTTCACAGGTCGTCCAAGGTTCTTTCTCCAAGAATTGGTTGGGAAAGGATGGCTAGAAGGAAGAACTAAGTAAGAAAGACCATAGAACCAACCTTCCTATAATAGAAGGATCCATATAATCAACCTGGGTTTTGCATCTTTCTTTTCCAGAAGGTAACGAATGGCGGCGTGGTCTGTGTAGACAATGACCTTTGAACCAATTAGGTAGGATCTGAACTTGTCAAAGGCGTACACGACTACTAGAAGTTCTTTCTCGACAGTTGCATAATTCCTCTGAGCTTCATCAAGAGTTTTTGATGCATAATAGATCACATAGTGTTTCTTCTCTATATATTGCCCTAAAACAGCGCCCACAACATAGTCACTGGCATCACACATAATTTTAAAAGGGTGGTCCCAGTCTGGAGCTCTAATGATGGGGGTGGTTGTAAGGGCTTGTTTCAGTGTGTTGAAGCTTTTGACACATTCTTCATTGAAATTGAAATTAGTATCCTTTAGTAATAGGTTCGTCATTGGCTTCATTATCTTAGAAAAGTCCTTTATTAATCTTCTGTAAAATCATGCATGACCTAGAAAAGCAAGAACTTCTTTTACATTTGTTGGGGTAGCCAGTTTAGAGATCACTTCAATCTTGGCTTTATCTACTTCAATTCCTCTATTACTGACCCTATGGCTGAGGACAATGCCTTCCTTTACCATAAAATGACACTTCTCCCAGTTGAGCACAAGATGAGCTTCTTCACATTGTTTGAGTACCAGGGAGAGGTGCTTTAGACATGAATCGAATGAATCTCCGTATACAGAAAAATCATCCATGAAAACTTCCATAATTGTTTCAATAAGACCAGCGAATATGGTAGCCATGCAATGTTGGAAAGTTGCGGGTGCATTACAGAGACCAAACAGAACTCTTTTAAAGGTGTATGTCCCGAATGGGCAGGTAAAGGTTGTTTTCTCTTGGTCATCTGGATGTATGGGTATTTGATAGAATCCAGAGTAATCATCAAGATAATAGAAATATTCTTGGTGATCCAACCTTTCTAGGACTTGATCAAGGAAGGGCATAGGAAAATGATCTTTTCGAGTTGCCTTGTTTAATTTTCTATAATCTATGCACATCCTCCATCCTGTGACTGTTTGAGTGGGGATGAGTTCATTGTTTTCATTCCGTATAACAGTTGTTCCACCTTTCTTTGGGACAACGTGCACTGGGCTCACCCATGGAGAATCTGATATCGGATAAATTATACCAGCTGTGAGTAGTTTAATGACCTCACGACGGACCACTTCCTTCATATTTGGATTCAACTTCCGTTGATGCTCAATAGTAGGCTTGTGATCTTCCATCATAGGGATCTTGTGCATACACAGTGATTGAATGACCCCAGTGAGGTCACTCATTTTATAATTGATGGCTTTCTTTCTTTCCGTCAATTCCTTCAGAAGTTTCTCTTCTTGTTCAGCTATTAGATCAGAATTTATAATAACTGGGCAAACCTTGAGATCGTCTAAAAACACGTACTTCAGTCCTTCGTGCAGAGGCTTCATTATAGGAGCCTCTGGTTTTTCACATGTTTCCTCTATAGTTTCCATAGCTTTGAGTTCTTCACTAGTGGCTTCAACGTCTTGTTTGGCAGAGTCGAGAGATTCGATGCAATCCCTTACTTGTTTGCTAATTGGTTCATCAACTGATAGGTTTGTTAGAGTAACTTCTAAGGGATCGTCTGATTCATGATGCTCTTGAGTCAGAAATGACATTTTCTCAATGCAGTCAATCAGATATACTTCTTCTTGCATACTTTGTCTGCTCATACTTTCAAAAACCTTGAATTCGAGAGTTTCTTTGCCTAATCTGAGCAGTAAGGTACCAGCTTCAACATCAATTAGGGCTCTCGCAGTGGTGAGGAACGGACGACCAAAGATGAGAGGATATATGGTATCTTCTTTAATGTCCATAATGACAAAGTCACATGGAACATGTGTGTCCTTTCCTACCTTGACCGTGACATCTTCGAGGATTCCTAACAGACGTTTTATCGAATTGTCTGCAAGTTGTATAGTCATGCCAGTAGGAAGAAAATCTGCAAAACCTAGTCTTTTGCACAGGCTTAGTGGAATAATAGAGATGCTTGCACCAAGGTCTGCCAATCCTTTCTTGCATGATGAGTCGCCAATGTGACATGAAATTCCAAAGGATCCTGGGTCTTTTTGTTTCTTGGGCATCTTACTCAATATGATATCAGATGTAGTTGTAGCCAGTTTTGCCGTCTCATACTCTTCAGTTATATACTTCCTGGTGAGGAGTGACTTTAAGTACTTTGTCCATGTCGGTATCTCGGCCAGAGCATCCAAAAAGGGTATATCTACATGAAGTTTATTCATAGCCTCTTTAAACTTATTGAATCTGGTATCAAGCTTTATTTTCCTTATATGAGCTAGAAAAGGTATATCCGGTTTGTACACAGGGATATCAGGTTCTGGAGTCTTAGTTTCTTCATTTTCTCGAGCAGTCTTCTCAAAATTTCCCTTTTCTGACTTATCATCTTTTGATTGAGTCTCTTGAGCTGTTGAGTCTTGGGAAATCACAAGTTCATCCTCGTTTGTAATAACTACATGTGTCTTTTCAGAGGGGTTTGAATAATCTTTCCCTGACCTAGTGGTGACTGCCTTCAACTGTTCAGGATGCTTAGGATTGTTCTCGGGTTGGCCAACAAAGACTCCAGCAGGTGGCTTTATGCTAGCTGCGAGTTGAGATAGTTGAGATTCGATAGCCTTCTGCTGAGCTTGTTGATTGGCTATCATAGTTTGCTGAGTTTGTAACATTTTTTCAATGGCTGATAGCTTGTCATCAGAAGATACGGGTCCTGCTTGCTGTCCTTGCTGTTGATTAAGATTTTGATACTGAGAGTTGTTTTGAAAATTATTGTAATTCCTATTCTGAAAATTCCCCTTGAAATTTCCTTGATTCCCAAAATTTTGTTGTTGATTATACTGGAATCCTGGTGGGCCTCTTGGTTGATTGTTTGAACCAAGTTGGTGTGAGTTTACTGCTCTAGAGGGGTTTCCGTATTGAAAATCGGGATGATTCCTGTTCTGATTTGGATTGTAATAACTTTGACCGGGAATGGTGTTGATAGCATTAAGATTTTCCATCTGACTATTATCTCCTTGGCCACATACATTGCTCAGAACAACATCATAGAGAACATTGCATGATAAAGTAGAATGATTGGTGCTCTTACATGCTTCACAGAACAAGGAAGCAGACTTGACCTGTTCCGGTTGTTGAGTGGGCGAACGTCCTCTTCCGATAGAAGCAAGAGATGATTCAATATGGTCATCCTTAGCAACTAAGAGTTTCAAGGTTTCTGTGATAGACTTGTACTCGGGAGTAGCTTCGGCCATAGCTACTTTCAGAACGCCTTTACCTACAGATCTACCCCAATTGGCCTGATTTTCTACTCCCAGGGTGATGACTCTCCATGCACTGTCATAACTTTGACGCATGAAGTTTCCTCCAGACGAGGAATCTAGGAATCTCTTAATATCATCATCCACACCCCTATAGAAAATATCAATGAGTTGGTTCTTGGGAATCCCTTAGTGTGGACACTTGCGTAGAAGCTCTTTGTATCTATCCCAAGCTTCAGCGAGGGTTTCTTCAGGTACTTGAGTGAAATTTGTTATCCACCCTCCAATTTCATAGGTAAGAGATGGAGGGTAGAATTTTTCGAGAAACACATTCTGCAGTTGTTCCTAGGTGGTGATGGGTATTTCCCTTTGCAATGAATTGTACCAACTTATGGCTCTATCACCACGGGAGTATTTGAAGAGACGGAGCCGAATGGCATCATCTGTGACTCCATTTTGTTTTGTCATGGCACATAGATCAATAAATCTCAGAAGATGTTCTTGGCTATCTTCTCCTTGCTTGCCATAGAGGGTGATCCAATGCGCTCTTATTTCGAAATTAGTAGCGTTGATAGGAGGAGGTTGTACTGGATGATGAACATTCACAGCTTTTGGGATTGAGAACTCTCTAAGATCTTTTTCTAGTTCAGCTGCTTGTGCTGCTGCTTGTGCTGCTAGGATTTCCTATTAAACTGCAACCTGGCTTCTTGCATGAGCCTCTCTCTTTGTGCATTGATGGCTTGAGCCACTCTTCGGGCTACTTCCTCTTCCTGAGCCATCCTTGCTTGATTTTCTCTGATTTGACGATGAAAAGTTCTATCTATCTCTGGATCAAAGCTCACTATTAGTTTGGGGTTGTCCGAACGGTGCATGCACTACGCCTTGGATTGTACCTGAAAATAGAAAGATTTCAAAGGTGAGAACCTAGAAGTAAAGTCAAATTCAAGTAGATGATCGATTGTTTTAAAAGAAAAAGCAAAATCCTAGATTAGTCTTAAAAGAACTAGAATTGACTGACTGATTCCGCTGTCCTCGACAATAGTGCCAGAATTTGACGTGGTATTTTGAACGCACTAACAAACTCACTCGGGGTTGAAATCCCCGAGCTTTTACCAAAACCAAAGTGCAATAATACCACCTGCAAGCAGATGAGTCTTATCACAGTATAGTTAAGGATCGAACCCAAAGGACAACATTTTTAAGAATCCTTGTCAGTCGAATCTAGCTCAAGTAAAATTAATATCTAGAATGATTGGTTGATTTGAGGTTAATTAAACTAAATGCAAGAAAGTAAAAGTTGAATTAAGGATGGATTTAGATCAATGATATGGAATTGCTGGGATGGTATCGGGTTTCACCACCGCTACACATGCAAACACATGCAAACACATTCAATCGCAAACAATCCAGACAAGATATATCAATCCAAATAGAGCTGCTGCAGAACCCCCCATACGGGCGTTAGGTTCGCGTAAGCATCACCTTAGGCATCAGATGTCTCGTCACCAACCGGATCCCTTACTTACGGCTCCAAAGATACAGAAATCCAACAAAGGTTGTGGCCCCCCTTTACAGGCTTTAGGCACACAGAAGCATCACAGAAGGCTAGATGGCTCGTCCCCTTGCGGATCATACAATTACGACCTTGAAGAAATCCCATTCTATTTCTAGTTTGGGAGTCAACCACATTAATCGATAAGCAAGAAGGCGATTAATATATGAGCAGACATCGATGATTAACAAGAAGATATAAAATTCAACTAAGGTTGTGAACCCCCTATATAGGCGTTAGGTACATAGAAGCGTCACTGAAGGCTAGATGGCTCGTCCCCTCACGGATCATACACTTACGACCTCAAGGAATCCCATTCTATTTCTAATTTGGGAGTCAACTTGTTAAACGACATTCAATCCTACATATAGAAGTTCTCACAACATAGGAAGAATGAAGATGAAAGCAAGTAAAAAAATCAAACTACGAACATAACGATTAACATGAATTGAAAAGTTATATACATTTCCATGGAAAGTTTAAAAAAAGAACATGATTGCATGGGCAGCGGGGCTAGTCCTCGCACCCCAGCAAAAAGGTACTACTCGCTCATGATGCGAGAAACAAGAAGAATGAGAAAGAGAGAGAAATCTGCCATAAACTCGGTGCAAAAGGTAGTCGCAGCACGGTGAAGAAGATACAACCTTCTACATCGTGTCAGAGTAGATCTGGATGCGAACGGGAGTTGCCAAGACAGACCGGACAGTCTCCCTCACTCCGTCTTCCTTCTCTCCTCTGCCTCCTTGGTTGCAACACGGGCAGTAGGTGGAATGAAACTGGCACGAACGACACTGGATTTGGATCGGACCTGTGTACAGGCAGCATGTCGGTGTCCCGAAACTAATGTCCAAGTGAGGACCCTTGGGGTCCTATTTATAGGCACAGGAATGATCCCAAATGGTCTTGGATTAAAATAAACAAAATGGTCTGTAGATATTTTTGCCCAAATGGTTTCACTTAATACAACCCAAATGGTCTGTGGAATCTAACCAAACGGTCTTGCATAACCTGGGCAAACGGTCTGTAAACCGTATAAGACCAAACGGTCTTGAGCAAAGTTGGGCAAATAGTCTTGGAAACCTTTTGCTATCAAACGGTTTGGAAACTGCACGAGACCAAATAGTCTCACAGACTATTTGCTCTTCTCCAAACGATCTTGTGCAAACGGTCTTCAGGAAGGAGTATCAAATGGTCTTGGTTTTGCTGTATTCAGACCAAACGGTCTTCGGATACCACCCCCCAAAGAGTCTTCGACTTTGGGCAAACGATCTGGAATCTCAGCAGATGCTCAAATGGTTTCGAATCCGTTCTTGTGGTCTTCACGCAGCTGGCAAGAGTCTAAACGGTTTGAGACCGTTTGGCAGCACCAAACGGTCTGCTTGATCAGCACCGAGAGCACAACATGGCAGAGGGTAGATCTATGTGGATCTGAGAATGGTAGGAGTAAAGGTAGAAGGTGCGGCGGCTGCTGCAGTAGTATGCGTGACGGAGTCAGAGTTGCTACTTGATAGGGTGAAGCCCTAGGAACGAGGCACCGTCGGAATCAAAGAAGAAATGTGCTGATCGGCGGAAGTGCAGAGGTAGACGATGACGCGCCACAGTCGTGGCGTGGCACCACAGTCGTGGCGATTCCACTACCCCACGGCCGTGCCGCCTTGTACGGGCGTGGTCGGTGAGTGATTTGACCCTGATGGCATTGAGCCACGGTCGTGGCATGACACCACGATCGTGGTGAGGTAGCTGTCACACGGCCGTGCTGCCTAGCACGGGCATGGCAGGTGAGAGAGAGTCGATGCAGGTAGGATGCCACGATCATGGCTCGTTGACCCCGGTCGTGGCGAGTGAGAGCTCAGGCGTTGAGGATGGTCTACCACGGTCGTGGCCTTTCCACACAGTCGTGGTGATGATAGTAGACCACGATCGTTTTGAACCACCACGGCCGTGGTCTAGGTTCTGCTTCGAGACCTTGATTTCATGCACTGCTCGATCCCTTGCGGCTGAGTGGTGCCTCCAATCAGTCTCTGCTGGTCAAACGGTCTTGAGACCGAATGGGCTCAAATGGTCTTGAGAGCTCATGGGCTCAAACGGTCTTGAGATCGCATGGGATGAAATGGTCTTGAGACCGCATGGGCTCAAACGGTCTTGAGACCGAATGGACTCAAACGGTCTAGAGACTGCATGGGCTCGAACGGTCTTGAGACCGAATGGGGTCAAACGGTCTTGAGACCGTATGGGCTCGAATGGTCTTGTTAGATCGCTTGATCAGAGCCAAGGGTGATGACGTGGATTCCAGTTGATTGTTCAACTTTATCAAGACCTGCATCAAATCAACCATAATTTCAGTTAAGATCGTGATAATTGGATTAATTAAGTAATTTTGCACATTATGACTCACATTGATATTTAACGAGTGAAATAGTATATATAGAGTTGAATTTGTTCCAAAGTGATAATTGAATTCCATGATGAATATACATTCATCATCAGACATAGTGATCCCAAGCTTGGGTCTTGTAGTGTATGGGGGCGATTCACATACATTCTGCCATGATAGATGAAGGGGTGAGGATATAAGGCCAACACATATGAACTAGGAAGGAACCCAAGGCACGAATACCATTACTTGACTTCATAAGAATATAAACCCAATGAATATAAGGGAAAGAGGTTCTAGGATCCTTGTGATGCACTTGATTGAAATATTAGTAAAGAGGTTAGAAAAGGGGAAAGATGATCGTATAGAAAAAGGATCTGAATTGGAGGTCTAGGGAGCTTCCTGATGATAAATTTTATGGGTTACCAATCCCTAGGGACCATCATGGGGATCTGAAGATCAGTGACAAACTCAAACTGAGAGCAGAGATGGTGGTGGAGTTGAGACACTTGCCTCAGTTCTATCTAGGAAAAAAGAGGTAAGACAAATATCTGATTACCAGGTGATGTATTACGACATATATATACTCATGCGAAGGTTGGGGTCAGCCAAGGAACCAATATGAACCAAGAAATAGGAGAGAGATAGAATTTTAGCATTAGGAGTCTCTAGGGCACATGATCCCATTGAATTTGGGATTTTTTAGATTGTGGAAAATGTGACAATGGTTTCCCAAAAGCTTCCTGACACTCAGACTTGTTAAAGAGGAACCCAAGTCATGGACGAGGAGATCTCCCTACAGACTAGCAGTCTCAAACAAAGGGGGAAATAGGCAAGGAAGAATGGAGAGTAGAAAATAGTAAGATCTAGATCTAGAGTATGATCTAGATAAGAAAAGGGACAAGTCATGTGACAATCAAAATAAAATAGTGCTTTAGGAAAATTGAAAAAATTACCCCATAGATGTCAACACATAGATAATCTTGCTTTCTTAATTAATTTGGGGTACCTAAAATTATTTGATTAAGCTTAAAATTGACCTGTAAGATAATTGGGAACCAATGGACTTGATTTTGAAGTAAAATTTCTCTTTTGGTATTTCATTTTATGGATTCTAAAGAAATTCAGGTTTGGGATCCTTATTCTCATACTTATTAGTATTGTCATCAACATTCATTAATTAGGGTCATGTTCACTTCCCAAAATTTTTAAATAAGTTTATGTTAGAATATTTAGCTTCAGTTAGTGGAAATTATATTCATTAACTTACATAGGGTTTTCATTGTGGTAGAATACATTGATATTGATGATGTTATAAAGAGTAAATAGAAAGTAAAAAATGCTATTATCTATCTTCTATTTGAGATTATTTGCATTGGGATCAAGATTTCAATTTATTTATGGAAAATTTATATGAAGAGTGTTTCAAGTATTTTAGTTGAGATTTGGGATGTTATAATTGTACCCACTTTAATTAATTAATTTCCTTGGGATTTCCTTTACATTACTACCCACCTTAGGGTTTACTTATTCTAAGATTGTGATACTTATACATGAAATAAACACTTCCACCGAACTCAAGATAGGGTTAGAGATAGGTCATTCCTTCTTCATTAACTTCATCCTCAACTTAATCTTTACAATCTTGGGGTGATTTTGTCTTTGACTTGGGTCTCTACTAACCAAATGCATTACATTTAGGTGGTTATCCAATTTAGGCTTTCTGTGACAACCTGAACTTTCTCACTCTTCTCATGTTATCTTTCATTCTCTATTGTGACTCATATTACTCAATTGAATATCAAATCAATAATTCTAGTGTGGTGATGCTCCAACCTAATCACATCAATGACCAATTTCATCATATGTGACTTTACTTTGAGAACTTAATTAAGTATCATGCTTTCACACATCACCTTATTGTATCTAATTCTAGTACTTTTTAATGTGATAGTATTGCTTCTTGTTGTTTTTCATGTTGTGTATATTCAATTTTGATTCCAATGGCGCAAACATCACCTCAATTGGACCATCCTAGCCCAGGATATGGATATTTGAAAGTCAACTCAATTTGTACATATTTTAATTTTTTGTCAAGTATTGGGCCTTAGTGGGGATAATCAGACACACAGCCCATGTGTTTCCCTTATGCTTCTCCCCTCCCCTTTCTTCTTCAGGAAACTAAAAAAGGGCAGGAGTTTCCCTTCTTCTTCCTCTCCGAATTAGGAAATCAAGGAAGTTGCCTCTTTCTCTGTTTATAAGGCCGCCCATCTAACCCAGGTTTCCCTTCTTCTTTTCTTCTTTCTCCAGTGCTTTCGTCTCCCTCTTTTCCTTCTCATGTTTCCCTCTCACTTCCCCTATGTCATATTTTCCTCATCGCCATGCTATTGTTGAGAAGCAGTGCTGCCACAGATAGAGATGGTGGTGGGTTGCCCCCTCGTGCTTCCTCATCCTTCCAGTAGGACCCTTTTGTCTTCGGGAAACCAAAAGGAAGTTGGACCATGTGGAGAGGGGTGTCCTAGATCCCCATGGTGCCATGGATGCTACTGATGTACTAGGTCTGGTGGCACTTGAATCTAGATGCCAATCCTGCATCCCACCTCCTCACTGAAGGGGATATTATATGCGGGCCCTCCAGAGACTGACAACCCATTTCCTCCCCTTCCTTAGATGGTAGTAGGAGCACAGGAGATATACACGAACTCCCATGTTTGGCCCTTGTTTTGGGTATAAGAATAGGGTAATCACACACCAACATCATGAATAAGGGGCACCCCGCTCCTGGGCCATTAACGTGGTTTTTACTGCACTAACAAATCCACCTAGGGATGAAATCCCTAAGTTTTTACCAAAACCTTGTGCAATAGTACCACCCGTAAGCAGAGGGTCTTATCACAGTATAGTTAAGGATTGAATCCCAAGGGACAATGTTTTTAAGAATCTTTCTAGTCAAGTCTAGATCAACTAAGACTAATATTTAGAACAATAGTTGATTTGGGTTTAGTTAAACTAATTGCAAGGAAAGTAAAAGAGTGGGATTAAAACTGAATTATATTAATGCTTGGAATCACTGTGGTGGAATTGGGTTTCACCTCCACTACACACGAAAACACATGCAAAACACATCTAAGCAAAATACACTATCCAAATGGAGTAAGCAAACCATCCGTCAGGAAATAGAGTGTGCATAGGCATCTCCATGGGCTCGATGTCTTATTACCCACAGGTCACACACTTACTACTCTTGAGATATCCCATCGAAAGTTCTCATCCGGGCATAAACCATGTTAATCGATATTTAAATCCTAAGTATTGAAGTTCTCGCAATAAAGGAATATAATGGATCATGCAAGGCATGTGATCAATCTACAAAGCATGCATTAAATGATTAACAACGAAATGGAAAGTTATATACAAGCCATGGAATGTTATAAGATGAACATGTAAGCATGGGCAGCGGGCTAGTCCCCACACCCTAGTGAAATGGACTACTCGCTCCTCATGATAGAAACAAAAGGAATAAAAGAGAGGGAAGATTCTGCCATGGTCTTGGTGAAGAAGATGGTTGTGGATCGGTGGAGAAATAGTCTTCTACACGATGGCGGGGTAGATCTGGATGAGGAGGGGAAGAACAACAAGACGGATGAGGATGATCTTCTCTCTCCTTCTTCCTTCTTTTCTCATGCTCTTGCTCACAGGAGATGGAGCAGTGGATGGATGATGGTGGAGTAGCAAGGACACCATAGAGGTAGCCTTTGGCAGCGGTTGATCATCTTCCTTGGTTGGGCACATAGCGGCAACCTCTCAACATTGTGGAGCGGAAGTGATCCCTCAAATGAAGGACGTGGTCATCTATTTATAGGTGCATATTCGGGGAGCACCAACTTAACTTCCACGATCACGGCCTTCAGTACCGGTCGTGGTACTCCTCGGCACAATCGTGCTGGGTGTGCGCCTGACCATGTTGAGGTTCCACGATTGCGGTTGTGTTTTGAGGTCGAGGTTCTATCACGGTCGAGCTGGGGTGCCGCGATCGTGGTCATGTGTTGCGGTCGCGGGAAAGTTTTGTGGTCAAGGTGGTTGTGCTGTGGTTGAGGTGGGGTGTCAATCGTTGTACCTTGGCCTCGACCCAACCGTGCTAAGGTAGGCCTAGTTGTGTCGAGTGTCAGTTGACACTACATCGTATCCACGGTCGTGACATTGTCTTCTTGGCTGTGGTTGTGGCATCATGGAACAAACCCACCCTCGCGGGGTGGGGGATATTGCTATGGGTCGATGGACCTGTGTTGATGGAGTTTATCTTCTAGTTTACATGTTAGGCCAGAATTTATGATAACTGGGTGAACCTTGAGATCATCCGGAAACATGTACTTCAATCCCTTGGGTAGGGGCTTCATTTCAGATCCTTCTGGTTTCTCACATAGGTCTTCAGTTACGTTCATAGCCTTGAGTTCCTTGAACTTAGCTTCAGGATCTTCTTCTTCAGCGTTGAGATGGAGAACACAATTCTTTACTTATTTGTCGATGGAGTCATCAGTAGATGGGTTTGTTAGAGACACTTCTAAAGGATCATCTGATTCATGATTCTCTTGCATGAGGAGTGACATTTGCTCTATGCAATCAATCAAATTGACTTCTTCTTACATGCTTGGTCTTCGCTTACCTTCAAAAACTCTGAATTTGAGTATTTCTTTTCCCAATCTTAGGAGCAATGTTCCTGCTTCAACATCAATAAAAGCTCTCACATTGGCAAGGAACGGATGGCCAAAGATAAGAGGGTATCTGGAGTCCTCTTTTATGTCCATGATTACAAAGTCTTATGGGACATAAGAGTCTTTTCCTACCTTTACCGGGACATCCTCAAAGTCACATGGGACATAAGAGTCCTCTTTTATGTCCATGATTATAAAGTCACGGAAGTGATCCCTCAAATGAAGGAGGGGGTCATCTATTTATAGGTGCATATCTGGGGAGCACCGGCTTAACTTCCGCAGTTGCGACCTTCAGTAGCAGTCATAGCACTCCTTGGCATGACCATGTTGTGTGTGTGCCCGACCATGCCGAGGTGTCGTGGTCACGATTGTGTTTCGAGGTCGAAGCATCTATCATGGCCGAGCTGGGGTGCAGTGGTCGTGGTCATGTGTTGTGGTCGCAAGCAAGTTTTGTGGTCGAGGTGGATGTGTCGCAGTCACGGTGGGGTACCGGTCATGGCACCTTGTCCTCAGCTTGATTGTGATGAGGTGGGCCCGGTCGTGCCGAATTTTGGTTGACACTACATCTTATCCATAGTCACAACATTGTCTTCTTGGTCATGGTCACGACGTCATGGAACAATCCCATCCCACGGGGGGGTATTGCAATGGGTCGATGGGCCTGCATTGATGAATCCTATGAATGATGAGGATGATTTCTGATGAAGGAACTTCCTATCGAAAATAGGGTCTAAATCATCGAAAGTTTCTTGGGTCCGCTAGTCAGTTCTGTCTCCCACATTGGTGCATATAGTGTGATGCTTGATCCTGCAATGGAGACGAATGGATTTGATCAAAACTCTAAATAATCATCTGGAACTGAGGAAAATTGTATATGAGCAAATTCAGGAGGTATATGAGAGCATTCAATGCAAAACTGGGCCAAAAATGGTGACTAAAACTAAGATGAATGTGCATTCATCAGCCGTGTAGAGGAAATTGGGTTGAAGATGGGAGCCTCGTAACCCAATCATCTACCAAGGTAATTAAATACCTTAATCATCAACTTTATGCTCTTCCATATAAACCTCACTAATAATTGTATGAGGGTTGGAATTACATAAGCATATATATTAAAATGACCAACAAGATGAGACCTACACAATGAAACTATCTAAAACCCTTATCCAGACACATTCTCTCTGGACTACTAGTTTTGTAATATTAAACCATGTTTAAATGAAATTAATAAATGATAAGTGAGTACCCATGGATCTTGGTTGCTTAATTTTGATTCCGCTCCTCATATCAGTATCCTATGTCATCTTGTAACCTAAAAATATTTTTTGACCATAATTTTTCACTATTTGTGACCTCATGATGCCAAACATACCCTAAATGTGGCTTGCTTTAGTTTTGATAATGCATCTTGATCTAGTTGTTCTTCTTACTCCTTAATATCATACAACATCCTCCTCACGTTCAAAAGTAGTAACATGAAACCACTCTTGTACTTGTAATGGTTTGTATGACTTAATATGCATGAATATGACCCCCTCATAGTGAAACATGTTTATACCTTAACTAAATGGTGGCACCTTGGTTTTATAATGCATCAAACCCCTTTATTTTCTTGAAATATGTAGCTCCATGATGATTAGAGATTCCAATGTCCATTTTCACTCTATATCTTGATATGGTGGGGTATGTGACCCTATGTCCACTACTGATGACCTAGTGTAACATTTATGAATTGCTTATCTTTCTTGTACCCTAATGATGTTATTGACCTTCATATTGGGTCCTACCTCTATTTTGTGAATATGATCTATCTTTATGACCACTTGGAAGTGGATGTCCCACTTACCTCATGTGTTGTACCCTAGTGATGTAAGCTTTGTATGTTGGGTTATGGATGTAAGTGGATATATTGGTACCAACTTGGACCCTGATGCCTAGACCTTGGGACATCCACCTAGTCTTGAATATGATTCATATATCCTTACCTTACTGACCTAAACCACATTTAATTCTTAGTTCATATGTCCTGATGGTCCTTGACCTTGGTTGCTATATCATGAGTCTTATGACCTAGTTTTGTACATAAGAGACATGAATCTTGAAATGGTCATATAAAACGCATGGAACCTAAAGATGTCTTGAAACTTGATCCATGCTTTCATGATGAATTCTAAATCAATGAAATATCATCAAATGCACTAATAATCAATGTTGAACCTAACTTGGACAAAAACCCTAAAATGCATCTAGTTAGGGTTAATGATGAGAATCTAATGCATGTATGTAATATTGTGATTAATCAGGTGTTTCTTGTGGCTAGATGGTCAAGGCTATGTAGTATAAGAATCTCTGGATCTAGTAGGGGCTTTAATAATTATATGACTATGGCTTTCTTACTTGAAATGTGATACATATGTATGCTTATTTACTTTCTCACATATTGCATGTAGTGATCTAGGTTGTACTTGATGTTTGTATTCTATCATTGTTGTATAACTTGCAAACATAATATGAAACACCATTATAAAAATGTTGAAACAAGGTTTTGCTCATTGACTTTAGTCATTGTGATCCCTTATGAAGAAACAAGGTTAGCTCTTGGCAATGGCCTCGAGGTCCCTAACGTATAAAAGGGCTAGCTAATCTTGAGCACCCTTATGGAACCTTCCAATGGGAAGTTGGTCAAAGGCCTTACGACTACATAATATTGATGGTATAATTGGAGTAAAATGACATAAAACACATGCTCTCACTTTGCTAAATACTTAACTTGTTTATTCTTGTTTGTTACTTCTACAAATATTTTCAAATTATGCAAAGCTTATGTATATGTATCTTTTAGCCCTATACTCAACACCTCGTGTGCTTCACCTGGCTTGTTTCATGTATTTTATAGGTTCTGAGATGGCTAAGTATTGATGGGCTTAGTGAGCTATGTCAGGTGTTCTTGTTGTAAGATCCCTAGTATACATGAGAAGACTATGTAAAACTTTACTCTTGAATATGTAATTGAAAGCTTGTAATAAATAATGTTGCTTAATAGTAGTTGTTGAATGTTGAAATTGTTGACTCAAGGTCAATTAGGTCAATGTTGACTCACGTCTAAATTGACTAAACCCATGTTTTGATGATGACTAACCATTCCACATATTTGTGTCTAATGCCTCTACTTGAGTGTTTTCAGATTAGGTATAGACACACTCCAATTGCCCTAACTTGCGCATCTCAAATTGGAGAAAAGACAAGTCAAAGTCATACAAGTGCATGTTTTTGTAATATGATGTATATCCATTTGAATCATGTTGTAAATCACTTGTAATGATTGTATGACTTGTAATTAAGCTTAGAAAAATATCAGGAGCACTTAGATCGAATATTAGAGCACTTTAGATGCAACTTTGAAAATTAATTACAGGCACTTTGTCGGTCGAGTTTCCCCGCCTGAAAACTCGATTGATCGTCCTTGATCAATTTTCTGGAGATTGCATCGGTCGAGTTGTGTTTACACAAAACTCGACCAATGGAGTAATTGACCAAATAAATTTTCATTGATCGATCGAGTTTCCTCAGGACAAACTCGACCGATGGTCTAAATATCGGCTTTGTCTTTTACTCTATCGGTCGAGTTACCCTTATAGAAACTCGACCGATTGCACTGTACGGAAAAGTGCAGAAAAGTGCTTCTAGCCATTGTGGAGTTGCAACAAGTGAAAATAGATCCGTTGCAAGCCACAAAATGGCTAGTTTTCGTTCTCAAGTGTTCCCAAAGGCTAAGAGGCATCCCCAGCTATAAATAGGACCCCTTGGGCTTTATTCCAAGGTTGAGCATTCACTATGAAGGTTCCTATTCTATAGTTGAGTGATCCTACAACCTCCTCTCTCTCTCTAAGCTTAATCACTTGCTACATCCATTATAGTGAGTAGGAAATTTGTAAGAGAGCTAGTCCTACATGTATATCTTGTGAGGCTCTCACTTCCGCCACCTCCACTTCTCATTTCAAATCATGAAGATGAAGGTTCTCTCTCTTGTCCAAGAGAGGTGAAGAAGAATAAGGGAAGGAGTCCCTTGGTGAAGATCAAGGCTGAAGACTTGGAGCTAGAGTGGGTAAGTCCTTGGAGAAGGTAGAAGACTCAAGCTCAAGTGGGTAAGACCTTGGTGGAAGCTTCTCCGAGTGAAGGTGAAGTCAAAGGCGAAAGATCCAAGAAGAGTGGGTAATTCCTGCAAGGCTGAAGACTTGTGCAAGAGTGGGTAAGTCCTTGGAGAAGGCCGAAGACTCTTGCAAAGTGGGTAAGTCCTTGGTAAGGTTGAAGACTCTTTGTATTGGATAGGTAAGTCCTTTGTTTGGTGATGCATTGTATGTCTTATGAATGAATATAAGAGTGCAATAGTTTGGAAGTCCTAGAGGTTGACCTCTCTAGGAAAGTGGACTGACACACTTCTAGTTTGAAGTGTGGAACCACTCTAAATAGCTTGTCTATTGGTGCATGTTCAATCTCTCTTATCCTTGCTATGCATGTTTTAGTTGCACACAAATTTCCTATTTAGCAACCTTATCTTGTGATATACCTTGAAGGTTTAATGAATTTTGTTTAAGTTCTTTCAGCTCTATTCACCCCCCCTCTAGAGCATCTAATCACCCATCTAGGATCCAACAAAAATTATGGTTGGTGAATTTTTCTTGTTATTTGTTAATGTTTGCTAAGATTTACACTTCTGTATTCACACTTTGATAATACCATGCTAGGGACATATGTCTAGGTCCTATTGCCATTGACTTTATAGTCATTTGGAGTTAGGATTTGGGTAACAAATAGTTCTATAAAAGATGGTATCAGACATGAACAATAACTATACCAAACATTTCTCACATGAAGAACAAACAAAACTCACCTTACATCTCAACCCTAGAAACTTAATGAGTTGTCCTTCATGGACTAACTAGGTTAGAACCTAGATGTTCTAGAACTAGGTGTAGACTTGTGTAATCCTTAGAGCCTTTATTTTCTCCTCCTTCTATCCTATAGTAAGGGTCCTAGGTGTAGGAGGGTGAGAAAAGGGAGTTCTTATTACCACCCTAGACATATGTTCTGGGCATGTGCTTAGGGTAGCTACACATGTGTGCACTAGGTTCTTGCTAGTTCTCTAGGTGTCATGGTACTAAACTGCCTAATGAGTGTGGTAACTCATTTTGGTTTTGGTTTCATTCGAATGGAGTATGGTGGTTTTCATCGTTTGTTTCAACGTTGGAGAAAACCTATTTCAAGTATTAGTATATGTACATATGAAAAATGTTACCACACGTAGAAAGGCAGTGAGTGTCCATGCAACCAAGTCAATTCATCATTACAAGTGATTACATAGATGTTCTAAGGTCGTTTACATAGAAATCCCAAAACACACACTTGTAGCTATTTTTTGACTTGAACTTGACCCATTTTAGGGCTTTGTATTTTAGATCCTTTTCATGTACCTAATTCCTACAAACAATCTTAAACACACATATTAGATACATATGAGTGGAATGGTTAAGTCATTATCAAAATATAGGTAATGTATAACCTCTAGGTCAACAAGAGTGTGGTTCTTTGGGGCGCCTTGTTTGCCTCTTGGTTGAGTAGTTGCATTGTGACCTTGTTGTTTTTCCTTGACCTAGGTCACGACCCTGAACCATTGTGGGGTGTTGCAGTTGCATTACTTCCCCCTTGGTGTGGTAGTCACGACCAGGATTGTCTTGGGTCAAGGTGGAAGTAGGAGAGGTGTGTCACGACCTAGGATTTTGGGGTGGTCTTGGTGTCATGACCTTGGGACCCTAGATGTGTCTCGGTCGTGCATTAGGGTTGTTTGCTTGGATGGTCAAGATCCTACCTAGGGAGTATCACCATCTCTTGCATGCAAACCTTATGTGGATGCATGTGGTTTCATGTTGGCCCTTTTAGTGGACAAGTGTTCCTTTGGAGCTCTATCTTGTTAGCACATCATCCTTTGCCTTACCCCCTCCTCGTTTGCTATATGAACCCTATTCTCTCCATGCAAGTGGTTCTTTTCAGTTATCTTCTTCCTCCCTTCTCTTGTACTCATCATTGGAGTTTGGTGTCAGCAAGAAGGTGTGTTCTTGGTACCTTGGAGGTGGCTCATCTCTTGCATGCGGGGATAGTAGTGATCCTTGGCCATATCTAGATCTGGTGAGTTCTTTATCTTCTTTCTTTGGTATTCCTTTGGATCTCCTACCCTATCTTCTTCCTTTTTCTCGGCCTTTGGCCATGTGTTTTCAAGGTAACACTCTTATGTTTGAGCGAGGGAGTTTCTTTTCTCTTTTCTCCCTTCTTTCTTTGGTTTGGTTTTGAGGTTTTTCTCTCTCCTCTTGAGCTATCCTTTGACCTTGGTGCTTCTCTCTTCTTGAGGTGATTTTGTGGCCGAGATTGGATCTTTTATGGAGCTTCTTCTACCCTTGGATCATGTGCTAGGGAGCTCTTCATCTTGGAGCATAGAGCTTTGGTGTTTATCTTCTTAAGGTGAGTTATATAACACACAACCTTCTCTATTATTAAACTTCTTGATATATAGTGTTGCTGTTTTCTCTCTCTAAGATGTTCCACTATAATGATAGTGTATGAAGTCTAACCCTATAATCTGTTGGGAAGAGTTATCAGGCTTGGTTTGGGAGGAACTCAAAACCCTAATATTCTTGTATTACTTTTGGGTGGAGATAATGATATGGAGTCTCATTCCCCAAGTTTGACCCTTGATCTAGCCCCATGCTTGGTGTTTGAACACTTAGAAGTAAGTGAGAGGCTAGTTTTGGTTTTGGTCATCTTGGCTTTGGTTTGTCTTCCTTTAGTCATACTTTTCTTGGACCTTTGTCTTAGGGCTTGTGGAGATCAGTTTGTTTGAGTCTCCTTCCCTAGTGAGCATGGTTCTTGCCTAGTTTTGACTTGTTTTGGTGACCTAGGTGTTTACCCCTTGGTGTAGTTACAACCTAGGAGGTTTGGTGGTCGAGGCAGGGGCATGGGTGTCGTGGTCACGACATAGCCCCTTTGGGATGGCCACGACTTAGCTAGTTTTGGTCGAGGTGTCCATGCTTATGGTGGTGTTTGACCTAGTGACATTGGCTTGAGACCTATGGAGCCTAGCAACCTTGAAATACCTATCTTCTTGCCTTGTATTGGTGGAGAAAGTCCTTGGACTAGTGCTCACGACATGCTGGTGATGAGGCGCCGCATTCGTGACATAGAGGTACTTGAGGACCTTGGTCGTGACATGATGGTTGAAGGGTGGAGTGAAACCCTAACCCTAATGTTGTGGGCGTGGCATGAAGAAGAGGGTAGTGACATGGTGTGAGAGTAAAGGTCAAGATATGATGGTGTATGTCATGGTCGTGACATACTAAGGAGGGTGGTTGTGACCCATGGGCTTAAGAGGTTAACATGCGGTTATAGTATGTGGTTGTGAAACATGTATGAACGTCTAACATTAACCATGTATCCACATGTGTTATGATATTTTGTATGATCTCTAATCTTCTCTAATGATGTTGTTTTATCCTGACACACTCCACGATGGTGGAGGGTGGTGGTTCTAGTGTGGTTGATTGACCTCAACCTCGTGAACCCTAATCCAAAAAAGTGGAAACTCTTAAGCCTAAAAGTGAATAAGTCATGCTTATACGTTTACCATGATGGCTATGATGTTATGTGATTATCTCTCTCTTAATTGTGATCTTCTAATCATGAAGGTGTTATGGAATTGATTATCATAGCTAGTGTGTGCTATGATGGCTATGATGTGAGATAAGAATTGAATATGCCTTGTGTGGCATGTTGATTATGCAAGTGATACAGGAATATAGAGGTTGGGCCTTATGACCTAACAATAATTATTGTTCTGACATAAGATAATGTTTCCTACTGATAAAGTTAAAGGATTGATATCCTATGGCATGTGGCTTTTTTAACGATTCCATGAATGGAAATAATACATGTTTCATGTGGTGACAATGTGATAAGTTCACACCCTATGAGTTTGCAGGAAGGATGCTATGCCCTTATCTTTGTAGAATTTGTTATGGTTTAATATGTTGTAACTTGATTGGTTCTAAAAGACACTTAAATACAAAACTAATAAAGTGGAACCTAATCATGTAGCTTTGTTTGTGCCATAGATCCATTCAGTGTCATCCTTTGTTGAATGGTGAAATGAGTTTAACTCGAAGCACATATTTTCGAATGTGTGGGGGTGAGGACGAATATCCCTTTAAGTCCAGGTTGTGTGATACAAGATTGGCTATAGGCCATAATGTGGGAGGAGTATGCCTTTAGGTCATAGCTCAGTGATTGTGATACATGATTGGTTGTGGGCCATACCCTGAAAGAGTGTGGCTTTGGGCCATAGCTCAGTTTCACTAGAGCCGTGACCTATACCAATGTGGGCTAGGTTTGTAAAGCTAGATTATATGTCGTTGGTAGTAGTTTGAGTGATGATGTCACTATAGGTTCACTCGTACCAACCGAGGGGGTGAGGTCATGGATTCCTTCTCTTCCACTAGACCTTGTATGGCACTGATTTTGACTTAGCAGTGGTCAGTTGGATCTGGGTGGTACGACTCAAATCCTCGGGGTATAAACAAAATACGTAATCCGTCATGCATCATACTTGTATAGGAGCAAATATGCAAACATTTGATGAGGCCTTGCTTGCTTTTGCAAAGTATAGTTGGTATGGATTATACATGTTCTTCATATTCCTTTTATAATGTCAAGATGTTTCATAATCTAGTAGTAATTACTTATTCTGTTAGTAATAATTTACTATCTTACCATGGCTATAGCTTTAGTGTTTCTCTTTAATCACCTTATCTATGCTAATAATAGTGTTGGTGGAGAGTTATATCTCCCACTGAGATTTAGAATCTCACCCCGTGGGTTTCTCACATCCTTTTGGGTGGATGTGCATGAGGAGGCAGAGATAGTGCAACGGAGGTTGAGCACCAACAAGAAGGACATTAGCTGACAAGGTTGGAAGTGATGTTGGAAAATTATTTTGTTGTTAGAGTCCTAGACTTGTCCTTGTACACTCAGGTCTTTGGGATGGTTGTTGGATACATTTTGTCGACATGTTACGATACATGTTTGGCTTGTATAATCTTTTACGTATGGACACATATGGATATGTATGTATATATGTTCAGGACAGGTTCCCTTGTAAAAGGATGATGCATGCATGGGAAGAATCCAATGATATGAAAGGAATCATATGTAAAGCTTCTTTCTTCTTTTATCTGAATGAAAATGCTTTTAATTTCCAATATTTTCCTATGATCCGTTGGTTAGTGGTTGATCATGTTTTGCTTTGAGTAATCTCGCTTTGTGTAGCACAGATCATCACTAGGTTGGTATCCGAGCTTTAGGTTCGCTGATTCTGCGGGGACCTAGGATTAGGGTTTGTGTCTATTCTTGTATCCTCCAGTATGTCTTATAGTGGATTCTACTTATGTAGAAGAAGCAAAAAAGGCTAAAGATGTCTGGAGAACATGAAGAACACATTGTTGAGAGCAGTTTCAATGCACCAAGTGGTGGTTCAAGGAACTAAGCATGGGAAGATCGGGTGCTTGAGGGTCTCCAGTTTGACCCAGTCATGATTGAAAACCCTACCTTTTAGTCTCTTTTTGGGTATTTTATGGCTACGATGACACATATGGCAGACATGATGCATGAACCTCAGCCTAGGGCATCGATTCCCAATGTGGAATCTTCGAGGATTGGAAAGATCTTTGAGAAGCTTTGTCGTGTTGGGGCAGTGGAGTATGCTAGGACGGATGGTCCGTTGGATGCTGATCTATGTCTTAATGAGCTTGAAAAGGCCTTCAAGATCCTCAGCATCCCGGAGGTAGATAAGGTTAAGCATGTGGTGTACCTTCTGAAGCGGGAATGTCCATTGAGGGACGATGAAGTGACCCAACAACTGAGGCAGAGACAGTAGGGCTCTCAGAGATAGTAGAACCACGGTGCAGGAGGACGAGGACATGGCCAAGAATCACAAACTAGATCATTTGCTTAGGGAAGTAGAGGATGGGGGCAACAACAGGAAACGACTAGATTCTACGCTATGAGTTAGCCAGAGGCAGTGGTCAACCCGTGAGTTGTGAGAGGTTAGATGGAGTTTTTTCATTTTGATTTGTCTTCTTCTTACTTTGTATCTATTTTGGTTGACCCGGGTGTAACACACTCTTTTGTCACTCATGAAGTGCTTGATAGTTGTCTTTTTCATGCTAGTCGTAAGAGGGATAGCTTGTTGTTAGAAACCCCGTTAGTTGGTTATGCAGTGTTACAGGAGGTGTATCCTTCATGTGTCCTCTCCTTTTTAGGGAACACCATTCAAGTGAATCTCATACCACTTGAGATGCATGGGTTTGAGGTAATACTTAGAATGAACACCTTGAAGAAGTATAGAATGGTCTTGCATTGTAGTACCAAGCAGGAAATGTTTACAAATGGTCGCAAGACATGGATCTTCCAAGGAGACCAGAAGATTCTTCTGACGTGTCTAGTATCAGTGATGGTGGCAGGGAAGTTGTTGAGATAGGGTTGTGAGGTATTCTTGGCACATGTGTTGGATACCGAGGTGAGGAGTCCTGGTATTTAGAAGGTACCAATTGTCAAAGAGTTTGAGGACGTGTTTCCTGAGGAGTTTCCAAGTGTTCCCTCACCCTGAGAGATTGATTTTGAAATCAATATGGTTCTTGGAACGCAACGGATAGCTCAGACACTGTATAGAATGGCTCTGACAGAGATGGCAGAGTTGAAGAGACAGTTGCAAGAGCTACTTGACAAAGGTTTCATCAGGCCATATACGTCACCCTAGGGTGCTCTGGTGCTATTCGTAAATAAGAAGGATGGGTCTATGAGGTTGTGTATAGATGATAGACAGTTGAACAAGTGAAGATAAAGAACAAATACCCCTTGCCAAGGATAGATGACCTATTTGATCAGTTATGTGGCACGACATTGTTCTCGAAGATAGACCTGAGGTAAGGATATCACCAATTGAGGATCAAGGAAGATGACATACCCAAGTCAGATTTTAGGATGAGGTATGGTCACTATGAGTTTGTGGTTATGCCATTCGAGCTGACCAATGAACCGACAGCATTCATGGACTTGATGAACAAAGTGTTCCAGTCATTTCTTGGATAGTTGGTGGTTATCTTTATAGATGACATCTTGATATATAGTCATGACAATCAACAACATGAACGACGTCTTTGTCAAGCATTGACTGTGCTGAGGCAGCATTAGCTTTAGGCCAATTCAGCAAATGCGAGTTCTGTTTAAAGAAGGTAGCTTTCTTGGGGCACATTATATCTGCTGAGGGATTTAGTGTGGACCCTAAGAAGGTTGAGTCACTGACAGAGTGGGAGCAGCCAAACACGCCTACAAAAGTGCACAAATTTCTAGGTTTGGTTGGATATTATAGGAGGTTCATCAAGGACTTTGGTGTTATCGCTTTGACGCTAACAAAGTTGATGAGGAAGGACATGTCGTTCGTCTTGGGTGATGGATTCCATTGTGCTTTTCAGACTTTGGATGATCTGTTGAGAGCTTGTGTTCTTTAGTTTTTGGGAAGTTGGGACATACATCTCAGTTTGATAGAGTTCATCTACAACAACATTTATCTAAGTTTCATCGACATGGCACCATATGAAGTGTTGTATGGGAGGCGTTATAGGTCTCTATTGTGTTGGTATGAGATGGGAGAATACTAGCTTCTTGGTCCTAAGCTTGTATAGTAGACGATAGAAAAGATTAAAGTGATCTGACAATAGTTGAAGGCAGCACAGGACAGACAGAAGTCATATGCAGATAACTATCACAAAACCTTGGAGTTCTAAGTGTGAGACAGAGTGTACCTCAATGTATCTCCTTGGAAAGGTGTTTGGAGGTTTGGGAAAAGGGTAAGTTTTCTACCGGGTTTATGGGACCTTACCCAGTGGTGTCACATGTTGGGAAGGTGGCCTACAGGTTGGAGTTGCCACCTGAGTTGTATAGGTTGCATCTAGTGTTTCATGTGAGCATGTTGAGGAAGCACCATCCAAATACAGAGCAAATGTTCTAGCCTATGGAGGTGGAGCTTGATGAGGACATGTCCTATGTTGAAGGCCATGTGTTGATCCTTGACAGAAGAGTGAAGAAGTTGAAGAAGAACGACCCCATACTTGTAAAGGTTCTGTGGCATCACTATGGTGTTGAGGAAGCCACGTGGGAGCTCGAGGACGAGATGAAGAGGAAGTACCCCTCTCTTTTCTCTTAGGATTTTAGGGGCCAAATCCTTATTAGGGGTTTATTACTTGTAAGGACCATGACCTGAGTTTTGGGGTAACCTTGTTTGTTTTGGCTTTATCATGTTCCTAGAACCTTGCTTTAATCTTTTGAGATGTGATTAGGGCTTGTGGAGAGGTTAAGTCTCTAGTTGAGCTTGTTTAGTTGATGTTTGTGCTTTTTGTGTTAGTTTTTATGCAAATTGCAAATTACCCAATAGAGAGGGTTGATGTGTACTTTTCCACCTCTAGACTGTTCCTTCACCCTCATGGCTTCTTGAGGGAGAGTGTGGTGCTTTGGGGCACCTTGTTTGGCTCTTGGTTGAGTAGTATCACCCTTAGTGGAGATTAGGGTTTTCTAGGGTTTGGGTGCCTTAGCCTTGTGACCTTGTTATTTTTCCTTGACCTAGGTCACGACCCAGAACCTTGTGGGGTGTCGTAGTCGTGGCACTCCCCCCTTGGTGTGGTAGTCGCGACCAGGGTTGTCTTGGGTTGAGGTGGAAGTAGGAGAGGTGTGTCACGACCTAGGCTTTTGGGGTGGTCTTGGTGTTGCGATCTTGAGGCCCTAGGTGTGTTGCGGTCGTGACATAGGGTCATTTTCTTGGATGGTCGAGATCCTACCTAGAGAGTATCACAATCTCTTGCATGCAAACCTTATGTGTTTTCATGTTGGTCCTTTTAGTGGGCAAGTGTTCCTTTGATCTCTATCTTGTTGACACCTCATCCTTTGCCTTACCCCCCTCCTCTTTTGCTATATGAACCCTCTTATCTCCATTCAAGTGGTTCTTTTTGGTTATCTTCTTCCTCCCTTCTCTTATTCTCACCCTTGGAGTTTGGTGGAGCAAGAAGGTGTGTTCTTGGAACCTTGGAGGTGGCTCATCTCTTACATGTGATGATAGTAGTGATCCTTGGTCATCTCTAGCTCTGGTGAGTTCTTTTTCTTCTTTCTTTGGTATTCCTTTAGATCTCCTACCCTACCATCTTCCTTTTTCTCAGCCTTGCACCATGTGTTGCCAAGGTAACACTCTTGTGTGTGAGCGAGGGAGTTTCTTTTTTCTTTTCTCCCTTCTTTCTTTGGTTCGATTTTGAGGTTTTTCTCTCTCCTCTTGAGCTATTCTTTGGCCTTGGTGTTTCTCTCTTCTTGAAGTGATTTTTTGGCTAAGAGTGGAGCTTTTAGTGGAGTTTCTTCTACCCTTGGATCGTGTGCTTTGGAGCTCTTGATCTTGGATCTTGCATCTTTGGTGGTGATCTTCTTAAGGTGGGTTATATAACACAAAACCTTCTATATTATTGCACTTCTTGATATGTAGTGTTGCTATTTTCTCTCTCTAAGACGTTCCTCTATCATGTTAGTATATGAAGCTTAATCGTAGAATTCGTTGGGAAGAGTTATCAGGCTTGGTTTGGGAGCGAATCAAAACCCTAAAATTATTGTATTAGTTTTGGGTAGAGATGATGATATGGAGTCTCTTTCCCCACATTTGACCCTTGATCTAGCCCCATGCTTGATATTTGAACACCTAGAAGTAAGTGAGAGGCTAGTTTCAGTTTTGGTCATCTTGGCTTTGGTTTCTCTTCTTTTAGTCATGCTTTTCTTGGACCTTTTCCTTAGGGCTTGTGGAGATCAGTTTGTTTGAGTCTCCTTCCCTAGTGAGCATGGTTCTTGCCTAGTTTTGACTTGTTTTGGTGACCTACGTGTTTACCCCTTAGTGTAGTCGCAACCTAGGAGGTTTCGTGTTTGAGGCATGGGCATGGGCGTCGTGGTCACGGTATAGCCTCTTTAGGATGGCCGCAACCTAGTTGTCTTTGGTTGAGGTGTCCCTTCTTATGGTGGTGTTTGACCTAGTGACGTTGGGTTGAGACCTTTGGAGCCTAGCATCCTTGAAATCCCTAGTTTCTTGCCTTGGCTTGGTGGAGATAGTCCTTGGAGTGGTGCTTGTGACATGCTGGTGATGAGGTGTCACGGTTGTGATATAGAGGTTCTTGAGGACCTTGGTCGTGACATGATGGTTGAAGGGTGGAGTGAAACACTAACCCTAATGTCGTGTGCGCGACATGAGGAAGAGGGTCGTAACATGGTGTGATAGTGAAGGTCGAAGTACAATGGTGTATTCCGCGGTCGCGACATTCTAAGGAGTTAGGCCATGACCCATGGGCTTAAGATGTTAACATGTGGTGATAAACATGTATGAATGTCTAACATTAACCATGTATGCACATGCGTTATGCTAATTTGTATGATCTCCAATCTTCTCTAATGATGTTCCTTTATCCTGACACACTCCATGATGGTGGAGGGTGGTGGTTCTAGGGTGGTTGATGGCCTCAACCTCGTGAACCCTAATCGGAAAAAGTGGAAACTCTTAACCTAAAAGTGAATAAATCCTTCTTATACCTTTACCATGATGGCTATGATGTTATGTGATTATCTTTCTCTTGATTGTGATCTTCTAACCATGTAGGTGTTGTGGAATTGATTATCATAGCTAGTGTGTGCTATGATGGCTATGACGTGAGACAAGAATTGAATATGCCTTGTGTGGCATGTTGATTGGGCAAGTGATATAGGAATATAGAGGTTGGGCCTTATGACCTAACAATGATTATTGTTCTGACATAAGACAATGTTTCCTACTAATAAAGTTGTGGGATTGATATCCCATGGCATGTGGCTTTGTTGATGATTCCGTGAATGGAAATAACTCAGGTGTCATGTGGTGACAATGTCATAAGTTCACACCCTATGTGTCTGCAGGAAGGATGATATGCCCTTATCTTTGTAGAATTTGTTATGGTTTAATACATTATAACTTGATTGATGCTAAAAGACACTTAAATGGCCTTACTAATAAAGTGTAATCTAATCATGTATCTTTGTCGTGTGACATAGATCCATTCCGTGTTAGCATTTGCTAAATGGTGAAATGAGTTTAACTCGGAGCACATATTTTTGAATATGTGAGGGTGAGGATGAATATCCCCTTACGTCCAGGTTATGTGATACATGATTGGTTGTGGGCCATTCCCTGGGAGTAGTACGGCTTTTAGTCGTAGCTTAGTGATTGTGATATAAGAGTGGCTATGGGCCATACCCTGGCATGAGTGCAGTTGGGGGCTGTAGCTCAATTTCACTAGGCTTCGTGACCTGTACCAAGGAAGACTAGGTTTGTACAGCTAGACTATATGTCACTGGTAGATGATGTCATTGCATGTTCACTCGTACTGACTGAGGGGGTGAGGTCATGGATTCTGGCTCTTCCACTAGACCTTGTATGGAACCAATTTTGACTTAGCAGTGGTCGATTGGATTTGGGTGGTACAACTCAAATCCTTAGGGCATAAACGAAATATGTAATTAGCTGTGTAGCATACTTATATAGGAGCAAATACGGAAACATTGGATGAGGCCTTTCTTGCTTTTGTACAATATACTTGGTAAGGAATATGCATGTTCTTCATATTCCTTTTATAATGTCAAGATGTTTCATAATCTAGTAGTAATTACTTATTATGTTAGTAATGATTTACCTACATACCATGGTTGTAGCTTTACAATTTTGCTTTAATCACCTTATATATGCTAATAATAGTGTCGGTGGAGAGTTATATCTCCCGTTGAGATTTGGAATACCACCCCGTGAGTTTTCCACATCCTTTTAGGTGGATGTGCATGAGGAGGTAGATATCATGTAGCGGAGGTTGAAAAGTAGCAAGAAGGACAGTAGTTGACATGGTTGGAAGTGTTGATGGTGGTTCTTTTGTTGTTAGAGTCCTAGAGCCGTCCCTGTACACTTAGTCTTTGGGATGGTTGTTGGATGCATTTTTTCTACGTGTTTTGATATATGTTTGGCTTGTGTAATCTTTTATGTATGAACACATGTGGATATGTATGTATATATATTCGAGATAGGTTTTCTTGTAATTGGTTGATGGCATGCATGGGAAGAATCTTGTGATGTAAAAGGACTCATATGTAAAGCTTCTTGTTGTTTGGATCTGAATGAAAATGGTTTTAATTTCTAGTATTTTCCTATCATTTGTTGGTAGTGGTTGATCGTGTTTTGTTTTGAGTAATCTCACTTTGTGTAGCGGGGGGTGTCACACAAACCTCCCATTTGTGTCCTTTTCTCTAACATAATGTTCCCCTTTTCTCACTTTTTTATTGATCTTTCAATCAAGTACATCAATAAGGGATCCAAGCACCACTTTCCGTTAATTTTATTGGATTGAGCTTCTTATGAGGTCAAGTAATGGTATTCAGGCCTTGGGTTCCTTCTTGGTTCATCTGTGTTTCCCTTTAAGCTTCACCCATTTTCCTATCATGGGAGAAGGTATGCAAATTGCCCCCATACACTCTGAGACCCAAGACTGGGCTCGTTATGTCCAGTTGAGTCTAGTGTGGTGGATGGTGATCCTATTACATATATCTTCTATATGATTTCCATGTTTGGATCTTAGGAAGATCATATGTTAGTGGTGTTGTGGTATATTTTTTTGTCATTCGTTGTATAGAACATACAAATAGGTTTTGTACAATTTTCCTTTGATGAATCATGTAAAGTTACCCATTGGCAAGGTTGTCTATCCACATTTTAATCAATGAGATATCACACGTTTTTTAATGGGATTTGTACATACGATCTCACTGGGTTAGGCCAACTCAGAGGACCCACGACCAACATTTAGAAATTGACTTCTTATGTAGCTTTTTGAGAGTTTTTAATTGGTTAGATCTAGAATGATTGATTAAAATCACATCTATCAATATAAAATTTATTATAAATATTCATTGGAAAGATAACTAAATAAGGAAAAATAATAAAGTGGTTTTAAAGCCTGTTTTGACTATGTTTTCCCCTTATTCCTTAATGAACCATGAAACCCTAGAAAATTAACTTGAATACCAAATATTAATGAATGTTAAATGTTAAATAGGGTATTTAGTGTTCAATTACTTCCTCCATGAATCCGAGCAAGATGATGATCAAACCTTACCTAGAACTGCTTGGCTGTTCTCTTCTTCTCCAGATCTTTGTCTTAGTCGGTCCAAGCAAGGGGATAAGTGAGGCGAAAGAGAAAATGATCCTTTGGTTGTAAAAGATTAGTGTATATATACTTTGGGGGTATTTCCAAGATAAAGACAACTTATTTCTCCTTTTCTCAACTAGGTCCTTTCCTTCTTCTAAGACAAGTTCTTCCCTTACATACTTAAGAAAAACTCATCTTAAACCCAAGGTCTAGAGGTAATGAAAGCCAACTTCTTATTAAGTTGCACATATAAAAGGGTCTTTTTGCATACAACATGATTTATTGTATTTCAAGAATTATCCTTCTTACCTGATTATTCAAATGAAGTGTTCTTCTCATCATTTTACTCTAAATGATGTCAAGAGTCATAAAGATACTCTAGAAGGTATATTTTACAAGTTGCATCCTTGTTTTTGGGTAAATTTCACTTTACACCAAAATTAGGGTTTTAAGCACAAGGATTGCTCCACAAGCTGCATCTTGATGCCCAAGCTTGGATAATCCAACATACTTCATCATATTCATACTTTTGGTGTCTCATCATTAGAGGAACATCTTAACATGTGCAATTGGCAAGTTAACCCCTCTAATTGGGTAATTTGCACATAGGTCCCTATATTACAAAACAATACTACAACATTGTTAAAAAAGGACAGAAATAGAAGTATATGTTCCTCAGAAGCCTTAATTACATACTAAAAGATAATCAAAAACATCTAATTACATAATTAGGTAAAACACCTAGGTTTAGTTCATAACCCAGGTCAGGGATGTTACAATGGCCATGTAGGGTAGCACAATCTTGGTGGTTGTGAGGTGGCATGGTCGTGTTGGGTAGCATGTCCATGGTGGGAGCTTGGTCATTCTCCCTAGCACAAGTTTTCTATATTTGGGCACCATGACCATTCTATCTAGCACAACTGTGCTAGGGGATTCTTGGCATAGTCGTGTTGGTGAACTTGCTGGAGCTACTTCTCAACTTGGATTTTAACTATAACTTTTGCATTTGTAGCATGGACATTCCATGACACCACAATTCTGCTGGGGGTCTTTTGCTTGTAGTTTCATCTTGTTTTTCATCATCTTTGGAGTTGATTTCTTTGGCTTCACTCTTGGACACTAGGGGTAGGTTGGGGAAGCTCTTGGACCCTCCTTAGACTCCTCTAAGGGTGAAGTAACCCTAGGATCCTCCTCCTTCTCTCCTATCCATCCAAATAGAGGCCCACATACTTAAAACACATGAAAATAACGTCCATAAGTGTATTTGATAATGATACACTTATTAAAGGAAATAATTTGCATTCTAACATGTTTAGATGTGATTCAAGGATAAAACAGCACAAGATGAAGCCCTAATATAGCATGCATCAACAACTAGTACATATTCTTGAACCAACACGAGTTGTAAATAGACAAACAAAACATTCACATCCCATTTCACCCTAATTTTTCCTTTACATGGATTATGTTCATTTGACTGGAAAGCTAGTCAACTGGTTGGATTCCCTATTTAGGAAATTCTTCAATTATTGATGGACTCATTGCTTCATCTTTGTCATGAACTGTCTACAGACCTTTCTTACTGGTATGAGATTTTAATTATGTCCTTTTTCACCATGATCCACCACTATGTCAACCTATTTCTGCCACACCAACCCTCATTCACCACTGAGACCTACCGGGGGGGATGGGGAAGTGAGCATGGAGCTTTGTTCCAGCTTGGTTACGATGACGTCAAGTTGGTGACAGAATCAAACTTGGCACTCCGGTGAGCCTCCCTATGGTGTGGTACATAGTGGTCATAGTACTACGTCCCGCTCTGAAACAAAGGTGCATGCCACACTCTATACATTATCCTAATATAATTACAACAAATAAATATGGAGAATGTAGGGATTGGAATACAAGCCATTTATATGTTGTATATTTTGATCACACTAATAAATAATGAATTTACATGTTTCATATCACAAGCACCATAATGACCTAGTTCCCATATCCACATTCATTAAACAGAACAATTTCAAAGGAATCATATTGATTTATGTAATATAGATATATAATATCATATACTATAGTGGGTGATTAACATGGACACACACTGCACAATTATTCATTCATCAACAATGTATGGTTTAAAAATCCAAATTTGTTTTAAAACATACAAAATCATCTAAGTATCTCTTGAGGGTCTTGAGGGAAGGAGACACAATATCAATATACTTCTTCTACCATTAAAACTCTTAGATAAGGGATCCATCATAGTCATAAAGGTTGGAATATTAAATTTATAGAAGGGATATCGAGTATATCTTGGTGCACACTAGTTTTCCAACAACTAGACACGTCTTAAGTCAGTGAATACTGATACTTCTAGATTTGGATTCGACGTCGTCATCATTGTTGCTTCCATATCAACACAACATCACCTTATCTTCTAATTGGACACGTTGCTAGTCCTCAAAATTCCACCCAAGGGCATTGACCTCTATGTTGCACACAAAATGACAGAGCTCTTAGTGCTCCACCTTGGTTTCTCATAGGGGACTAAATCCAAAGTCTCTAATGTGCTAGAGTCTCATACTCTCCTGTTCTCCTATTGTGAATTGTTCTTATTAGGATGGTTTTTTTTCTCCTTAAGAGGAACTCTTAAACAATTTGTGTATAAATATGTATCAAGGTGTTTCTCTCCCCTTGTACCTTCACCCCTTTATATGGAAGATTCATGTGATTGGAATAATAAGAAATCCAATCTTATTTCTAATTGCAAATCATAATAAAATTAAATGAGAACAAATCACACAATAATCCAATCGATCAGTTGGGACTCCTAGTCACTCGACTGACCATATCAGGCAACTCCAGATCTTAAACCAATCACAATCCAATTTCAAATTGTACATGTAGCATATTCCTTGTTCTTTCTTGTCTTCAATTCAACTGACTGGTTGGCTAGTTTTCAAAATTGGTGAGCAATCGACCCACTAATTATCAGTCAATTGATTGTTATAAACCATCTAGTCGAATGAGTGGCTTACCCAACCAACCAATTGGGTAGGAAATAGGGCTATAAATGGGGGAGGGTATCACCCTTTTATCTTTTACCCATACCATGTAGGGTAATGGTAAGGATAAGAAATTTCTCTACCCATTTATCTATCACCCAATTACACACTACTTTGTAGGGTAAGGGCAAGGAATAAGAATTACCCATACACGTTTAGCCTTTATTGGTTTATATATATATATATATATATATGTTATAGTTTAAACATATACTCTATATAATGATGGCATAAAAAAGGAGCTAAATAATATCTCTCCATCCAACCTAGTGGCCTACACTCCTATTTCCATGCGCATATGGCCTTACAATGGTTACCCTAGTGTGCCCTAGCAATATAATCTCACAAAATGCCGCTGACGCAAATTTACCGTGTGTAGAAACACAAGTGAACGCGTCGAAGTAGTACAAGCCTTTGTGAGGCCCGAGTCGAACTCAGGGATACGTGAAATCATCGGGGACTCCTACTAACTACTCGCCATCAGCTAAGCCGATTAAATAGTTGAGAGTTGTTGTTAAAAATTAAAGAAAATAAAGATAAAACAAAACAATCAATCGATTAAATGTTGGTTTAATCAATTCAAAGAAGATCTTTAGGGTTGCGGTTTCACCGCAGGTTTTCATTGTATTAAATCCTATATAGCTACTCAATTTTATCTCTCTATCCGGGTAGTGGCCTGAAATCAGAATTGCCCACTGTCGTGGTACAATTCACTACCTATGTCTAGGTCGGTTCCACTGTCGTAGTAACCTATACCCTAAACTAGTGTACATTAGGAACGACCTCTCGGTATCCACCATTAATCTTACACCACCTTGTTCAAGGGATTTGTCAATTAATGTAAATTCCGTCTCTTTTCAACCGTTAATTCTTCTTTCAAAGCAATTAAGGGCATTAGGTTATTATTATGGTGATCAAGCATAACAATATATTAGAGAAAAAGAAATTATACCAAGAATTTAAGAGATAAGATGTGAATTACTATTATAAAATCATCATACAATGAATTCTCGGGCTACTCCTGGTCCTAAAGACAAAGGGGATTAGCCCCACATGTTCATCTCAAAGTACAATGTGGAGAAGAAAGAGGGAAACATGAAGGAAAATGTGATTGAGTGATTAAACCCCTAAACGGAGAAGTTCCAATCGATCCTTGGTGTGGAATCCGCGTTCTCCCACCTTTCCGTGGTGGAATTCGTCTTCTTCAACGTCCGAATCAGCTGGGACGTACTCTCGTGCTCCGTTCTTCTCTCCTTGCTCTCCGGGATGTGTGCATCAACTAATGACGTCCTCCCCCAGTCAAGGGAGCCATCATTAGGTATATCTCCCGAGTTAGGTCACCAATTAACCACGGCCGTCCGATTAAGATTAATCTGAAACAAACTCATATCTGACGGTGTTGATACCATCGATGTGGGTCGATGGTATCGACCTAGCATGATAGCGGCAATCCTTCTTTTCTTTCGTCTGTGCGCCTGATGTCATCTCGATACCATCGACGCGATTCGATGGTATCGACGAACCTGTAGCGACGATTTTGTCGTTTTGTGTCGCTGTAGCTCCACCAGTCGATAGTATCAACATCTTGGTCGATAGTATCGATGCACTTCTCGCCAACAACCTGATGGTATCTCGATACCATCGACATCCCTATCGATAGTATCGACTTTCTTCTGGTCCTTGCGGCTGGCAACCTGTGGTCCGGTCGATGGTATCGACGGCATCAGATACTTGTTTTTCCTAAAATTATCACACAGAACCACATAAGTCCATACAAAATATATTCTTTTGATAATTAATACTCAAAATGCTTAAATAAAGGTAATTTGACTTAAAGAAGTAGCATAGACCAAAATGAATGAATTATGCAACATTAACAATGAAAATGACTAATAAATGCATAAAATACCTATCAAACAAGTCTATAAATGCGACTCAAAATCATCGCATCAAACTCCCCTAAGCTTGAACATTGCTCGCCCTCGAGCAACTAAACCTTAGAATAGAATTCCCAGAGTCAACTAAAGAACAAAGCATCACAATAGACATCCCACATGACTCCCATCGGACATTCGCATACCGGCCCTCACTAACCACAGAATGATAATTACCCTAAAGGTGACAGTAATCATCCATAAAAGATATTAACCTCAAATTGATGAACACTATCACATAAGGCAGTTAACATAATAAAATTCGCCGGTCCAGACTTAGTACATCTTGTGATCTTCTAAACTACATTGCTCGCCCTAGCTACCATCTACATGGAAGCAATTCTCCTGATATTCACTAGTGAGGAGAAATTCATGGTGGCCTACCAATCCAAGCAACGGGTGGATGAAATAGGTGGCTCATGGAAGAAGTAGAAGCATTATACGATTTCAACATGCATACAACAAAAATGCCTTAAATGATGCAAATGCACATGAAAAATGCCCTAATACCTAAGATTAGGTGGAATGATGCATGCACTAACCATCCGTCTCAAAATGAGATGGATATCTAATTAAACTACATCATGTACTCACTTATCTTGAAATATAGGTGAGATTATGTTCCTTTCTCCTTCTTATTCTTGTTGCTTCTGAATAACTTTTTTTTTCAGATTTTTTTTCTTTTTTTTTATTACAAACCCTTATATCCATGATTGACAATGAATACTTATTGGGCTTATATTTTCTGCATAGCTCGAATATTTGCACTATTTGGAAGGTATGGAACACTTTAACTCACCATTAAAGAATAAATAAGGTACATGACACACTTTATGCTTAAAAGTTATGAATGCAACTACATGACATGCACCTAAGGGTAATGTGCATGTATACCTATTCTAAATTTTTTTTCTTATTTTTCATGCAAACATATGAAGGTTGCTGCAATGCAAGTCCTATCTACATGCCATGCAATCAAAAAGGTTAAAACCATACTTTAATTCCAAATCTTGGGTGGATTGTGAAAACAATGAGGTGGACAGATCACAAGACTAGTTGACTGAACCTTAGAAAAATATTATGTGTCCCTCCTTACTGACCTATGTAGTAGCTAAGAGGTTTTGTTCTCTCTTACTTCAAATTAAAGTCTCACTATCACTTGGTCAATTTAGGCTCAAACAACCAATTATGTCCACTTTCATGAATCATTAGGAATATACAGTTGTGATTTTCTGTTTAAAAGTTGACAAAACCAATCATTTTCGAAGTTAAGTGATCAAGGTTAAGAAACACTCAAGCTTGTGAACATTCAAAAATTTTTAGTTTCCCTCAATTCCCCATGCACACGCAACTGAGATGATTCAACATTAAAGACATCCACGATTACACTAGATAGAATGTGGATCCTAAAACAAACTAAGATTGCAGAAAACAAATGACAGGAAACAAAAGCAATAAAACTAAAAATAGAGAAAATGAAAGATAGAACTGTTCCAATACCCCCTCCCCCCAAGCTTGAATTCGACTATGGCCTCATAGTAAAAAACAATCTTAAAGGTTGGAACAGAGATACCACTTTTACCCTTCAGGTGGAGGCGGGTACTACAAAGCCGTAGGGTCCCAGGATGGATACTCCCCCTGGAAGCTTGGATCAAACTGGGCCCTAGGTGGAGGTTGTGGATAGCCTCCAAAGTAATCTTGGCTCCAATAGTGGTCGTAGAAGGGCTGTTGTTGCATCTCCATCCGTTGGAACTGATCATGAATTTGCTGTTGGTTGTCAAGGAGAAGATGCTCATTCTCGAACATTGCCCGTTGATTGTTTAGTAGCCGGTGTGTAGTGTCTTGAATATCGACATACATCGTCATGTGATGCTGCTATGTTTGCTGTATCTCCTGCAACATAGTATACATACCCTGCATCGAATAGGCTTCCTCACTTGGCTGCGAGGGCGGTGGTAGTTGCGGCGTAGGCTGTGATGATGAAGATGCACCCGGATGCATCCGAGGACGCTTCCGTGGTGCCACTCGTGCTCAAAGAGGTGTAAATGCCTCCTCTTCCTCCTCAACCTCTTCGTCATGTCTGTCGTCACCGCCGTCATTGTTGCCTTCATCATCGGAGTCAGTGATGGCCATGATTGGCCATCGGAAGTGTTGCGCCCCTTCGATGTTGAAGACCGGATCGGGCAGCGAGCATTCCTGGTAGGCGTGGTTGACGTGGCAGTGCGCATACGCCAAACCATCTCAAAGAAGAATGAGATTGGACTGGTGCAAATGTTGCAAGTTCACCTTGCTAGCTCCTGTTGGATAGAGGAGTGAGCTGCTGGAAATTTAAACCAAGGTATGAAGCCAGCTTGGTGATGAGCCCGCCGAAGTGAATCGGCGCTTTCCTCATACTCCTCTTCACCGCCAAAACTCTTAGCAGAAAGAAGGCACCCCAATTGCATTCTTGACGCTTCAGGAGCTTATACAAAAAGAATAAGTCCGTCTCCTGAAACTTGCTGAGGGCCAAATCACCCTGAGCAAACAATGTCGAACTGAGCATCCGGTGCAAAATCCGGACGAAAGGGTGCTCGAAATCAGCTACCGCAACATTATGGTAGCTTACTGACTTGCCCGGCGGCACCGTAACTAGCTCGGTGAAGATGGCATCATAGTCGGTGCGGTTGTCCGGGCGCCGGTAGTCAGACCGCGAGTGGTTCCAGTTGAAGATCGCATTGAACTGCCAAAGTGTAAGGGTGTAGTCGTTGTTGTAGAATCGGAACGACACCCGACCCTTAATCCACTCGCGGTTGGTGGCTATGACATCGTTGGGCACGACGCAGACGTCCAATGATGCCATGAACTCAGCCACCAATTCCTTGTACGTGGGCCACTCTCCGAAGAATGGCTAGCCATCAGCATGATACTCTAGCTCATCAGGCCGTCTTTCCGTGTGTCGAGCTTGTCCTTTCAGCACGTAGGCAAGGTTTTCTTCGAACCCGAGGTTGCGGATGGTGTCCTGTTCAACATAACGGGTCGGCTCAGTCTTCCTCTTCATAATCTCTTCGTATATCTTCTTCACCTCCGCAGATGGATGAATCAGCCGTGGGCGTGCAACTGACGCAGTCAGAGGTGGCACGAACTCGGGCATGTCCATCGGATTCATGCGTGAAGAAGACACACCAGCTATGTGCACCATGATTGCAAGAGAAGGAGAAATCAAAAGGGAGCTCGGTGAAGATCGGAGAAGCAAATCTCCGCTCGATGAAGAACTAGCTCGGTGTTTCTCGTCGTCGGGCTTGGACAGCTCTGGAACACACTAGGCACAAGTGGAGGAAGATTGCACTGAAGGTGTGATGTCATCTGACGCAACTACTCCTCATATATAGCCGTGGCCGGCGCTACTGTCCGCCCGTCGATACCATCGACGCGAGTCGATGGTATCGACTCGGGTAACATGATCCGTACCTCCGCGAGTATCGGCGGTTGTAGATGGCTGGATCTGCGGGGCCCGGATTGCTGACGTGTTGATACTATCGACGTGGGTCGATAGTATCGACCCATCCCCCGGATCGACTTCTTGGCTGCTGCGATCGCCGTTGATCTTCCCTCGCGGATTGTTGATGTGGCACGCCGATACCATCGACGCGGGTCGATAGTATCGACCCTATGATTAGGGCAAACCCTCGCGAGGCCCGGCCACCACCTTCTTTGCATGAATGTGTCGATACCATCGACACGCCCATCGATGGTATTGACTTTCCTGAGACGATTTGTTCTGAAAATCTTCAGAGATCTCAATAGTATCGACACCAATGTCGATACCATCGACTGCTTCGTGCGATCTGCCTGTTGGTAAGTTGATACCATCAATGAGGCTGTCTATGGTATCGACGCAGTGCGATTCCTGCAACCGCCAACCTGTACCATGGTCGATACCATCGACGCGAGGGTCGATGGTATCGACTCTGCCTCAGCCTTGCACATGTAACAAATGATCACGGTATCTTTTTTACACTACAAACTAAGTGAAAACAAATTAAACTACGAATGTAAATGAACTAAACTAAGGTACCAATGGTTGGGTTGCCTCCCAACAGGCGCCCTTATTTAACGTCTTAGGCTAGACGACTCGAATCACATCATTGGTCCAACAGTGAAATGAGTTTGTCCTCATTCACCCTCCTCGTGTAATGTTCACCAAAATATAGCTTCAACCTCTGTCTGTTCACCAAAAATGTAGTTTCACCATCGCGCACCAAGATTGCACCATGTGGTTTGACCTCTTCCACCGTGAATGGCCCACTCCATCGAGATTTTAGCTTCCCGAGATGCAACTTTAGCCTTGAATTAAATAGAAACACACGATCTCCCTTTTTGAAGGTGTGCATCTGAATGTGGCGATCGTGGATCAACTTAGTGTGCTCCTTGTATATCTGAGAGTTCTCATATGCAGTCATGCACAGCTCATCCAATTCATTTAATTCAAGCAATCTCTTCTTCCCCGCCTCATCATAACTCAAGTTGAGCTTTCTCAGCGGCCAATGTGCTTTGTTCTCCAACTCCACCGGTAAGTGACAATCCCGACCGTACGCCAACCTAAAAGGCATGGTGCCTATAGGTGTCTTGTATGCCGTACTATATGCCCACAATGCATCCGGCAGTAAGGCACTCCAGTTCTTCCTCGTGGAAGCCACCGTACGCTCCAAGATTTTCTTAATTTCGCGATTGGAGACCTCCACCTGTCCTTGAGTTTGCGGGTGATACGGGGTACCTATGTTATGTTTGACCCCATATTTCTTCAACAGTGCTGAGAACTTTTGATTCTTAAAGTGCCTACCCCCATCACTGATGATCATTCGGGGCACTCCAAACCTGCAGAAGATATGTTCCTTAACGAATCTGCACACTACAGTAGAATCATTAGTCCTTGTGGGTATTGCTTCTACCCACTTCGACACATAATCAACATCTAAGAGGATATATAAATTCGAATTTGAGGACACAAAGGGTCCCATGAAATCTATACCCCATAGGTCAAATACCTCAACCTCTTGGAAGACATTTAGGGGCATCTCTTGTCTCCTTGAAATGTTACCCACCCTTTGGCAGGAATCACATTGTCTCACGAACTCATAGGCATCTCGGAACAAGGTAGGCCAATATAGGCCACTTTCCAACACTTTGGCCGCCGTACGAGAGCTCGTGTGGTGTCCGCCCATAGGTAGAGTGTGGCAGTGAAAAAGAACACTCTTGTATTCCTCCTCAGGTACACACCTACATAGAACACCATCCCTGCATTGCTTCAAAATAATAGGGTCATCCCAAAAATAATATCGTAGAGAATGGAAAAACTTCTTCTTCTCTTGATATGTCCAATCAACCGGGATGATCTTGCACGCAAGATAATTCACAATATAGGAAAACCAAGGATCTTTCGAATTCACTTTCAACAATTGTTCATCCAGAAATGTCTCGGTTATGGGTATGTGTAAATCATTTTCATCCACCCTCTCTAACCTAGACAAATGATCCGCCACAAAATTTTCAATCCCCGCCTTGTCTTTAATTTCGATATCAAATTCTTGTAGGAGCAAGATCCACCTAATCAATCTAGGTTTGACATCTTTTTTCTCCATCAAATATTTAATAGCGGTGTGATCAGTCCAAACAACTACTTTCGATCCAACTAAATATTGCCGGAATTTTTCAAAAGTGAAAACAACGGCAAGCAATTCTTTTTCAGTAGTTGTGTAATTTAATTGAGCATCATTCAAAGTCTTGGAAGCATAAAAAATTACGACGGGTTTATTTTCCACCCGCTGTCCCAACACATCTCCTACAGCAAAATCCGATGTGTCACACATGAGTTCGAACGGCTTAGTCCAATCCGGTGTTTGAACAACCGGTGCGGAAATCAATTTCTCCTTCAGCATGTTGAACGCGTGTAAGCATTTGTCATTGAAATCAAAAATGACATCTTTCTCGAGAAGCTCGGATAGAGGTTTGGCGATATTAGAAAAATCTTTTATGAACCGATGATAAAATCCGGAGTGTCCTAAGAAACTCCTTACCCCTTTTACCAAATTTGGTGGGGGCAATTTAGAAATTACTTCAATTTTAACCGGATCTACCTCCAAACCTTTGCTAGACACTTTATGTCCTAGCACTATCCCTTCACTTACCATCATATGACATTTCTCCCAGTTGAGGACCAAATGTGTGTCCTCACATCTCTGTAACACATTATCCAAATTATAAAGGCATTCATCAAACAAAGCACCATAAACCGAAAAATCATCCATAAAGACTTCAAGACATCGTTCTACCATATCAGGAAAAATGGCTAGCATACAACGCTGAAAAGTCGATGGTGCATTGCATAATCCAAAAGGCATACGGCGATACGCAAAAGTTCCATAAGGACAAGTGAAAGTAGATTTCTCTTGGTCCTTAGGGTCAATTGAAATCTGATTATATCCTAAATACCCGTCCAACAAATAGAAATGAGATCGGCCGGCTAAGCGCTCTAGAATTTGATCAATAATTGGGAGAGGAAAATGATCCTTCAACGTAGCGGCATTAAGACGTCGGTAATCAATACATACTCGCCACCTGGTTACTAAATGGGTGGTGACAGGTTCGTTTAAAATATTTTGAGTGAAAGTAATACCCCCCTTTTTAGGGACTACCTGCGTGGGACTTACCCATGTCGAGTCTGAAATCACATAAATGATACCTGCGGAGAGAAGCTTAATCACCTCTTTCTTCACCACCTCCATCATGCTCGAATTCAGTCGACGTTGCGGTTGGATTACCGGCTTGGCTCCCTCCTCGAGCCGAATATTATGCTGACACAAAGTAGGGGAAATCCCCTTGATATCTGCAATAGACCACCCAAATGCTCCCCAGTGGTTCTTCAACACTATCAACAATTGGTCTTCCTCTTCCGCACTCAGATATGCAGAAATGATCACAGGTAACTTTTCTTCCTCTGCTAGAAAGGTGTACTTAAGATGCGGTGGCAGTGGCTTTAACTCTAACTCCGACGGGCTGATCAAGGATGATTGAAACGGAGGCGGAAGTTCACCTAAATCTTCATAATACCTCGCATAGAAGCATGGAAGCATCTGAAGCATCTTGGCGCACTCCTTGAGTGATTTTCTTCTCATCCAATCATGAGTGATGTTGACTAAACAAGCCTCCAATGGTAATTCCGGATGTGCATCAAAAACTGAATTTTCTATAGCATCATCCTCTGTAGAGGGAGGAATGTCCTCATTCTCATCATTCGGGAACCCGACAGCCTTGCAAAGGGATACTACTTTGGTCTGCTCCATGATGTCTACAGCCAAAGTCCCTTTGTCCACCTTGGTCATTACATGAGCCATATCCAGAAATGGCTTCCCTAGACAAAGTGAGATGGTATTATCAAAATGTTTTACCATGTGGCATTGCTCCTTGGATTTAGGTGAAGTGGCGCT
Source organism: Alisma plantago-aquatica (assembly GCA_963693085.1). Taxonomy (NCBI): domain Eukaryota; kingdom Viridiplantae; phylum Streptophyta; class Magnoliopsida; order Alismatales; family Alismataceae; genus Alisma; species Alisma plantago-aquatica. The sequence continues at coordinate 413,294,515 of OY856409.1, forward strand.
GGAAGGCATGACCATCTCAAATCGGTCATCGGCTATACCCAAGGTCAACCGACCTCTCCCCATCTCGAGTATCATGTCGGTTGTAGCTTGGAATGGTCTTCCGAGTAGTAGCTCATTGCCTTGTTCATCTTGCATCTCCATGATGACAAAATCTGCAGGAAATACAAATCTATCCACTTTCACAAGCACATCTTCACAAATACCATACGGTTTCACCACAGAGTTATCCGCCAATTGAATTTTCATGTTGCTTGGCCTTGACTCCTTTAATCCCAACTTCTTAAATGTAGAAAGGGGCATTAAATTGATGCTTGCTCCTGAGTCACATAATGCTTCACCAAATTTGACTTTCCCGATATAGCATGAAATGTTGAAACAACCTGGATCTTGCCTCTTTGGTGGCAATGTACCCATGATGAAGGCACTCACCTGCTCCTTAAGCACAACTACTTCAGTGTCCGGGATTTTTCTCTTCTTGGTGATGATGTCCTTCAGGAATTTCCCGTAAGAAGGAATTTGCTCAATAGCTTCCAATAGAGGGATGTTGACTGAAAGCTTCCTGAAACTATCTAAGAACTTTTTGAATTGGTCATCTACCTTCCTTGCCTTAGCACTGTTCGGATAAGGGACTGGGATAGCCTGTACCCTTTGATGCGGTGGCACATAGGGTGTTTGTTTCTTAGGCCCTTCCTCCTCTACACTATGATCTTCAGTAGCATCCACTACTGTGTCATCAACTGGTTCTGTGACCGGTACATGCAGCTCCTCAGTGGCCTCAACTTCAATTTTAGCTTGGGGTTTGCTTGCTTCATCAGCCCTGGGATTTAACAATTTCTTGCCACTTCTTAGTAAGATGGCCTTCGCTTGTTGGTTTCCTCTTGGAACATTAGTATTTCTCGGGAAACCTGGATGTGTCGGCTTCTTCAAACTGGCTATCTCCGCAGCCATCTGTGCCATAGATGTCTCTATTGTCCTCATTTGAGCCCCATGGCTCTGCAGTGTCTGCCCGAATTGGTTCATCAACTCCCCTTGTTGCTTTATTTGCTGGCCGAAAGTAGCCATGAGTTCTTGGTTTTGCTTTATCACTTGATTGAGCATCTCTGTGCTCTTATCCTCCTTTACTGGCTAGGGTTTAGCATCCGGATCCTGCAAGAAGTTATTTGGATCCTTCCAGGAGAACTTCTTATTTTTCCTCCATAAATAGTCATTGTTCCTGTAGCCTTGCTGCTGCCTCATGAATTTCACTTGAGCCTCGTCCTCGGACTCAGTATCCTCCTTTGCAAGCAATTTCTTTGCGAGAAGATCCATCTTCTCATTCAGCTCCTTTATTGCTTTAGATTCACCTACTACTCGAACCTGCTCCACGGTGCCTCTTTCGCCCCATGATTGTTTCTTGGCCATATTCTTTAGGATCTCCCAACATCTAGTGTCCGTGTTATTCAAGAAGAATCTAGAACTGGCTGAATCGAGGTTGCTTCTATCATGCTCGGAGAGAGAAAAATAGAAGATCTTGACTTGGGTCTCCTTATCAAGCCCGTGATGTGGGCATCGCCTGAGGATGATCTGAAACCTTTCCCAGGTCTCAGAATAGGTCTCTCCTGCTTGTTGGGTGAAGTTGTGGATCTTTCTGATCATATCATTGGTCTTATCGGGCGGAAAGAACCTCTCGAAAAAGACCTCCACCATGTGGTCCCAAGACTCCACATATTCATCGTCCAAATTATGTAGCCATTCGCGCACAATTCCCGCTAGAGAACTCGGGAAGAGCTTCAAGTAGAGCACATCTTGTGGAAATCTGTCGATTTTTATCATATCACAATTCTCCACAAATTGACTTATGTGTGCGACGGGGTCTTCATTTTTGAGCCCATGGAAAGCATTCGAGTTCACCAAGTTGATTAAAGCCGGATCAATCTTGTAAGTCAGAATATTCACCGCTTTCTTCTTGATCGGCCCCTTAGAAGCGGATGAGGAAGAAGCCTTGATCTTCTCCCATATTGTCTGTGGCTCGTCCATCTCTTCTTGTTCATGTTCAGAAAGTATATCCTCCAGATGGTCTTGATTATACTCACCTTCGTCTTTCGATCCCGGCAGCAGAACCTCTGGTGCGTGCTGCATGTAATCTGTGCTACGCGTCTACACCATGCACAATACCTACAAATAGAGAAATTTAATTTCAGTACAGTGCTTGACGATTGCAAATATTTAGAAAATAGATTATAATATTTGGAATGATAAAAAAATAAAAATGTATCCTAGAGTGGTCGCTCACAACACTCGAAGTGCCGACTAATTGCCGTATCCCTGGCAATAGCGCCAAAAACTTGACGCAAATTTACCGTGCACAGAATCGCAAGTGAACGCGTCGAAGTAGTACATGCCTTTGTGAGTCCTGAGTTGAAATTAGGGATACGTGAAATCGTCGGGGACTCCTACTAACTACTCACGATCAGCTAAGCCGATTAAATAGTTGAGAGTTATTGTTAAAATTAAAAGAAAATAAAGATAAAACAAAACAATCAATCGATTAAATGTTGGTTTAATCAATTCAAAGAAGATCTTTAGGGTTGCGGTTTCACCGCGAGTTTTCATTGTATTAAATCCTATACAACTACTCAATTTTATCTCTCTATCCGGGTAGTGGCCTGAAATCAGAATTGCCCACTGTCGTGGTACAATTCACTACCTATGTCTAGGTCGGTTCCACTGTCGTAGTAACCTATACCCTAAACTAGGTGCATTAAGAACGACCTCTCGGTATCCACCATTAATCTTACATCACCTTGTTCAAGGGATTTGTCAATTAATGTAAATTCCGTCTCTTTTCAACCATTAATTCTTCTTTCAAAGCAATTAAGGGCATTAGGTTATTATTATGGTGATCAAGCATAACAATATATTAGAGAAAATGAAATTATACCACAGATTTAAGAGATAAGATGTGAATTACTATTATAAAATCATCATACAATGAATTCCCGGGCTACTCCCGGTCCTAAAGATAAAGGGGATTAGCCCCGCATGTTCATCTCAAAGTACAATGTGGAGAAGAAAGAGGGAAACATGAAGGAAAACGTGATTGAGTGATTAAACCCCTGAATGGAGAAGGTCCAATCGATCCTTGGCGTGGAATCCGCGTTCTCCCACCTTTCGGTGGTGGAATTCATCTTCTTCAACGTCCGGATCGGCTGGGGCATACTCTCGTGCTCCGTTCTTCTCTCCTTGCTCTCCGGGATGTGTGCATCAACTAATGACGTCCTCCCCCAGTCAAGGGCGCCGTCATTAGGTATATCTCCCGAATTAGGTCGCCAATTAACCACAGTCGTCCGATTAAGATTAATCTGAAACAAACTCATATCTGACGATGTGGATACCATCGACGCAGGTCGATGGTATCGACCTAGCATGATAGCGGCAATCCTTCTTTTCTTTCGTCTGTGCGCCTGATGTCATCTCGATACCATCGACGCAAGTCGATGGTATCGACGAACCTGTAGCGACGGTTTTGTCGTTTTGTATCGTTGTAGCTCCACCAGTCAATAGTATCGACATCTTGGTCGATAGTATTGACACACTTCTCGCCAGCAACCTGATGGTATCTCGATACCATCGGCATCCCTATCGATAGTATCGACTTTCTTCTGGTCCTTGCGGCTGGCAACCTGTGGTCCGGTCGATGGTATCGACCACCATCGATGGTATCGACGGCAGCAGATACTTGTTTTTCCTGAAATTATCACACGGAACCACATAAGTCCACACAAAATATATTCTTTCGATAATTAATACTCAAAATGCTTAAATAAAGGTAACTTGACTTAAAGAAGTAGCATAGACCAAAATGAATGAATTATGCAACATTAACCATGAAAATGACTAATAAATGCATAAAACACCTATCAAACAAGTCTATAAATGCGACTCAAAATCATCGCATCAGCCACCTTCCCAACTCCCCCCAGTCATCTCTTGTCTCTCAACTTTCTCTAGTGGAGGCTCACAAGCCGTCTAGATAGAGCCGCACACCCACCCAGGCGATAATATATATCTATCAGCTGCCAACTACATCTCCACACATCAACCACAAAACATATAGAGTGATCTCTTGATTGTACTACCAGGCGGTCATACATATAGTAGATCCAACTCTTGCAATACAAGTGACACACCACAATGGTGATAGAATGCTTTCACATCCAAATCATCATAGATTTATGTGTATCTCTACCTTAAGCATTCCTTCACCTAGATCATGGATATAGTTGCTAACCCTGACAAGTTGCAAATTGGTCATTAGTGCCTACAAACACACTTCATCTAGTCGTAGATCCACCCACTAGCGTATTTACTTTGCAAAACCTAGAGTTTGGATGAAAAGTCTTGGTGTTTCAGATAGAGAATACTCTTCCCATACGACATTGACAAACTAGAGAGCTATGCCTTGTGCTTGTAATGTATACTAGTAACTTTGTTATAGAACATCAATAATAGGTGCTAAGCATATGGATCGAGTGATTCAATATTCTATTGACTAGAGCACCCCTTGTAGTTGTAGATCTATAAATGTTGGTTTCTTTTATCATAAGAGATGTATTTGGAATGGTTCTTGATGGACCAGAAGTAGACAATGTGCTTGATGTAACAAAAATAGTCATGAAAATGTCACAAAACAACTATTATATGTTTAACATCATTATTCTTGTGAGATTGAATCAATTTTTTTATACATTCTCACTTGTTTCAACCCTAGTCTTATTTTAAGTCTTGCAAAGTAACGTGTTATATGGCAATTAGTGTTCTTACAAATGGTTGGTCCTTTTTTTCTTTCAAAAAAGTAAATATATAAGGCATGTGTAAGTTGGATGTTTATCTTCTAAATTGTGAATATTTGGAATATGCTTATAAAAAGTGTGAACATCAATACATATTGCATGAAAAATATAATATCATTACTATTATTAATATGACAAACTACAATTAGTGCATGGAATACTAGTTGATGAAGCATATGTGGTTAATGTGCACACATGAACATGAAATTATATACTTAATAGTCTAGTTACATTGCCTGGCATACTAATTTTAACCTGTATCCTCCATGTTTATCCTATACATAAGTGGATAAGGGTAAGGGGAGGGTAAGAAAAATCACCATGTGGGTAATTACACTTAGCCTTAACCGCTACCCTCGGTAGGACAAGGATGCATTTGTTACATGGTGAATTAGGGGAGGGGAATGCTTGTGAAATAAAATATGTTGTTTCATTGCCATGATGGCAAAGAAGAAGAAATATTCCATGGTGAATCCATAGGGAAATTTGGTCTGCTTTAGTCCCCATGAATAAGCATGGTTAATAATGGTTAAAAAGTTTCTTTCAAGATTGCACTACTTATTTACACACATACACAAAGGTACTTTTCAATAAATAGGAGTTTAACTTGTGTATGATGTTCGCTACAAATAATTTCACCATCCTCATCCCTATGTGAATGTAATAAAATAATTTTTTAAGATTATCACCATCACTATCCCTTTCACCATGCATATGTTACCAAACAACACATTTTAACAATTTTTCCATCCCCATCACCACCCCTTCCTCATCAACATCTTCTTCCCCATCATAATCTTTTTTCACCATGTACTAAACATAGCCTAAGGGTAGGGTAAGCCTTTATCCTCCCCATACCCTCTTTGTTCACAACCCTAGTAGGAAATAAACATCTACATGATTTTGAATTATTCTTATCATGTGCTTGATTGTGAACTTTAATTTCCTTATGCATCCTTATGTGCATGACTATATAGGTTCCACATTATGTTGGTAGTGGTGTCGGTGACCTCACAAGCAAAGAGAGATATTTCGCAGCTTGCAATTTCTACCCAAGTAATTAGCATAATTTAAGAAAAAACTTTAACATGTAAGTGGTCAATGTTACCACGACCTTATAATTCCTTTATGGCAGATATCCATATTGAAGTCAACACATGGAGTTATCATCCTTTTAACATTGTATCATGAACTAGAGAAAACTATTAAGAATATTGATACACATGAGCATGGCCATACATTCATAGCATCACTTATTAGGTATCCATGATATCACTCTAATGGAGGAAAAAATCTGTGTGCATCACTCACAATAGCCCACAAGTATCATAATGCCTCCAATATTACTTTTATGATAACTATCATGCAAAGTAATGCTGGGTAGTTCTAAAGTGCACATAACAACATGTGATCATTATAGTGACTTCGGGTCTAAGGATAACAATCACCACTATTATGTTGAGATATAACTCTGACTGTCATGGCATGTATTCCATGTGTCATTCTTAAAGTGAATCATCCAGTACAACTTGTTATCTAATAAGTATCCATGCATCTAAATTGATATCTAATATCATGACTAATGAGGAACATCATTCATCATCCACAATAATCTTATGTATCATTATTGTCTTATATTATCCATAATAATAACTGAATAAGGACATATCATGAATTAATACTCTTGAGTATACATATGATCTCATGTTCAAATCCTCAACTCAAATCGTATGTCACTGAGTAAAACATTCTTAGGACATTATTATATTTATTTATTATCTCAATACTCAAATAAATACAATAAATATAGTCATATTTTATTAATAATATCATCATCACATGATGATTCTCAGGGCATACAACCAAAAAACACAACAAGAAAGGTCCAAGAGAGTTTGCAATGGGAACATGTTATCATGGTCTGCTATGTGGAGGTCAGAGGTAAAATAAAAGGATAGAAACTATGAGCATGAATTATAAATATTTTGAATCTCCTTATTTCCCTCTGTAGTGAATTTGGTTGTGATTGTACATGTTGTATTTTCCTTATCAAATGGACTTAGAATGTCTGCCTAGTGTCTAGACAGATAAAAGCAACTCATGCCTAGTGTCAAATGTTGGTTCTTGAAGCTGTTGAATATTATAGATCTGACTTATCATCATCAAATAAAGTTGAATCAACCATAAACATTGAGTACTGTCATGTCTTAATGATGTCATTTTAGCACTACAAAAGCAATTAGGCTTCTCTAATATCTTTCATAGATCCAACATCCAGAGGTGCAATGAAACATTCTTATGTAGTGAAAGCAACCTAAAGTTTTAAACATGGTCATGGGGGTTTTATAGGATTCATATGTAATAATACCTACTTTCGAGTATAACATTGCCCCAAAAAGCAAGTCAGCAATTCCTTTATGCTCAAATCCAAATTTTGTTTTCAATAGTAACAATTGGATTATCATCAAAACAAAGTACTATATCCACCACCTATAGTCTTTCCTATCAAGAAAAATATTTTAAAAATTCATATTTATCCTTACTTGACTAGCATAGTCATTTTATTTTGAATCAAAACTCATTGAATATAATCCTTTCCCAATATTAACTAGATTTTCTAATTTTCTTTTTATGTGACAAAATACATCATAACCACTTGCCTTCTTCTTATTATTACTTCACTTTCTTTTTTTATTAAAATAATATATAATTAATTTTTAATGTGGTTATATAGGGATCTTGTGCTTCCCAACAATCATCTTCAATTACATATTGAGTACATTATTTCCTTTTCAAATTTAAATTGTCTCCCATATTCATTATTGAATTTATGCCTTTCTCCTTTCACTCCTTCATTTAATACAATACTCTTTTAAAGTACGATTATACTATAGTCAATTATTAAGACCTCAAATACCTATTAGAAAACCAAACATTTACTATGGTTTTCCCTCTACCTTTAAATTAAATATATGTTTGAATATTAACTATACTTTGACCAAAATTGTAACAATCCTCAAAATTCAGTCCCAAAAATTGCTTACCTTTAATAAAGATGAAACCCTAAGTTGAAAGAATTTGTCTTTCATTTGTTGACTTAAGTTGAGACCATGCTCAATTAGGATGCCAAAATGATCTAACACAACACGTAGACATCATGTGAACCTTGAATGAATCATTTACCTAATGCATCAATACTTATTCACATCAATGCCATTTAATGCACAAAAACCGAACCCTAATTATGCAATTGTAATGACCACATTTGTGCTTGATTGGTAAACTAAGGTTTTCCTAAATGATTACATGCTTGATTAGATTGAACATCGTTTAGACTTGATTAATGATAGTAGATCAATTGTGATGTTTCAAACCTAATAATAAACTCTAACTATGATTTTTGTTTGAAGAATTAGGGTTTGAGAAATGTAAACCCTAATCGGAAAAATTAGGGCTTTGATAGTACATGAATATGTAATTTGATCATGATAGCAGTGTGGTAAATGATTTTTCATATTTTCTAAAAATTTTATATTTAATTTAATTTTGTATATGTATGTATGAATCAATGATGCATATTGGAGAAAAATTTAAGAATATTTGAGTGTTCTTTGAATGTGGTTCTTGGTCGAACTATATTTCGACCAAAATGCTGACAGAGTGCTTTTTAGCAGTGTAGTGTTTTATTTTTAGTTATTTATTATTAACTCGAAATGATCTGAAATTTTAAATGGAGATCTGAAACTCAATAATAAACAACATGTAAAATTTTCATAATTTTATGATGTGCTTATACCTTATCAGTAGATGAATTATAGTAATATTTTTATGACAGAAAATTCAGCTGAAATAAGAGAAAGTATAGTGAGGGGTCAATGTGCAATTGACCCAAGCAGCTCAATTGCTCTATATGGTCAACCTAACACACAAGGAGCTCTAATAATTCGTGATTCAATCTAGAGAAATGAAATCCTAGAGAGAGAGGGGGAGTTAGGGGTTGAGAGGAGAAAGTGATGGAGATACTGACCTAGGGTTTTGCGGTCCGAGGAATGATGAAATCATGTAAGTTTAGCTTCTTTGGATATAGTTTCATGGTGAATATTCTCTCTCATGTCAATATTCCATCCCTCCTATGATTCGATCTGAAATGGTGTCAAAACTTCCCCTTTTCTCACTCTTTCTTCATAATCCCTCATTTTTAGGGTTTCTGAGTTGAAAGGAAGAAGAATCGGGTGAATTTCTAGGGATTTGATATGAGATCAAGATTTTCAGGGATGATCTGCGTTTTTAAGGTGTTTTCACACCTTAGGGTGAGTGGGAACTTCCTTTAAATAGTATATTGCACGAAAATTGGTTAAATCATCCAAAATCTTTAATTGCTTAGTATGCGACTACAAACCTTGAATTTTGTGTGTTTGATCTAAGTTGTTGCAAAATGATATGAAATGGATTCTTCCTCTATTTGGATGAATTTCAGATGATAAAAACATATTAGAAATGTATAAAATACATCCTAATGAGAATTTCCTAAGTATTCACAAAGGTTATAAGAGTAAACTGAAATATAGGGAATTTGTCTATGACTAAAATTGCTGTATAATTAGATAGAGAAATTTGTTTATCTGGATTCCCTTGGTTATGAATGATTGTTTATCTGAATTCATAGTACATATATGTCAGATACTATCTTGGATTTTGTTTAAGGTGAATAGTTCTTTTTTGATATCTCTGTAAAGAGGGTGAAACCCTAGATGCGAGGAAAGTTGGATATTTGTGAATAGATATCATGAAATCCATTTGAACAGATTTTCTTGACATGGTAGAATTTATTTATTAAATTTTATTATTGATGCGTGTTATCTCAGTGAATGGCATGGAAACCCAAATTTAGCTCAGTTACAAGGTTTCATACATATATTGATTTTATATGATTTGTTGATAGTAGTCTTTATTCAGTGAAGGTTTATGTCGCATGAAATCCTTATGAGAGCCATGTGATAAGTGAATGAGGTAAATGAAACCCTAAGGATAGGGTGTTCAATGAATCAAGTATTTTGATATCAATGTTCTCAGTATGAGATGTGGTGATGCACAACTCAATATTTGGGTTGAGGTGCATGTTTTCCTAGAAAGTATAAATAATTTACAGGTGCAAATGACGATTACTCGTATGTCAAGTAAGTAACTCTTATTAGTGTATTAAGAAGTTCAATTGCATGATTCTAGTGTATAAAGTATCAAGTGAACATGTATTCTATTATTTAAGAATTTTAGTCTGCCTGTAGATATAAAATGTTGATTTCTCAGTAAATTACAATGTTTTTAATATACTGTTCTGCCAAGTTTAGAATGATGTACATGTTGTATTATAAACCTCAATTAAATAGACATGGTACCATAAAGATATCAGAGTCAAGTATAAGTAAGAGAAAGGTACAATGTAGAAAAAGCTTTCCAAGAATAATAAAATAATAGACATAGGTGCCTTGAACACCGTAGATTCCCTACATATGTCTCCACTGTAGGGAGGAAATGATCCCCCTGGCAGCGACCAGTATACAGGGATCATATCACACCCACAGAGCGTGCGGGGAGACAAAGCCCTTGAGGAAGTATCCTAAGAGAAGACAGGTTACCCAACATGAACCGGAGATCCCGGTGGTAACCCATAGGTACCCACAGAGCGTACTAAGATAAGGTCCACAGAGCCTCTCAGACCCTCCGCATGTGTACTCAGCCTAGAAGGAGAGTTCCAGTTAAAGGCCAGCTATTTATCCACCTTAGTCAGACGTGACAGCTTGAGTCAAGCATACCCGGATTCAGTTCTAGGCTTAGCTTCCTGGGTTTCAAGCTAAGTCTTTTATGGTGAGATCGTAGTTCGCTACGAGTCTTCATATGTAGAGTACATTGCATGTGATCAGGGCATAAGCTAAAATATGTTCATATAGTTTTAAAGAGTTTCTCATAAGTAAGAAAGGTTAAGAAAGATTCGAGTACAATTTCCCATCAATTATTCTTTGTATGTTTCTAAATTATTAGTTCTCTTTGAAATTAATCAAGCATGCTCATATATTGATTTGCACTTGTTTATATCTAGAGTATCCTGCCATATTTATGATTGTCAATGATCAATCTCTTTAAAGCTTACTGCTGTTATAATTGATATCAGTTTCTCAAAAGTATACCTGTAATTATATCAGTGCTTTAGACTGTTTCTTTGAAGTACTCATTCACTGAGCGAGTAGGCTCACCCCTCTACTCACAATTTTTAGGGATATCACATGAACTTGAATAAGGTCATTGCATCAGAGTAGATCTGCCATAAGAGTTAAGTCTGAGTATAGTTAAGTTCAGTCTATCTCTGTCACTCTAGGTCCTTGTATAGATGTGAGAGAGTTGTAAATGATGTTTGTATCTTCATTTCCTTAATAAGAGAGAATGAATTTGATCATCATGTCGTATGTACATGGAAGTGTGAGAAACAGAATGAATGTATGGATGTGTGTCATTAATGTTGAGATCATATTAGAGTAATTAAGGTTTAATTCTCTTATAAAGGTTGTTTATGTGATTCAATGCGAGAAAACAAAGAGTTTGAAAAAGAAGAAAACGTTAAGGGTGATCTTTGTATTATGTTAAATCCTTAATTTATGCCCTAATCTCATGATAAATGGTAATTGTGAGATCGGGGTGTAACAACAATGGTGACTATTTAGGGTTGAGTGATAAATTGGACCCACATACATGTATAATGAGTCCCACTAATTGGTATATGTGTAGATAATAGAATATTAGAGCTTCCCTCAGATTTTGGTAATAAAATTTCTTTTCAATGATTATTAATGTGTTAATTACCCTAAGTAGCTAATAATGTAAAGCACATGTTTACATAACTCATATATGAAATCTAATTGGATAATTGAATTACTCATGGTTGAATAGTCAAACCCACCAAGTTTGGTTAGATTTGGATAATCATAGATGCTCCAAAATATATTAAGAAGAAAAGGAAAGATAATGTCAATTTATGACCTAATCGTTTAATAATATACATGATAATCCCGACTTTAACAAAGTTCAGGATAATGGGCAAATTCTTGGGCTCTGTACGAGCCATCGGATGAGGCTCTGACAGGATGCACTTCATCCCCTACCTCCCGCATTACCCGCGCAAGGAGAGGGAACAGAACCCCGAGTTGTCGCCAATGATCTCTCGGCCCATCCTTAATGGCTTGCCATTATCTCAACGCCAACGAATTCAGGAGATCACCACGAGTCCAGCAAGCCCTAACTTGACCCCTATAAGCACCTATCATGAAAATGCCCAAAATCCCCATCCTCCAGTTCGCACGACGGCCACCAACCCAGGCTACGAGGGACCATTGGACTGAGAGAAACCAATCTAGGAAGTAAGGACCACCCCCGATAGGCCCTCCTCTTCCATCAATTTCATCAGAGTCATCGCAAGCTAGCACCACTGTCTGGATCTACCTCACTGACGTCGGTAAGCTTAGGTGAGCAGCTCAGTTCCTTGCAGTTAAATTCAACCTTCAGTAAGCATCCTCGGTCCCCTTTATATTAGTTTCTAATGCCATTACATATCGTGATTCATCCTAGTGATGTAACCATGAAACCTTCTTTTGACCAGTGAAGTTCGTCTTCCTATCAGGCTTTCATCCATGTTTAGGCCACAGAAACCCCTCCATTACCTTTGTCATACCAGCCCAAAGCTTTTTCCTCCCTCATTCATTCTGTTCTATTGTTGTTTGATCAGAACCCAGTTTCGAGTTGGGTCCCCTACTCTGGCCATGGCGGATTGCTATTCTCAGGCCTCCAGCCACCTCACCGCATGTTCCTGGGACTTCTGAAACCGGAAAGACTTGAGGAATGAACTCCAGTCGCTACCTATTTGAATTATGGTTTGTAACCTCGAGTTTGGTCTGAGCTCATAAGCTCCAGTGGTACCATCAATGCCATGGCTAGCAGAGAAGAAACCAAATTCTAAAATTACCCTCACACCCTTACGATGTCAATATCAGTGTCACACTACCATGGGTAATTTTGTTATTTCTCCTGATCATTTTAATATCAATCACATATTCATATTTATGAACTTTTGACCGTTGTGCCCTATCCCTTGTCCTAAATTAGGAAAATCATGTGAGGGCAAAGTTGTCTTTTGAACCTTGTTTTCTGGATTTTCTCAAAAATGTCTTAAATGATTTTCCTCGCCTCTGTTTGGTCAGAATATATCCGATCTTTACAAATTCATAGAAAATGATCTATAACTCAGATGGGGATGATCCATATATAGTTTTTGATCAATTTTTCAAGATCTATTGCATGGTCCTAGTTTCATACCCAGACTCCTGACATAATTTCCAAATTTAATTAGAGAATAATACACCTATATTAAGCAAATGTAATTAATTCATAATTATGTTATTCACAGGATATTAGGATTGATTAGGACTTCATCTACTCTTAGTATACCTCCTCAAGATCAGGTGAGTGGATCATGTACACTGAGCATAATTCTAGGGTTGTGGGTTTCATTATTTGTTTATTTGATTATGATTACTCAATAAAGTGTAACTATGCTATTATTTAATTTATGCTTATGAAAACTATGCAAATGCTATGAATTTATGTTTCTACTGGTTTGATGAATATGCTTTCATTTGGAACACTATGAATCACTACTGTGTTAATTGATCAAGAAATCATGATAACTATGTTCAAGTATAATAATTCATGTTATGTTGATATTGTTCTCTCAATCATGTTATGTGAGCCTTAATTGGCCTAATGTGAGCCTTAATTGGCCTTATGAGCTCTGTGGGAGCATTATGTGAGCTTTGACTGGCCTTATGTGAGCCTTAAATGGCCTTATGAGCACTGTGGGTGCAAATCAGGAGAGCGATTATATCAACTCATGTAAAAAACCCTCTTATTATGAAATCATGTTAAGTTAATCATGCTCTCATATAATCATGCTAATTATGTTATGCATTTATGTTCCAAGTTATTCTTCATGCTATTTAAATTATAAACTATTCTTCTTATATAACTGCTCAGTGCCACTCACATAGTTTTACGTTGCCTTGCATGTACTGGGGATGAGATGTCTGCAGACAAGGAGGAGAGGAAGTAGACTTCAAGGACGTCAGCTCAAGCTCAAGGATAGTTTGTGAATCCTACTTGGTGGGGTGCCATTCTATATAGTTGTCTTTCCTTTTAGTTATGTTATGTTCGAGCTTTATCCTTGAACTCTTATGTTGGACTTAGAGTCTTTTGTTTATGGTTTGTAATTAGGCACTCTGGTGGATATTTCTTTTATTCTATGGATTTTGCTTGGTCAATGATAGCATTTCACGATTTTTCATCATCTTCATTATGTGCAAATGCTTCCGCTATGGTTGTGTTATTATTAGAAGGGAGGTCATGACAAAATGGTATCAGAGCAATCCTAGAATGGCCACCATAGTAGGATCTTATGTGTCACTCCATGTGCTTATCTAAGTCTCCTTTCCTATTCCAGATGGCCCCTAAGCGTCTCCCTAAGCATGACAAGTCACCTCCTCATTCTGGTGGAGAGAGTGAGCATGACTTTGAGCTTGAGGAGAACCCACATGGAGAAGACCCTCCCCTCTCATACAATATGTTAGTCAGAGCTTTATCTGCTGCAATGGGAGGCCGTCATCAAAGGAGGAATGAAGTCACCTTAATAGACTTCCTAAAGGTGAAACCTGAGATGTGTGTAGGAGAAGAAGAGCTAGATGTTGTGGGTAAGGCTGAGGCCTGGATCCACAACCTGGAGCATTGCTTCCACGACTTGGACTGTTTTGAAGAGTCCCGCATCAGGTTCGAGACTCACATGGCTAGAGGACCAACTTGTGTTTGGTGGGAGAACTTTCGTGATGCCAGAGACCCAAATGAAGAGCTACTCACATGGGAGGAGTTTGTAGAGGATTTCAAGAGCCACTATGTGTCAGAAGTGATGATGGATAAGAAGGAGTTAGAGTTCCTCCACCTACAACAGTGTGGCAACATGACTGTTACCCGATACTCCATGAAGTTTCACATCCTCCAGAACTACGGGACCGCAATGACTGAGATGAAGCGAGCCAAGAAGTTCATTCGAGGTCTCAATAATGATTTCAGCTACTCACTTTCTGGATGAGGCCACAAGACGATGCAGGAAGCTCTTGATGTGGCACTTGAGCTTGAGGATCACCCAGGGAGGGCTTGGAAGAAGAACTCCCATAATGGACAATGTCACCACCATGACCACAACAATCAAGACCGACACCACAATGATCACAAGAAGCACAAGGCCCCTGAGGATCCCCCAGTTAGGGATGCATGATCCAAGTGTGGCAAATCCCATGCAGGACCATGCAGATTGGGCTTAGGTGTTTGCTTCTACTATGGAGGAGAAGGACACTTCAAGGACAAATGCCTTAGGTTAGCTGCAAAGAAAGGAGCAGATCAGAACCCTAACCCAGGACCCCCAGAGAAAAGGAAATATAGGGTTTTTGGTATGGTGGATGATGAAGGTAAGGTTTAGTTTTTCAAATTACATTAGAAACTCATGCACTCATTAAGTTTACCAGTCATGTTAGATATAATGAAAAGGTTATCCGTGTTAATACCATATCATGATTATGATTAGTGTTGGCTTATGAAATGTTATGATCATATAGTAAGTTAGGGTACATATATGTGAAACCCTAAGGTGGGTAGTACCTCATTATGACATGAAAATTTTGGGGACGAAATTTCTATAAGGTGGGTAGGTTGTAACGACCCTCAAAATTCAGTCCCAAAAATTTCTCACCTTTAATAAAGATGAAACCCTAAGTTGAAAGAATTTGTATTTCATTTGTTGACTTAAGTTGAGACCATGCTCAATTAGGATACCAAAATGAGTTAACACAACACGTAGACATCTTGTAAACCTTGAACGGATCATTTACCTAATGCATAAATACTTATTCACATCAATGTCATTTAATGCACAAAAACCTAACCCTAATTATGCAATGGTGACTAGTTAGGGTTGAGTGATAAATTGGACCCACATACATGTATAATGTGTCCCACTAATTGGTATATGAGTAGATAATAGAATATTAGAGCTTCCCTCGGATTTTGGTAATAAAATTTCTTTTCAATGATTATTAATGTGTTAATTACCCTAAGTAGATAATAATGTAAAACACATGTTTACCTAACTCATATCTGAAATCTAATTGGATAATTGAATTCCTCATGGTCGAATTGTCAAACCCACCAAGTTTGGTTAGATTTGGATAATCATAAATGCTCCAAAATATATTAAGAATAAAAGGAAAGATAATGTCAATTTATGACCTAATCATTTAATAATATACATGATAATCCCGACTTTAACAAAGTTCATGATAATGGGTGGATTCTTGGGCTCTGTATGAGCTGTCAGATGAGGATCTGATGGGATGCACTTCATCCCTACCTCCCGCATTACCCGCATAGGGAGAGGGAACAGAACCCCGAGCCATCGTCAATGATCTCTCAGCCCATCCTCAACGACTTGCCATTATCTCAACGCCAATGAACTCGGGAGATCACTACGAGTCCAGCAAGCTCTAACTTGACCCCTATAAGCGCCTATCATGAAAATGCCCAAAATCTCCATCCTCCAGTTCACACGGAGGCCACCAACCCAGGCTACAAGGGACCATTTTACTGAGAGAAACCAATCCAGGAAGCAAGGACCGCCCCCGATAGGCCCTCCTCTTCCATCAATTTTATCAGAGTCATCGCAAGCTAGCACCACTGTCTGGATCTACCTCACTGACGTTGGTGATCTTAGGCGAGCATCTCAGTTCCTTGCAGTTCAATTCAACCTTCAGTAAGTATCCTCGGTCCCCTTTCTGTTACTTTCTAATGCCATTACATACCACGATTCATCCTAGTGATGTACCCATGAAACCTTCTTCTGACCAGTGAAGTTTGTTTGCCTATCAGGCTTTCATCCATGTTTAGGCCACAGAAACCCCTCCATTACCTTTGTCATACCAGCCTGAAGCTTTTTCCTCCCTCATTCATTCTGTTCTATTGTTGTTTGATCAGAACCCAGTTTTGATTTGGGTCCCCTGCTCTAGCCATGGCGGCTTGCTATTCTCAGGCCTCCAGCCACCTCGCCGCATGTTCCTGGGACTTCTGAGATTGGAAAGACTTGAGTAATGATCTCTAGTCGCTACCTATTTGAATTATGGTATGTAACCTCGAGTTTGGTCTGAACTCATAATCTCCAGTGGCACCATCGACGCCATGGCCAGTAGAGAAGAAACCAAATGCTAAAATTACCCTCACACCCTTACGATGTCAATATCAGTGTCGCACTACCATGAGTAATTTTGTTATTTCTCCTGATCATTTTAATATCAAACACATATTCATATTGATGAACTTTTGATAGTTGTTCCCTGTCACAGGTCCTAAATTAGGCACATAATGTGAGGGCAAAGTTGTCTTTAGAACCTTGTTTTCTGGATTTTCTCAGAAATGTCTTAAATGATTTTCCTCTCCTCTGATTGGTCAGAATATATCCGATCTTTACAAATTCATAGAAAATGATCTATAACTCAGATGTGGATGATCCATATATAGTTTTTGATCAATTTTTTGAAATCTATTACATGGTCCTAGTTTTAGACCCAGACTCTTGACCTAATTTCCAAATTTAATTAGAGAATCATACACCTATGTTAAGCAAATGTAATTAATTCATAATTATGTTATTCACTGGATATTATGATTGATTAGGACTTCATCTACCATTAGTATTCCTCCTCAAGATCAGGTGAGTGGATCATGCACACTGAGCATAATTCTAGGGTTGTGGGTTTCATTATTTGTTTATTTGATTATGATTACTCAATAAAGTGCAACTATGCTATTATTTAATTTATGCTTATGAAAACTATGCAAATGTGATGAATTTACATTTCTACTGGTTTGATGAATATGCTTTCATTTGGAACACTATGAATCACTACTATGTTAATTGATCAAGAAATCATGATAACTATGTTCAAGTATAATAATTCATGTTATGTTGATATAGTTCTCTCAATCATGTTATGTGAGTCTTAAATGGCCTTATTTGAGCCTTAATTGGCCTTATGAGATCTGTGGGAGCATTATGTGAGCCTTAAATGGCCTTATGAGCACTGTGGATGCAAACCAGGGGAGCGATCATATCAACTCAAGTAAAAACCCCTCTTATTATGAAATCATGTTAAGTTAATCATGCTCTCATATAATCATGCTAATTATGTTATGGATTTATGTTCCAAGTTATTCTTCATGTTATTTCAATTATAGACTATTCTTCTTATATAACTGCTCAGTGCCACTCACATAGTTTTACGTTTCCTTGCATGGGCTGGGGACGAGATGTCCGCAGAAGAGGAGGAGAGGAAGTAGACTTCAAGGATGTCAGCTCAAGCTCGAGGATAGTTTGTGAATACTACTTGGTGGGGTGCCATTCTAGATAGTTGTCTTTCCTTTTAGTTTTTCTATGTTGGAGCTTCGTCCTTGAACTCTTATGTTGGACTTAGAGTCTTTTGTTTATGGTTTGTAATAAGGCACTCTGGTGGATATTTCTTTTATTCTATGGATTTTTCTTGGTCAATGATATCATTTCATGATTTTTCATGATCTCCATTATGTGCAAATTCTTCTTCTATGGTTGTGTTATTATTAGAAGGGAGGTCGTGACAAAAATATAATTACAATTATTCAACCTTTTCTAGAAATAAAATTTTGAAAATCTTGACGACTTTCACCATTTATTTACTGTAACATACTTGAATGTAGGTTCATAGATTAACCATGCTTGTCTATAGGCCCCTTTCTATTTATGAGTAATATCAAGTCATTTCCCTAGTTTATGTTAATAATAAGTATTGGGAATATAAAATCATAATAAAATGATAAATAATTTCTTATGAGGTTTTAATATCGATTTAGTAAGTTTGTAATTTGGGGTTGATTATAAAATTTCACTGGTAAGTCAACTTTAACTCATATTAGGGACTATGGAACATTCATGAGATTAGAGTAAGAAGGGAAATATAGTTAACATGAAATTTTAAATCATAATTGAATATGAAAGATATTAAGTACATTAATTATATGACTAATCTACAAAATAACAAAATTATGCATCAAATGAATTCAAAAGGAGAAACTAATGCTAAATTCACTAATGCTAAATTCTAACTCCTCACTTTTTCATTAGTCCCTCTTTCAAATTTTAGGTTAAATAGATTCCTTTTTCTCCCCCAATTTGATAGAAAAGAAATACATAAATAGACTTAGACTTGATAAACTTAATTCATTGGCCACATTGAAATCCAATAATGTATAATATTAATAGGGTATTCATGATAAGAGTAACATCTTGTGTTTCCTTCTTCACCCCAATGGTGGCTATCACCACAGATCGTAAGCGACGACTCTACCTTCCACGTCTCCCAACCAATTTTGACTCCAAACATTCGTTTTTTACTTTTGTTCTGTTGTTATTTTCTCCTTAACAAACATTAAGATCATTTTATTTGCTTAGTCTTTTCTCCCCCCCTCTTCATTTCTTATTCCTTTTGTTTCATGTTACACAAACATGGTTCCATATCTTTGCATACTGCCATTTATTATCTTCCTTTCCTCCTTCACCCTATTTCTCTCATTCCTAATTGGCCTCCATCATTCCTGATCCTAACCAATCACTACATCCACTCTTTTTCTTTGTTGATTTCCCTTCGACTCGCTGCTCCTATGATTGTCAAACGATGTTGTGCAATTGCGCTCTACATGTGGTCTTACGACCTTCCCTATACACCATTTATCTGGACTCGAATTCAACAGAATCTCTAGAAGATAATGCCAACATTAAACCCTACAGCTGATGGGTAAATCCCTAAATTCAATTCCCCACCGCCTTCCTTCTAGTCTTGTAGATGACAAGTTTTTTGTGATCTAGTGTATGTATTATGTACTTTTGATGGGTTCTGAGTTCAAATGGATGAGTGAAGTTCACTAGATTGTTGGTCCCTTCTCTGTCAGTCCTTCTGGTGGTTTTTCACCTATACTTGTACAAAATCCATGGAATAAGCTATCTCCAAGCCTTTCTACTTTGATAGGACACGTAAATTGTTATTGGAATCATTTAGGGTGGGAAATCTCTTGGAGGTGTTCTCTCCCTCTAATTTTCCATGTTCCTCCATGAAGTCTTGTCCCCTCTCAATCTCTAGACCATGGGACCATGGTCGATTGGGTTTCGCCATATGATCAACTTGGGAATCAAGTCCCACTTTGTTCTCTAGCTATTTTGATGAGTGAAATGTGTCGCAAAGGCATTTCGGGTATTTTTCCATCTACCATTCTGTATTTTTGCCATTTTTAATGGATAAATGACTAGAATACCAAGTCACACAATATGGTTGTAAAAATAGATGTTGGGGTATCTTAGTCATTTGAACCAATTTTTATTTATAAAATATGAAGAAATTAATTAACTCAATAACTAATTATTTAAAGCCTCCCAAAATATAAAAATATTACTTTTAAAATCTAGAAAATTAGCCCAATCCATTGACTTAATTTTCAAAGCCTAAACCCAAGTTTCCCAAAAAACACTTTTCAAATTTTTTTATTAACAATACAAGTCATTATTAACACAAATGTTTTAATACACAATTAGGTTTTGGATGACTTTTAGATGCACACTAGGAGTACTTTTGCATTATTTGATTTGACTTTGAGCTATAAGAAATCCCTATTTACATTTGAGAAATAGATTGATTATAAACCCATTTCTCCTTAATGAGAAATCTTTGAATATTTCTGCTTCTTAACATCATTTCTATACCCCATGAGATCTATTTCTTTAATTGCTTTGGAAGTGTGGAACTATTCTTAGATGTTGGGTTTATTACCCCTTTTACCATCTTTACATTGTTGAATATATTGATTATGGAAGCATTTCATCTTGTCACACTATCTGAATGCTTGTTATTAGACTAGTAATCTATAGTAGTGGTACTTTTGTACAACCATATACTTTTTATATATTGAGTATCAGGGTTTTACTCCCCTTGCCCTTGGGGTATCAAGTTTTGCTCTCCGTTATCCTTATAGGATCATATTTTTACTCCCCCTTGATCTCTGGCATGAAATCCTAAGGTCTCTTAGCCCTACAATAGATTAACTTAGTCTAACCCACATGCACATTTTATTATTGTTGTGATTTATTGGAAAAGATCTTTGAAATAATTAAATTGTTCTTGTAAATGTTATTGCATCATTCTTTTGTTATCTACATTTGAACTGTATTCTCTTTAACTTACCTTCTTGATCTAAGCCTCCTATTTTGGGGGAACATCCCTTCTTCTTCTTGTGTGCCTAATGATGTTCAAATATGTTTTTTTCTAACATTCTCAATAATTACCTATCATACTTTGATTTATCCTTTTTTGGGTGTTATCCCCAAACCACATTGGTGTAGGTACCTTAGAGGACTAGCACTGAATAATATCGTGTAGATTTTTTATGAATGTGAGGATATCTTGGAGTGGTTGGGCTACCCTCTGCTACTGCCCTTACTAGTACATAGTTCAAGTTTTTCATACCACGTTTCTTGGTGAGGAACAACTGTATTATGATACACTTTGTAACCTTGTAGTAGCTATCTTTTTTTCTACTTTAGGTTTACCGATACCTCTTTGTATCATACCATTTGAGTGGGTCCCCTCTCGGGTCCCACTCTTTACAACATGATATCAGAGCTAAAAGTAGTAAGTAATTTGATTATTTCAAGATATCGTCTCTCATCACTTAATATGGAAATTAAGTAACCCTATATAAGTTTTTGATATACCCATCCCTGAGCTAGGGAATGCAGATTAGGGTTTCAATCCTTGTCTAATTTGGCTACTTTCACTCCAAGCCACTATTATGGTTGAGACTCAGTTTTTCTTATCCTTATTTACCCTACCCTCTCTATGGAGGTAGAAGTTTCCTTATGTAAGGTTGACTCTTATAGTTGTTAGTGTATATCTCCTTCTTTATGGAGGTTAGCTCAACTTCTATAAAATGTATGTTTACCTAAAAACACACAGGCTTAATCCTAGTACTCTCCCTCGACCCTTATCTTTTTTATCTTTCTAGCTTGCATTGACTACGTCCACTTCGAGGAGTGAGCATGCATGGATAATGAAATTTGAACCTCAACATGAGTTCAAATCTCACCTCCATTATCTCCATAGTGTAATTTGTATACCTAGTAATTAATATGATGAGTGTTCACTACATAGAACACATTTCCCATAGATACACTATGTTTGTAAACCAACAAGTAACAAGAAATCTGTAAATCTCTTCTTGTGATGTTGGAGGGTTATATGTGTCCCCTATGTATTGATATGAATTATTATGAATTATTCTTATAGTGAAATAGGGAATGGTGGAAGTTCTATCTTAGCATGTCTAATAGAAGTTGACCATGTGTAATATGAAAACCTTTTCCCCTTCAATGTTGTAGGTTAGGGATTTCTTTTGGGATGTCCTCTTATTTGTATTAGTTATTAGACCATTTTAGTAAATTAAGTGATGATAGAATCAATAGGTGAGTAGTGTAGTAGAAAGTGGTTGAATTGGTTCTCAAATTGATTTTGGTGCCATTTTTAGATTTCCATCACAAAGTTTTCATTATCAACTATTTTTATTATTAAACAATATGTACAAAAAGAAAAGATTTCTATTTTCATCGATGATTTTTAGAACCAAGTCACCACCTCAACAAACTTGAGTAGTATAGTAACTCTATAATGAAGAAACCTTTGACTGGCATGATTAACCTTGAGACCTCAGTCTTAGGTGTGAAGTCGTGAGTATGAAGAAGAAGTTTAATATGTATAGGACCTATTTGATCCCCCTTGTTGTCCCTCTAGATGATTATATATGTTATAGATAAATCCTTTTAAGGGATGGATTCTTGTTTGCTTGGTAGTGTATCTTAACTTAAGGAATAATTTAAATCAATAGTTGTTACAATAAATATTATTTGAGTAACTTCTAGTAATAATTTTTGAAAAATATCTCTATCACCCAACCAAGGTATATGTGTAAGCCTTCCTAATTTCACCACAAGGAATGTTAATTGGAAAAATTCAAGTTCATGTTTACTTGTTTAAATGGTGAGAATATACTAAGTAAGAAACCCCACTTCCTATAGATTTGAATTTAATACCCCTATAGTTCTATATTGCTTTATAATAAATGGTTTGGATAACATTATCCAAGAAAGTAGAATGAAGATATAAGGATGTAAGAATTAATAACATTCATCTTAACCGCATGATTATAACAAACTAAAGTAAAAATGAATTGAGTACCCCTTTAATATAATATGTGTACATTAATGTGTGTATTCAAATCCATATAGGACTAGTTCACTAAGTTGCTTACAATACAATTAGATGCTCAAATCTAAATGGCGAGACATGCTTTCAAACCAAAATCTAATCTTATATGTTAACCTTAATCTTTTGAATGGTCTACATGTAATGGCTTGGACATGAGACATTAGATGATCAATCCTCCTCTACAAAATCAAGAAACATATTTAAACTTAATATATCACCATAGTATACTTGGTAGACTCTAAGTAACGACTTGGTCATGAGATATAAGGTGAATAAGTTATACTCGTTAAAAACATATAAACATATTTATCCCATGAGATGGTTATATATGCATGTTACACCCTAATAGTATATGTACACTAAATATGAAAAAAAAATCAATATATAAATAATATTTAAGTAAATAAATAAAAGTAATTAAAAATAAAATAATAGTTATGTGATAGAAATTATGATGGTAATTGTGGCACAACTGGCCTCTACGTGACTTAATGGGCTATGCTCCTTATGGGATGGGGTTGATCTCCCCAGGTTGGGCTCGACGCAAGCCTTACGAGTCTCTTGGGTTACCCAAAAAAAAATATGATGGTAATTGATGAAGTTTTTGTCCCTAAAAAATGTTAGGATTCCAACCCACTGTTAGTGATCTAATGATCCCAAAGGGAAACCTAGTTATGAAAATTGATCATTCATAGTTAGATGATAAAAAAGGAATCGGTAGTAGAACCTAGAGACCACATGCAAGTAATCTCATGAAAATGTTAAGTGAATAGTGAAACCACCAGTACTATTATGCTAATCCTAGGTCTTCGTATTACTTTACTATCTAAACTTCTACTAGGAGTAGTATAATAAAGATATGATGTATGGAGCAACATAGTCTAACCTTAACAATGGAGATAAGGGTGATAAGGAATTTAATATCATGATACTCTACATTAAGTTAACTCAAAATCCATGCCTTGATTAGGAGATACAACTTATTATAACAAGCTAGAGCTAGTGGATTTTGGGGACAATATCTTATTTAAGGTGTGGAGTGTTGTAACATACTCAAATCCAGGTTCTCCTTGTCTATATGCCATTTTCTGGTTATGATTAATATCAAGTTAATTTTCTCTAGTTTAGTAATTATAAGTATTTAGAATATAAAATCATAATAAAATGATAAATAATTCCTTATGACGTTTTGAGATTGATTTGGTAAGCAAGTTTGTAATTTGGGGTTGATTATAAAAGTTCATCACTAAGTAATCTTTAACTCAAACTAGGGACTGTGGGACATTCATGGGATTGGAGTAAGAAGGGAATAGAATAAATATGAAAATTATATCATAATTGAATAAGAAATATATTAAATACATTATTTTATGACTAACATAAAAATAATGAAAAATTGTTCATCAGATGAATTCCAAAGGAGAAATTAATGCTAAATACAAATTCCCCACAATCTTATTACTCCCCCTTTCTAATTTTAGGTTAAATTGATGCCCTAAACTCCCTTAATTTGATAGAAAAGAAAATACTTAAACAAACTCAAACTTGATATATTTAATTCATTGGTCACATTTAAATATAATAATGTACAATATTCATAGAGTATTCATGATACACAACACCTTGTGTTTCCTTCTTTTCCCCAACAATGGCCATCACCGCAAATCATAACCAATGACTCTACCATCCGCATCTCGCGATCGGTTTTGACTCCACAAATTCATTTTATATCTTTTTCTTCTTTGTTTTTTCCTCCCTAACACACATCACAATTGTTTTCTTTTCTCAATCTTTTCTCTTGCACTTCCCTTCTTCATTTCTTCATCCTTCTATTTCATGTTACACATACATGGTTCCATTTCTTCTCATACTATCATCTCTTATCTTCCTTTCCTCCTTCATCCTATTTCTCTCATATTTTCATTACCCTCCATCATTCTTAATCATAATTAATCACTACATCCACTATTTTCTTCATATCTTTCTCTTCACCACCGATGCTCCTAGGATCACCGGGTGATGTTGTACGATGGAGCTCTGCTTGTGGGCTTTTGACCTTCCCAATACATGATTTATGTAAGACCAATGACCTAGCTTTATGATTGGTCTTGCTTGCTTAACATAATAAAATTCCTAAAACCTTAATCGAACCAAGTGATGTGCCTTAATAACATGTGATGTGCTTATGTTTTTAGTTTGGTCCAGTTTGGATGTTGTTTGAGCTAGTTATACATATATGTGCTTATTTTGGACCAAATTGTAATTTACCCACATTTAGGGTTTATCTTGAAATTTTTCACATTCTTGATGTGCCTCACATATTTTGGCATCATGTTGGAGATAGATTTGTGCCTTAGGGCACTCTGTTGCACCTTGGTTTGATGAGGAGAGATGTGATGACATCATGAGTGGTGATGTTTCTAGGGTTTGTTTAGATCCCCTAGTCTGGTGTTGACCTTTTGTGTTGACTGTTGAGTTTTGGTTTTAGTGGCCACGTTGATGTTTCTTTGACCACGGTGTCTTCGATTGATAAGTTTTAGTATGCTCCTTCTGTTCTCTTCATTCGATGAGCCCTTGATCCCCTTTTCTTTGGTCGCTACGAACCAAGGTTTTAATCTATGCGACTAATGGGTTTTGATGTGTTTTGGTCACTGAAAATTCTCTTCGAACGATGGTCCTCTGAACCAAGTGAGGTTGATGGTTTTACTTGGTTTTAATAACCTTTGTTGCATGCATGATCTTAGTGCTTGCATGAATGTTATATAGTGGACAAGTAGCACATGTAGCATGACACCTAACCTCCCTTACCTCTCTCCTACCCTTGGGTATATATACCCCTCTATTTGCATGCAAGTAATCATTTTGCACCCTCTTATTTCCCTCTTTCTTGGAGCTTGTCCCTAGTATTCTTGGTGGTGGAGAAGAGCTCAACCTCAGAGAAAGGTGTCTGATACTTTGCATGTGTGATATAGGGTTGGAGCAACTCTTCTTTGGTGATCCCTTGGTGTTCCTTGATCTTGGTAAGTGATCTCTCTCTTGCTTTATATTTGTTTTCTTTCAATCCCGCCCCTCTTCTTTCTCTTGTATGAATCCATGGTTCTCCATGGTGGTGCATCTTGAGGAACTCTCTTCTTGGACAAATCAATGGTTCTTCATGTTGGTGCCTAAGTTGAGTTGAAGATCTCCTCTCTTCCTTGTCTTTTTGGCCTAGGGTTTTGCTCTCATCCTTGTGCTCCTTTAACCTTGGGTTGTTCTTATTTCTTTGGGTTAATTCTATCTTGACCGTGAGGTGTTGATCAAGCTTGGGTTTTCCTCTCTATCCTCGGAGTCTTGCTTTTGGAGTTGTTCTTCACAATCAAGGCAAGTTATATAACTTTCTCCTCTATTATTGGTGCACTTAACTTTGCATGCTTATAATCCATGTCTAAAATATGGTTCTTAATAGTATGGTGATGATGTCTTGAGCTAGGGTTTGTTATTATGTGGTGATCTTGAGTAGATAAACTCCTTTTTCTAAACCTTAATTCTTGTACTTGAACTCTTGTGATGAAGAGGTGTTGGTTCTTGCATGCATACGCTAAATGTTGGTTTTTCTTCTCTTGATCATGGTTTTTCTCTTTGGTTGAAGATGAAGGTTTTGGATATATGTGAAATGGCTAAATGATTGGTTATCTCTCTAGTTTCATAGTTCAATATTCCCTCTCATAACATGGTTTTCTTTGATTTGATGATGGTTGGAATTAGAATTTTGGTGTTGTTTCCCTTCATGTGGTCACTCCTAGTTAGTTTTGGTTTTATGATGATGAACAACTTATGGATCTTGTGATTGATGTGTTCTTGTCTCTCTCAATGATTTCAAGTTGTGACTTATGCGGTTATTGAATTTTGGATGACTTTTGGGTTGTTAAGGAAGGATTTCTTGAGTGGTCGTAGATATGACCTATGTTCTTAGATTGATGAGATTTTTCCTTGCTTCTTCGGTCACCAAGTTTTAATCCATGGTAACAATGGTCACTATGTATGTTGTCTTTGATCACCATGGGTTTCAATCCCTTCAATCGATGAAGAAGTGTTCTTTCTTTTTAGGTCACTTAGATGTGTGATCTTTCTTCCCTTTGGTCGATGGTGTGGTCACCATGATGGTAGATGAGGTTGGCCCACCTCTTTGACCGATGAAGATGGCACGACAAAAATATGCTTTCCTTATGTTGTTGACCTTGTTATGATTGTTGTTGACTCTCTTACTTCCAAGAAACCTGGAGATTATGATAATTTGGATTTAACTTTAGTGCTGATTTGAAACCCTAATTCAATTAACTAAGTTGAAGCCTAACCCTAATTGCTAGTATGTAATGGTGTTGCCTAGTTACTTGAATAACTAGCATGTCAATAGAATACTTTCTCCCTCATAAACTATTTTAACCCTAATATTTTATCATATGATCACTATAGTTCTTGAATGCATGGCTATGCCAAATGTACCTAACACATGCATGGTGATTATGAGCCTTGATGAGGCATGGAGAGATAATGATGCTTTTGTAGGGAACAATGTGAATGGTATTTTGATCTTGGCCGATGCTTTGTGCCTAATTGAGGTGATATCCTCCAGTGATGTGATAAAGGATTGGTATCCCATGATGATATGATAATGATGATGGCCTTGTGTATGACAATGAACTAATACCATGTGGTGATGTGATCAGATTTATGCTTTATACATTTTATATATTCTGAAGTTGCAACCTACCTTATCTTTTGTAGAATCTTTTTAGGGTTTGCATGTAACTTGATTGATGCAGTTAAAAGATACCCAATTGGCTTAATTAATCAAGTGGAACCCTGATCATGTAGTTTCCCTATCCATGGATCCATCCCAGCGTCAGGACTTGCTGGATGGTGAAACGAGTATTTCTAAGGGAAACTCAAAGCACATATTGTTGAATATGTGGGTTTCTTGGAGAGTACACCCTTGTTATACAGATCCCAAGTGTTTAGGGAGGATGGCTATGGTCATAGCTAGCCCTCAATTTGAGAATGGTTGCGGTCATTTCTTAATGATTATGTATGTGATATGATTTAAGGACAACTGTAGTTGTACTCCGGTGGCAAGATTTTGCTTGCATACCTTGGTGGCTAGTGTCGTGACCTATACCAAGGGTAGACTAGGTGTTTTCAGCTTGGCTATATGTCGTTGGTGGTAGTTTGACTGATATGTCACTGCAACACAAACTCATACTGACCGAGTTGTAACGAAATGAAACCTAGCCTCTTGACCCTAATCATATATCTTGTAGGATAGTCAACTTAGTTCTCTATGTTTAGCCAAACAAGGATAAATATATGCACATTAGTAGCTTAATTGAAACCATAAGATGTTAATGCATGAATAAAACACCCTAGTGTAACCTAATTTTTTCACATTAGTCTTAGGTCATTAATAGACATGTTACATGAGATAAATGGAGATTTCATAATAATTCATACAAAATAATATTACATAATTCCTTTGGTGATAATACAAAAATATGGGATATAATTGTAAGAATGATAATAATAATAATGAAATAATATTCTAACTAACATAATAATGGACCACATATGTCAATTATGTAAAACTCATAAAAAGAAGACAAATTGGTTAAAAATAACATGAGATTCATTTTCTTTAGATATGTTTTGTCTTGGAGGCCAAGTTTCACAAATTTAGGATAAGAATAACTACACCTATTTTATTAGAAAAGAAAAGGTATTTTTCATTCAAAATATGAAATAAAATCCTTAATGACTCCAAAAGTGAAAAAATCTTAGATTCGTGATCTACACATTAAAATATGCCTTCATATGAATTTTCACTCAATTTGGAGAATATTTGCTTAAAAGGTGAGATCGGGAGAGAGAGTGTGTGTAAAACCTTCAAAATATTAAATAAATGTACAAATAACTTCAACATGTGAAATTAAGGGAAAATTTGTATCCAACATACTTAATTTGACTTGTGGGTGAAGTTTCATCAAATTTGGTGAATCTTAAAGTCATTAATGCATGAGGATAGAGAAAATAATATTTGGTTTATTTAACAAATCAGAAGTCTTCAAAATGAAAATCTAATTGCATAATCAAAATCTACATGCCTTAATTGGCCTCTATGTCAAATTTCATTAATTTTGCAGTTTATTTGCACCCCCTAGAGAAGAGAGAGGAAAAGTTACATAATCATATCACCACTTTATTCAAATACAATTAGGAAAGCATTTAATATGCACACTTATTTTGATCTCGCACATGTAACCTAGACCATTGGATCCATGATCCAATGAATCGTAGGTCGTCATCTTCCCCACACTGGTTTTGGAAGCCGGCCGCACAGTACACCTCAATTAGTTTTGGCGACTTCTCCTCCCACAATCCATCTTTCCCCAAGATTTCTTCTCCATCTTATTCCTCATTGAAACTCGCACCTATTGATGGCTTGTTTGAAATCTAGTTTCCATTATTGGAGATTTGCCCAAATCTCATCTCAAGTGGCTTGAAGCTTCTATCCTCTGAGCTTCTAGACCGGGATATCGTTTATAAATATCCTTACCCACACCTCCTCTAGGCATGACCAAGTTGTTCTCTTGCCCCAATTTATCTTCATGAATTATCCATCATTCTCACGATCCCAAGGATCTGTTTGCAATGCTGGTGGCCTAGGCTTCTTGTTTGCATTGTGCTGGACCAAATATGGGGCGTGGTTAGCTTCCATGGCAACTCCTCTTCAGTTTTTGGTATTCACTTCTCAAAAGTTTTTAGAACCACATCCCCCCCTATTTTGCACCTAGTAGTTGTACATGCTTCATGCATCGATGTCATGCTTGAAGGGAAGGGGTTGATCCCCTGGGATTTCTCACCCCTGCCCTCGCTCGACCATTTCTGTTCTTTTTCTCGCTAGGGGCAAGGTTGTCTTTTCCAGCTCCCCTTCTATCTTGTTTCCTTTCCGATATGGGTTGTCGTGTGGTAGTGGGACCGACTGATTTGGCCAATGACTATTGGGTCACCTCGAATGCGCGGCCCACTCCCTCTCCCTCTCTTTCTTTCTCTCAATGTTTACTACTGACATGGATTTTCTTGATTGGCCAATTTTTGAAAATTCATAACTAATTATTTATAGCTCAGAAAAATAAAAAAAGTTCTGAAATAAAAATATACAATATTTCTAATGGTATTTGTTTTGTTGCCAAAATATAATGTTAAAAATGTGTGATTTTAATGGATTTTCCTGAATAAGTAATAACTTGCAAAATTCATAACTAAATATTTAGAAGTTAGAAAAATATAATAAAATATGTTTTGAACTCAGAAAAAGATAACCTAAAACATGACGTGGTTTTGATAACCTAAATCACATGTTAGGAAAAAGGTGATTTTTAGGGTCTGAGTAATTAATGTGAAATTGAGTCTAAATCTACATACATGCTTAATAGGTTCTTTGGGAGCCTAGGTTTAAACCTAGATTGGACTTTGGATTGTTTAGACTTTGAAGAGAGGTATGATTACATCCCACATTATTTCTATATTGAGCAATTTCTATTTCCTCTCTTAATGTATGTTTGCATCTCCTATTATTTTTTTTGAGAAATTCACCTATTTTCTTCATTCTTTTGGTTCTATGGACAAAATAGCCTACACAATATTCTTTCTTTTGAAAATTATGGTTCTTGTGAAAAACTTTATTTGGTACTGATATTGTGATCATATTTGGACATCCTCTTGGTCTTTCTTATGCTTTGTTCATGATGAAACTCTATATGATGACATGTGATGTGGATGTATACATTGGTCACTTTTGTTGTGACTAATTTGTAGAATCTGACTATACTTTCTACTTGCCTCTCTATTAAGCATGTTATGTGACTTAGCAGACCTAGAGTAGTGTAATTGCATGGACTTTTGGGTTATGTGCCTTTATTATATTTTTGGGATGGAGGTTATGTGCCCCATACCACAGTTTCAAGTTTATGAGGCTTGGCCCACATTTTTTGGGAGTTTGGTTATGTGCCAATCTCTATGAGGTTTCAAGTTTATGAGGCTTGGCTTCCATCGATGATATCCTAATATACTCCAAAGATAGCCAACAACATGAGCAACATCTGTGACAAGAGTTGATGTTGATGAGACAACACAACATCTGTGACAAGCATTAATGTTGATGAGACAACACATGTTGTACACCAAGTTTAGCAAGTGTGAGTTTTGGTTGATGGAGGTGTCTTTTCTGAGTCACATGATATCTGCTAGAGGTGTCCACGTGGACCCCAAGAAAGTACAATTAGTACTACACTGGGAGCAGCCTAAGACATTGATGGAGGTTGGTGGTTTCCTAGGTTTGGTAGGTTATTGCAAGAGGTTTATCAAGAACTTCAGTGTTGTAGTGTAACCCCTAACCAAGTTGACAAGGAAAGGTGTACTATTTGTCTGGGATGAAAAGTGTCAGTGTTCCTTTAAGCTTTTAAAGGAGAAGTTGACCAGTGCACCCGTGTTAGTGCTGCCAGAGCAAGGAAAAGGCTATATTGTCTTATGTGATGCGTCAAAGAATGGTTTGGGATGTGTGTTGATGCAAGACAAGAACATGATTTCTTTTTCTTCGTGACAACTTAAGAAACACGAGGAGAGCAACCCGAAGCATGATTTGAAGCTTACAATTGTGTTCCATGCTTTGAATATTTGGAGACACTACCTTTATGGAGAGAAGTGTCACATCTTCATTGACCACAGGGATCTTTAGTATATCTTCTTGAAGTAGGAGTGAACATGCGACATAGGTGATGGATGGAGTTAATAAAGGATTATGATTTCACCATAGACTACTATAAGGAGTGTGAATTGAGAGGGGATCCACTCCCTACTAAAAAATTAAAGAATAAAACATCCATTCCAAACACACTCAAAGGTATGTTGGAATAGGTGCAAAATTTTCAAACTTCAATAAATGGTATTCAAAACAACCAAAGTGTAGCAGTAGAATTAAACAAATGACTATATTCAATTTTCATAAAAGATTACAAAATTACATCTTAATATCCTATAAGGGTTTACATGTATGATACAACATAAGGATCTAAGTAGAGGGAAATCTAAACCATATCAAAATTGTCTCCAAGCTTTAACTCCTTAAGCTATATCCACATCATCATGGCATGTCTTCATTGTCCTCCACCTAGGGTTGGAAGCATACTCCAGCAAGAAGAGAAAATAGATGACATCAACAAAGGCTGGTATGTGCATAAAATAGGAAAATTGAGCAATTTAAGGGAATAAAGGACGTCAACGATAAAGGCTTCCCATGAAAGAGAAAATTACTACTCAAAAGGGCATAAAAGGAAAGAACAACAACAAAAGATATACTTTCCATAACCAAACAAATAAAATCGTGTCATACTACCACATATAAGGAATTTAGGGAACACACCCCATAATCATCATCATCCTGCATGCATGTGAGATAAACATAGCCCTAGAACAACATAGAGACAAATGCGGCCAAGTCCCACAAACTTGAAACCTGATAGAGAATGACATACTGCCAAACTCCTAAATATATAACATGGTCCAAGCCTCACAAGCTTGAAACCCGGGCATGGGAACCACCACCTCCATCCCAATAATAAAAGGGGCATATTGCACAAAAACCGATGCAATTACACTACTCTAGTGCTACTGATTCAAAAAACATGTTTAATAGAGAGGAAAGTAAAAAGTATAGTCAGATTATACAAAGTAATCACCACAAAAGTGACCAACATATACATCCACCTCACAAGCGGGCAAAAGACATCACATGTCATCATGTAGAGTTCCAACAAGAACAAAGCATAAAGAAGCAAGAGAATGTCCAAACATGATCACAAGATCAATAACAAATATGATACTTCACATGAAGCATATTTTCTAAAAGAATAAGATATTGTGTAGGCTAATGTCAATAGGACCAAGAGAAAGAATAATATAGGATATTTTCTCAACAAGAATAATGTGGTTTGCAAACATACAATAGGAGAGAGAAATTTCTCAATATGAATAATTGGGTCTGCAAACATACAATAAGAGAGTGAAAATGCTCAATATGAATAATCAGGTCTATAAACATACGATAACAGAGAGAAATTTCTCAATATGAATAATCGAGTCTGCAAATGTACAATAAGAGAGAGAAATGGCTCAATATGAATAATCAGGTTTGTGAACATACAATAAGAGAGAGAAATTGCTCAATATGAATAATTGGGTCTACAAACATATGCAAGAGAGAGAAATTACTCAATGTGAATAAAAGGAGATGCAAACATATAATAAGAGAGAGAAATTGCTCAATATGAATAACCGAGTCTGCAAACATACAATAAGAGAGTGAAATTACTCAATATGAATAATCGGGTCTGCAAACATACAATAAGAGAGAGAAATTTATCAATATGAATAATAAGGTCTGCAAACATACAATAAGAGAGAGAAATTGCTCAATATGAATAATCAGGTCTGCAAACATACAATAAGAGAGAGAAATTGCTTAATATGAATAATTAGGTCTGTAAACATACATGAACTTCAGAGTCTAACAGTCCAAGGTCACTTCTAGATCCAAGTATAGGTCTCCAAAAAACCTCAAGGGAAGGTGGATAGGTCCAAGTATCAAGGTTCCCTAGCCAGAGAGGTTGGTTTCTCCAACAAAGCTCCTATCTCGAGCAAAAAGTACCTTCTCCACTTTAGAGGTGACAAATCCTAACAAAAGATCACAACGATGAGGTGTTAAAGGCTCTTGGTGGGGTTTCACCATGGAATTCCATGGTTACAACCTAGAAGAAGGTGGAAGGAAGACGAACAACATGAAAATTGGGAAGGAAAGGAGGAAACTTACTAGTTTTCATTGAAATTACCAATAAGGAGCTTTAAAACCCTAAATAGAGCAAATTTGGGACCCTAGGAGCCTTCTTCACCAAGGTAGGCACCTCCTTTTACCTTGGGACAACACCTTCATGGCCAAATAGAGTATGAATGATTCTATAAGATGGAGGAAAGAGAAGGGGAGTAAGAGTTTTTGATTTGGGAGGAGGGAAGGGGTAGATATGGCTTTATAAAGAAAGGGGTCAAGCATGAGGTGTCTATGGGACTTTCCATGTATCCATGTATAAGGGTGTCCATGGTCATGCAAGCCTTTATGGATAAGGAAGAAGTAAAGTTTGAGGTGTCAGTTACTTTCCATGTGTCCAATGCTAAGGATGCTTGTAACACCTGTGCCCACTGCCCAAGGCTCTAGCAAGGTTTCAAGAATGATGACTGGCCCCACAGACCACCACTAGCCTTAACTATGTGTTTTGTCCTCACTCACGCGCAAGCCAGGGTCAACTTCCCGACTGGTCACCCATCCTAGTACTACTCCAAGTCAAGCATGCTTAACTATGGAGTTCTTTAGTGATGGGCTCCCAGAAAAGGAGGTGCAACTTGGTGATATGGGCAGTCTAATCATTCCTTTTAAGATCATGCTATTCGAGGCCTCAATTCTGGGATGTTACAATCTCCCCCACTTTGACTCTTGACGTCCTCATCAAGGCCCAACTATATGGCCTCATAATATTCCCCATTTCAGTGCAGACCTAGAATGACCCATGGACACCCAGCTCCT
The DNA here is from genome assembly GCA_963693085.1 of Alisma plantago-aquatica. NCBI lineage: Eukaryota > Viridiplantae > Streptophyta > Magnoliopsida > Alismatales > Alismataceae > Alisma > Alisma plantago-aquatica. The sequence continues at coordinate 413,329,485 of OY856409.1, forward strand.
GATCATGGAATACCAGTGCAAGGGTGGCTACGTCACCATGAACAACCCTTTCCTACTTGCCTGGACTGCACGACTCAAGACTGGCATGCCACATGCCCATGTGGAACCCACCAGCTGGAGGGGTTATGGCTCTGATACCACTTGTAATGTCCGAGCCCACTTCCCAAGGCTCTACTAGAGTTTTAGGAATGATGAATGGCCCCACAGACTGCCACTAGCCTTAACTCCGTGCTTTATCCTCACTCACGCACAAGGCCAGGTCAACTTCTCGACTGGTCACCCATCCTAGTACTACTCCTAGATGAGAACGCTTAACTATGGAGTTCTTTAGTGATGGGCTCCCAGAAAAGGAGGTGCACCTTGGTGATATGGGTAGTCCAATCATTCCTTTTAAGATCATTCTATTTGAGGCCTCAAATTCGGGATGTTACAATGCCCATGGACATGCAAACCTTTATGGATAAGGAAGAAGTCAAGTATGAGGTGTCCATGGAGCTTTCCATGTGTCCTTAGCCTAGGGTTTCATGGCCATGAAAGAGGAAAACTCATAGAGGCTTATTGAATATAAAATTTCGGTTCATGGTGACTTATAGGACATCCCCACTGACCTCCAATCAAAGAAATAACCCCATTGGTTGATAACTTCTAAAGATAAGCTCATTTATAAAGAGGGTAATCCCTAAAATGCCCTCAGAAAGAAATACCTTCAAACCAATGTGCAACTAGTACCCCCATGGTTCTAAGGGAATATATAAGGATTATAATGCATGTGACAATTTGCAAACAAAACCTCCCAATTGGGTAAATTGCAGAAAAGTCCAGAATGCACCTAAAATTGCATAACCTTCACAAACAACATCCAAATTGGACCAAACTTCATCCACAAGTTATCTTTGATGTGTTGAATACGAATTTTCCATTATTTACATAGTTTGAAGTTATATAATCATATTATTTATTACTTATTCCTTTTACTCATTTTCTCTCTCCTAAACTTATCCTAATATTTCAAGGTTGTCCAAATTAGATGAAATTTGACATGTAGGCTAATTTTGATATGTAGATTATGAATTTGAAGTTTGTTTCCACTTTTGAGGCTTCTTTTATGAGATATGTCATATGGCCCATTAACGGCCCATTATCTAAATTATTCATCCTATAAAGTTCTGTATCTTCGTATTGCCACCAAAATGAGTTATGTGGCATATTTAATGTATCCATTATTAACCTAAGACTAATGTGAAAACATTAGGCTACATTAGGGTGATACATTCATGTATTAGTTCATTAGGATCATACTAAAACATTTATTTAGGTCTAACATTCAACCTTGTTTGGCTAAGACCAAAAGGTTAACATTATAGGGTAGGATCCAAGATCTAGTTGTTACAACACTCCACCCCTTAAAAGGATTTCGTCCTCAAAATCTTTTGATACAAACATCAACAACTAATTACTCTCCACCCCATAAAAGGTTCATTCTAACAAGTCAAACTAAAACAACATTTAGGGTTACCCACATACCTTTTAGTTGTGATATGTTATAGAGATTTATGTTGTTCATGTATCCAAAAAATAAGTCAGAACCATCTAGGGTTGAGTTTTAGGTCCCTTATGTCTCCAACCTAAGAACCCTACATAAACATCCAAAAGTCATAGGGTAGGTCAACTACACCTTTATATCATCATACATATCCTTAGTCACTTCTTCATATACAAAACTAGGGTTAGGATTTATTCCAACTATTTCTAGGGCTTAACTATCCATACTTCAGAAAATTCTTCATTGTGACTTAGTTCAAGAAAATCTTCGATAAAATCCAATTTTTTGTACATATAGTAGTATAATTGAAAATATATTTTTCTTCAAAAAACCATGCAATATAAAACAAATATGAGATAAAAATCAATGTGGAAACCAAGTCACAATTTATCCATAACAAGACCTCCTTACCCTACTATCTCCTCATAACCTAATTGCACCCTCAAATCAAACCGTATGGAATCTAGAGATACAAAACATCATTCATCTATGTGGTCAGGTAAGAGCATCTAACCTTGTTGCATTAGGGTTCACTAAACATCAACCTTTCACCATCTCATGATCTACTTAGAAAATTTGTGACGTCCCCAGATTTTCTAAAACTTAATCTGATGTGTGACGTCCAAATTGAAACCCTCACCTCAGCGAGAATCCCAATTTAAACATCCCACACAAGGCTAAGAAGAAGAAAATCAGAGGAAGTCAAAAAGGAAACAATCAGTAGCACATGCACATGAACAATAATAAAACCATACACACATGTTCACCATTCAACATATAATTACAACATGAATTGTTACAACATTTGATATTACATATTGAATAGAAAACTTATACATATACATGTACTACCACTAAACTACAGAATCTTAAGACAACAGGTCCACCTGTACATCAGCTCGCCACACAACTCTCAACTACCCTGGATTTTCAAGAGCATAACCACAACCTAAACAAAAGATTACATGTGGTACACGTCAGCACAATATTCAAGAATATTGTACTGAGTATGCCTACGTGTCTTTTATATACCTCTCATCATATCTTAGAAATAAGATAAAACTAATACTTGGCAGTAACAGAAGAATATAATAAAAGCGTATACTTGCACAAAGATATTCATTAACAAAAGAGAACACATATTTTAAGCTCATTTTCCATTATATGCTCGTGCATCTGCCTACCAATGGGATAGATGCATTCAGGCCTTATGATCTGCTTACCAAAGAGATAGATCACTCACTAGCACTATGCTTACCAAAGAGATATGGTGCTTTCATATAATGGAACAAATATATTACGTTTCATTTGTTCATAGCCATAAGTACAGAAAATTAGGCAACATATCATACAAGAGCAATCATTCATCCAATATCATATGCCAAGTATTCTAGTACACATATAACACAAGCATATTGTATAATAAGCCAAGTAAGAGATAATGGCGTACCTTCCAAAGAGAAACCTAATCATCACATATTCTTGATGTCATCTAAATCCTTGGTCAAACCTGATTAAGACAAGACCATGTATTATCATCAGGTTCTCATCATCATAGCCCTAGTTATATCCATTTTAGGGTTTACCTTATCTCTTTAGTATATTTCCATATCACTTGCATTCTTATCCTATATTTATCTTACTGATGTCATATTTCAGATTATAGTTCATCAACTGGATATATATACTCATGTGTCAAATTATTATGTGAACATACTTAACATTATGTCACTTTCATTAACCATAAGTTAGATGCATTACTAAAATTAGGGTTTATATCACATTAAGAGCAAACATCATCGTATAACATGGATTATGGGTATCATCCTAATCTCATATTTCATTCTAAGGTTCCAGATACTGATATGAGCTTACTCTGTAAATTTCATCATTTATTGAGCATGTATGCATTAATTGCATTATCTTTAGTGTTAATAGCCCTAATTAGCCATATTAATCAAATTACATGATTTCGTACATCAACATGACCATAACTGACATCATATGCATTCTAAACATGATTATAGATTTAGTGACATATTCTCATATTTTAGATCTTCGTTTATTATTTATTAGACATGAAAAGACTATTTCACATTTTACATGATATCACTATTATTGATGCATCAAAATCCTGATATTATGCAACCATATTGTTATATGCATTTTTCTGAGAATTTTGGTACCTTGTTTGTCTTTTTCTGATGAACAGGCTAATTACTGTGAATTAAAGAAGATCTGAGCATTTTCTTACCTTTTGGCCTATCGGCCGTCGACATGTGGCACTGAGGAGGGAAATGGTTCACTTGGTCTGATCCAGCTGGTCTCCTGGTTTGTTGGTTGGTCTACAAACTGGGTCTGAGTTAGCCTGGACTGTCCGCTCCCCTTTCTCTTCTCACCCTTGCACGACAACGCCCGTGTCCATCATATGTTCCGTTTCTGGAACAAGCGACGCCACCTGGGATCTGCTCCAAGCAGTCGACTGGGATCCTGCTCATTGCTCGTTGTGTTCTCTTGCTCGTTGTATCACACGATCACTGATCGTGGATGTGTGGTACGTGCTTGTTTCCCCTCTCCATGATCTGAGAACGGTTTAAGGGATGTGATGATCTTGCTATGGGACAATCACTCCCATCCAAGGGCAGACACATGCCACACACCAAACCGATCTTTGGCTCACTGATGCTACCATTTGCACTACCTAATCAAAGTTGTGCGTGACACATCATGTACCCTGGTTTATATTAAGCTATGATCAATCAACCATCCATAATGCACATCATTTCACAATTTTCAACCTAAATAGCTTCTCCTAGGATCCTCCAATCTTCATGAAATTTATACCATAGCTCAATCACAATTTAACTTACATTCTACTCAAATTTGGTGACCAAATTCATCTATTAGACCATTCAATTAGATTCCTCAAAAGGCATTGAAAGAGATGTCTTAAACATTATGCCAACCTCACATCAACACACTTACTTTGTCAAAATCTTGGAACTCTCAATATAACTCAACCATATGATTTCACTTATGTCATTGGACATTTAGGATTCTAAAAGTCCACTCCATCACATCCTACACACCTTAAAAGAAATTCCGTCCTCAGAATTAAGCCATAAAAACCACTTTGTCACATCATATACATCTTAAAGGAACTTTCGTCCTCGAAAGTCAACCATACTCGTACTCCAAGGAAAACTACCATGTCTTCATCCACATGTAGGCACTATTCTATGTGTAACATATCCTCAAAAGTTACCTAGAACCATATATCCAAGGCACTATTAGGGGTTATACAACCATCTAGGTGCACAAACACTCCATTCAAAGTTAAACTCAAGGTTTAGAAACTTAGGTTATGTCATGACATATCTTGTATATCAGGACTGCATCCTTATCGTAACCTGTGCATTAGGGTTCCCACATCATATTACCATGTTCTAAATGAGTTAACTAAGATTAACTCAGACATCAAGGTGTCATCAACATTTTATTGAGCTAATTGTTAGAACATGTTCGACATTAACATATGCTTTTTAGGAGGGTATTTACTATAGTTAACCCACCTTATCCATCCAGATCGTATCGAGGTGTCATAATCTTTATGTTGTGCTCACATTAAAATTACATTTTTCATCTTTATTAAGCACTAAGATTAACACCTCATGTAACATGTTTCATTCAAATGAACTTATTTTATTTATCATAATAAATTGCACATTTACTAGTGAATTCATCACAAGATTAAACAACAGCTTCACATTAATCATCATTATTCATGTACATGGTTAATCATTTATGCATCGATATGTATTAAACCATTTCTAGGTTTCCATCATATTATGTTTATGTGTCACGTCTCAAGATTAAATCACATCCTTACCTTTACTATATCATGGTTGTGCGAAACAAACTTATGTGAGTGGCTAATCAAACATATATCAAAACTTTATCTAGTCCAACTGAGGTTCTCCTTGACCCATATCATGAGGGAAGTGCCATGCTCAGTCTCTCTGAGCTCACTCAACTCTATGAGTATCTCATATGCACAAACCATGTCTTCCCTCTCCGTCTAGGGTTCTCAGGTATACCACATTGGCACTAGACATAGCCTTACAAGCTCAAGCCACATAAGCACAAACCAAAACATGCTATGACATACTCTTCATATGTCTCTACCCATGAGACATGCTAACCCAAAACTCTCTATATACACCACTAGATTCCTATGTGGGAAACCACCAACCCGAGCATGAGGCTTCACAGAAACTAAGATAGCTACCTCCTCCAGGGTCTTGGGACTCTCTCTCCCTCACCCAGATGGTAGGTTCTCATATTCAATGTTCACATGCACATATAACAAGCCTCTCTCTATATCTAGGGTTTGGTCTTCCCAAGGACATCTAGGGTTCAACAAAACTACAGGAATCATACATAAAGCAACACAACTCATTCACTCAGGAGTATTCTAGTTTAGGACATATCATATCACATATCTCATATTTCTCATATCGTGGAGTCTAGGCTCTCTGACCTTCTCCCTATGGGTCTCGCTCTCTCTTGAGCTAACCCCAAAACTGGTCCTAACACTAGAGGTCCTCCTTTGTAAAAGAGCTTGAGGCTCATGCTGACTCACCACCTTGTCTCGTCTTAACATATCTTATCTCATAAAAGCCTAGTTACTTGCATCATCCGAACTTATCTCAAATCCTCAAAGTTGAACTTTAATCCTTAAAAACAAACATAGATCATCATAAACATCTTATGTCATCTCTATCAGCTTACATCATATCATAAAAACTTATTTCATCTATCATATATTCTAACAAGGCTCTAGACATCTAATCTAGAACTACTCTCTCTTCTAGACTGATGTCATTCACTTTCACTTAGGTTGCATGATCACCTCCTACTCATACATGTGTGGGGACACATTTTTGTAATACATATACATATTAAAATATTATATAGTTTTTCTCCGATAAAACAAGCGTCAGAGAAAACTATCGAGGTTCGATTCATTTGGAATCAAAAACCAAAACCAGAAACGAGTGTCCCACACATAGTAGAGAGTCTAGTGTCATGAAAACTAGTGAAAAGGGTGAGAACAAGGGGTAGACTAGTGTAGCTACTCTAGACAACGTGCACAATATGTCTAGGGTTTCTCTTCCCTTGATGCACGCCATTTCCAAATAGTACAACGTCCCATACCACTGTACTATAAGGAAAGAACGACATCTAAGGACTTTCTATACAACAAGCACCAGTCTAGACCTAGTTCTCAGACATCTAGGTGCTAACCTAGAGGCTAGGTCAGATCTAGTCTCTAAAAGACAACTAATATAACCCTAAAAGATTATTACGTTCAAGGTTCTTTAGTTTTGAGTTGCATAATGAGCAAATGTCAGGCTTTGCTATTGTTCATGATCTGATACCACCTGTGACGTCCCCAGATTTTCTAAAAGTTAATCTGATGTGTGACGTCCAAATTGAAACCCTCACCTCAGCGAGAATCCCATTTAAACATCCCACACAAGGCTAAGAAGAAGAAAATCAGAGGAAGTCAAAAAGGAAACAATCAGTAGCACATGCACATGAACAATAATAAAACCATACACACATGTTCACCATTCAACATATAATTACAACATGAATTGTTACAACATTTGATATTACATATTGAATAGAAAACTTATACATATACATGTACTACCACTAAACTACATGATCTTAAGACAACAGGTCCACTTGTACATCAGCTCGCCACACAACTCTCAACTATCCTGGATCTTCAAGAGCATAACCACAACCTAAACAAAAGATTACATGCGGTACACGTCAGCACAATATTCAAGAATATTGTACTGAGTACGCCTACGTGTCTTTTATATACCTCTCATCATATCTTGGCAATAAGATAAAACTAATACTTGGCAGTAACATAAGAATATAAGAAAACTGTATACTTGCACAAAGATATTCATTAACAAAAGAGAACACATATTTTGAGCTCATTTTCCATTATATGCTCGTGCATCTGCCTACCAATGGGATAGATGCATTCAAGCCTTATGATCTACTTACCAAAGAGATAGATCATTGTACATGTGATCTGCTTACCAAAGATATAGATCACTCACTAGCACTATGCTTACCAAAGAGATATAGTGCATTCATATAATGGAACAAATATATTACATTTCATGTGTTCATAGCCATAAGTATAGAAAATTAGGCAACATATCATACAAGAGCAATCATTCATCCAATATCATATGCCAAGTATTCTAGTACACATATAACACAAGCATATTGTATAATAAGCTAAGTAAGAGGTAATGGCGTACCTTCCAAAGAGAAACCTAATCATCACATATTCTTGATGTCATCTAAATCCTTGGTCAAACTTGATTAAGACAAGACCATGTATTATCATCAGGTTCTCATCATCATAGCCCTAGTTATATCCATTTTAGGGTTTACCTTATCTCTTTAGTATATTTCCATATCACTTGCATTCTTATCCTATATTTATCTTACTGATGTCATATTTCATATTATAGTTCATCAACTAGATATATATACTCATGTGTCACATTATTATGTGAACATACTTAACATTATGTCACTTTCATTAACCATAAGTTACATGCATTACTAAAATTAGGGTTTATATCACATTAAGAGCAAACATCATCATATAACATGGATTATGGGTATCATCCTGATCTCATATTTAATTTTGAGGTTCCAGATACTGATATGAGCTTACTCTGTAAATTTCATCATTTATTGAGCATGTATGCATTAATTGCATTATCTTTAGTGTTAATAGCCCTAATTAGCCATATTAATCAAATTACATGATTTCGTACATCAACATGACCATAACTGACATCATATGCATTCTAAACATGATTATAGATTTAGTGACATATTCTCATATTTTAGATCTTCGTTTATTATTTATTAGACATGAAAAGACTATTTCACATTTTACATGATATCACTATTATTAATGCATCAAAATCCTGATATTATGCAACCATATTGTTATACGCATTTTTCTGAGAATTTTGGTACCTTGTTTGTCTTTTTCTGATGAACAGGCTAATTACTGTGAATTAAAGAAGATCTGAGCATTTTCTTACCTTTTGGCCAATCGGCCGTCGACATGTGGCACTGAGGAGGGAAATGGTTCACTTGGTCTGATCCAGCTGGTCTCCTGGTTCGTTGGTTGGTCTACAAACCGGGTCTGAGTTAGCCTGGACTGTCCGCTCCCCTTTCTCTTCTCACCCTTGCACGACAACGCCCGTGTCCATCATCTGTTCCGTTTCTGGAACAAGCGACGCCACCTGGGATCTGCTCCAAGCAGTCGACTGGGATCTCTCCCTCCTCCTAATCTTTGACTCTCTCTATCTCTCCCAGCATTCTTGCCAGGCCGCCGCTGCTGTGCGCGCCTCCTCCTCGGTCCGCTCTAGTGCCCCTGTTGGCTACCGCTGTCACCAAGGAATCCAGCCTCCGGCGAGCAAAAGCCTACCAACTCTCCCTTCTCACTCTACACGACGTGATCATATGTTCTCAGCGTGAAGCTGTCACCGACGGTAGTCTGGTGGGAGGTCGGCGCCACTCTTCTCGCCTTCTCCTAGAGATACTCAGCTTCATTCCTACAAAAGATCGACCTGTATCTCTTCTTGAACCATCGACATCAGGTCTTGAGCCTGGCCTCCAAGATCGCATTCTAGCTTCATATCACAGCCTTCTCTCAGAGGCACAAGCCTCTGGCTTCTCAAGCTTGCTTGCCTCTCCTCGTTGCTGTCGCAGTTGTGCCTCAAGCGCCGCCACGGCAAGGTGCTGCTAGGCTTCGTCTCCTAGGGATAAAACCGGATCCGGCAGAAGAGCTCCTTGTCTAGATCTGGCTAAGGTCGTCTCCTTAACTCCAGAAGCTCCCTTGACGTTTCTATCCTCTGTGAGTGATGGTGATTGGTTCTCTCCTCCTCAGCACGTCAGTGAATCGTGCCTCCTACACTTTGCGGTGGAGGGATAATGGAGAGCAGGCGCTCCACCTCGTTTCACCTAGTTTCGTATTACATGGACTGAAAGGAACTGCTCCATCTCTTGCTCGTTGTATCACACGATCACTGATTGTGGATGTGTGGTACGTGCTTGTTTCCCCTCTCCATGATCTGAGAACGGTTTAAGGGATGTGATGATCTTGCTATGGGACGATCACTCCCATCCAAGGGCAGACACATGCCACACACCAAACCGATCTTTGGCTCACTGATGCTACCGTTTGCACTACCTAATCAAAGTTGTGCGTGACACATCATGTACCCTGGTTTATATTAAGCTATGATCAATCAACCATCAATAATGCACATCATTTCACAATTTTCAACCTAAATAGCTTCTCCTAGGATCCTCCAATCTTCATGAAATTTATACCATAGCTCAATCACAATTTAACTTACATTCTACTCAAATTTGGTGACCAAATTCATCTATTAGACCATTCAATTAGATTCCTCAAAAGGCATTGAAAGAGATGTCTTAAACATTATGCCAACCTCACATCAACACACTTACTTTGTCAAAATCTTGGAACTCTCAATATAACTCAACCATATGATTTCACTTATGTCATTGGACATTTAGGATTCTAAAAGTCCACTCCATCACATCCTACACACCTTAAAAGAAATTCCGTCCTCAGAATTAAGCCATAAAAACCACTTTGTCACATCATATACATCTTAAAGGAACTTTCGTCCTCGAAAGTCAACCATACTCGTACTCCAAGGAAAACTACCATGTCTTCATCCACATGTAGGCACTATTCTATGTGTAACATATCCTCAAAAGTTACCTAGAACCATATATCCAAGGCACTATTAGGGGTTATACAACCATCTAGGTGCACAAACACTCCATTCAAAGTTAAACTCAAGGTTTAGAAACTTAGGTTATGTCATGACATATCTCATATATCAGGACTGCATCCTTATCTTAACCTGTGCATTAGGGTTCCCACATCATATTACCATGTTCTAAATGAGTTAACTAAGATTAACTCATACATCAAGGTGTCATCAACATTTTATTGAGCTAATTGTTAGAACATGTTCGAAATTAACATATGCCTTTTAGGAGGGTATTTACTATAGTTAACCCACCTTATCCATCCAGATCGTATCGAGGTGTCATAATCTTTATGTTGTGCTCACATTAAAATTACATTTTTCATCTTTATTAAGCACTAAGATTAACACCTCATGTAACATGTTTCATTCAAATGAACTTATTTTATTTATCATAATAAATTGCACATTTACTAGTGAATTCATCACAAGATTAAACAACAGCTTCACATTAATCATCATTATTCATGTACATGGTTAATCATTTATGCATCGATATGTATTAAACCATTTCTAGGTTTCCATCATATTATGTTTATGTGTCACGTCTCAAGATTAAATCACATCCTTACCTTTACTATATCATGGTTGTGCGAAATAAACTTATGTGAGTGGCTAATCAAACATATATCAAAACTTTATCTAGTCCAACTGAGGTTCTCCTTGACCCATATCATGAGGGAAGTGCCATGCTCAGTCTCTCTGAGCTCACTCAACTCTATGAGTATCTCATATGCACAAACCATATCTTCCCTCTCCGTCTAGGGTTCTCAGGTATACCTCATTGGCACTAGAGATAGCCTTACAAGCTCAAGCCACATAAGCACAAACCAAAACATGAAAACATGCTATGACATACTCTTCATATGTCTCTACCCATGAGACATGCTTACCCAAAACTCTCTATATACACCACTAGATTCCTATGTGGGAAACCACCAACCCGAGCATGAGGCTTCACAGAAACTAAGATAGCTACCTCCTCCAGGGTCTTGGGACTCTCTCTCCCTCACCCAGATGGTAGGTTCTCATATTCAATGTTCACATGCACATATAACAAGCCTCTCTCTATCTCTAGGGTTTGGTCCTCCCAAGGACATCTAGGGTTCAACAAAACTACAGGAATCATACATAAAGCAACACAACTCATTCACTCAGGAGTATTCTAGTTTAGGACATATCATATCACATATCTCATATTTCTCATATCGTGGAGTCTAGGTTCTCTGACCTTCTCCCTATGGGTCTCGCTCTCTCTTGAGCTAACCCCAAAACTAGTCCTAACACTAGAGGTCCTCCTTTGTAAAAGAGCTTGAGGCTCATGCTGACTCACCACCTTGTCTCGTCTTAACATATCTTATCTCATAAAAGCCTAGTTACTTGCATCATCCGAACTTATCTCAAATCCTCAAAGTTGAACTTTAATCCTTAAAAACAAACATAGATCATCATAAACATCTTATGTCATCTCTATCAGCTTACATCATATCATCAAAACTTATTTCATCTATCATATATTCTAACAAGGCTCCAGACATCTAATCTAGAATTACTCTCTCTTCTAGACTGATGTCATTCACTTTCACTTAGGTTGCATGATCACCTCCTACTCATACATGTGTGGGGACACATTTTTGTAATACATATACATATTAAAATATTATATAGTTTTTCTCCGATAAAACAAGCGTCAGAGAAAACTATCGAGGTTCGATTCGTTTGGAATCAAAAACCAAAACCAGAAACGAGTGTCCCACACATAGTAGAGAGTCTAGTGTCATGAAAACTAGTGAAAAGGGTGAGAACAAGGGGTAGACTAGTGTATCTACTCTAGACAACGTGCACAATATGTCTAGGGTTTCTCTTCCCTTGATGCACGTCATTTCCAAATAGTACAACGTCCCATACCACTGTACTATAAGGAAAGAATGACATCTAAGGACTTGCTATACAACAAGCACCAGTCTAGACCTAGTTCTCAGACATCTAGGTGCTAACCTAGAGGCTAGGTCAGATCTAGTCTCTAAAAGACAACTAATATAACCCTAAAAGATTATTACGTTCAATGTTCTTTAGTTTTGAGTTGCATAATGAGCAAATGTCAGGCTTTGCTATTGTTCATGCTCTGATACCACCTGTGACGTCCCCAGATTTTCTAAAACTTAATCTGATGTGTGACGTCCAAATTGAAACCCTCACCTCAGCGAGAATCCCAATTTAAACATCCCACACAAGGCTAAGAAGAAGAAAATCAGAGGATGTCAAAAAGGAAACAATCAGTAGCACATGCACATGAACAATAATAAAACCATACACACATGTTCACCATTTAACATATAATTACAACATGAATTGTTACAACATTTGATATTACATATTGAATAGAAAACTTATACATATACATGTACTACCACTAAACTACAGGATCTTAAGACAACAGGTCCACTTGTACATCTGCTCACCACACAACTCTCAACTATCCTGGATCTTCAAGAGCATAACCACAACCTAAACAAAAGATTACATGCGATACATGTCAGCACAATATTCAAGAATATTGTACTGAGTATGCCTACGTGTCTTTTATATACCTCTCATCATATCTTGGCAATAAGACAAAACTAATACTTGGCTGTAACATCCCTGACCTGGGTTATAAGCTAACCCTAGGTGTTTTGCCTAAATATGTAATTAAATCCTTGTGATTAACTTTGGGCATGTAATTAAGTTTCTCAGAAACATATATTTCAGTTTTTGCTCCTTTTTATATAAAGTTGTAGCATTGTTTTGTAATACAGGGACCTATGTGCAAATTACCCAGTTAGAAGGATTAACTTGCAAATTGCACATGTTAAGATGATTCTCTGATGTTGAGACATCATGAGAATGATTATGTTGAAGTTAGAGGGATTTCCCAAGCTTGGGCACCAAGGTGCAGCTGTGGAAGCAATCCCAGTGCTTAAAACCCTAATTTGGGGTAAAATGCAATTTACCCAAATTAAGGGATGCAACTTGTAAAATATATAATCTAATGTATCTATTAAGACTCTTGTCATCATTTAGAGAATAAATGATGAAGAGGTCACCTCAATTGAATAATCAAGTTATGAATTACACCTTTGTGATTGAATAATCAGGGTGTATGTGCAATAGCCCTTTTATGGGTATGTTTAAGTAATAAGCTGATCTTCTTTGCTCTCATTTCTTGACCTTAATAGGAAGTTGTCCTTAAAAGAAAGAAGAGAGGACGAGCTATGAAGGGTGGAGGGACTTAGCTGAAATTATGGAGAATTTATGAACTTATAATTAGAACCCCACCCCAAGTATATATACACTCCACCTCTCTAAGCAAGGGAACTTTCCCTTCGTTTCCTTACTGTTACATTCACCCAAAAACGACCAAGGACTGCCTTGGATCTAAGGAGGACGACCAAGGGTGCAAGGTAGGTTTGGATTCCTCTTCTTGCCTAAATTCATGGTTAAAACTCGAATTCAAGGTCAATTTCATGGCTAGCTCTCATGGCTCTATCTTTCTAGCCATCTTTTCTTGACTTTCCCTGGAGGTTTTCACCTTGGCCAACCTGTGAGAGCTCAAGGACGCCATTAAATCTTGGAGCTCGAAAGCTTGGAGCTCAAGAAGCAAGCTTTAGGCGGGTTTTATAACTCTAAACCCATGCTTTGTTATATACATCTTGATTATGCATGTAGATGATAGTTCTTCTTCTTCCCTACTTTCCTTTGCTATTTTGCAAGCAAATCCGTGGAAAATCCTTGCTGTTCTTGAGCTAGGAGATGAAGACGTTAATTCCAAGAAAAATCCACCGCTTTTCACTTTATTAAACGGTCTCCCCAACTTGCTCTCTCGGTCTCAAGACCGTGAGGTGAGCAAACGGTCTCAAGACCGAGAGAGGGAAAACGGTCTTCAAGACCATATAGAAGCGTTGACCGAGCGTGGACCGTATAAGAAACCTGTATATATTTATGTAGACTAATCACCCTCAAAATTTGAGAGGTTAACTCCAAAGGAATCGGGAGATATGGCCTTTTTAATCAACAATTTTAATTGAATTTATTCCCGATTTTCAAACGGTCTGAAATAGCCTTTTTGGGAAAACGGTCTCAAGACCGTGTAAGGTCGTTGACCAGGCGTTGACCGTATGAGATTACTGTTCAAACTAATGTTAATTAACAACTCACCAAATTTTATGGACTAATTCCAAACGAGCTAAGAGTTGAAGGGTGATTACTAGGGCAAACCCTAATTGAAATTAGTACTGAAATTCTCAATAAAATAATGAGTGTTTTTGGGTTGATTGACCTAAACGGTCTTAAGACCGTTTGGGGATCAACCAAACGGTCTCAAGACCGTGTGGGCAATCACCCAAGACCGTATGGAGGTCTGAGGTCAAGAATAGTTGACCAATTGAAGGTACAATAATACCAAATTACATTGCAATTAAATATTGATATGATAATCAATTCAATGGATCCAACCTTGAAGAATTTTCACTAGAATCCAAAAGTTGGATGGGCAAACGGTCTCAAGACCATTTCGAACTCATCCAAACGGTCTCAAGACCGTGTGGTGACAACCCAAGACCGTTTGGAGGTCTAGGGTTAAGGTAATTTGATCAATTGAGGGTCCAATTGCAATAAGTTATCAAATTAATCAAAATACTAATTTGTGACTCAATCAAGGTTCAATCCCTATCAAATCAC
The DNA here is from genome assembly GCA_963693085.1 of Alisma plantago-aquatica. Classification (NCBI taxonomy): domain Eukaryota; kingdom Viridiplantae; phylum Streptophyta; class Magnoliopsida; order Alismatales; family Alismataceae; genus Alisma; species Alisma plantago-aquatica. The sequence goes on from OY856409.1 coordinate 413,344,674, forward strand.
ATTAGATCTTGATGAAATCTTGGGAAAACGGTCTCAAGACCGTGTAGAGTTCATCCACACGATCTCAAGACCGTTTGGGCCCAAGTGGAGCTCAATTGAAGGGTTCAACCTTGAGTTGATTCATATTGTTGAGTGTTGATGGCTGAACATTGATAGACCTTAATTGAATCGACTTCAACCCTAATTGGTTAACAATTGAGGGTCAATTGAGTGACCAATTGGTTAAACATAACCCTAATTGACTTAATCCATAAGTGGTTACCATGGCTTTGACCTTTTGGGGGCTTCAACATTGATAAACATAATCAATTGAAAAACTTGAACCTTGTTGAAGGACCAAACGGTTGAGACCATGTGAGCCTCACGGTCTCAAGACCGTTTGAGGGCTCACGGTCTCAAGACCATTTGAGACCTCACGATCTCAAGACCGTGAGAGGCCTCACAGTCTCAAGACCATGAGAGGCCTCGCGGTCTCAAGACCGAGAGACATCAAACGGTCTCAAGACCGAGAGACATCAAACGGTCTCAAACCATGTAGGGCCTCTCGGTCTTGAAGTCAACATGGTTAAACGGTCTACACCCCCTCTCGGTTTGGGCTCACGACCTTGAAGGTCACACGGTCTTTAAGTCAACCAAAGCAAACGGTCAACCCATCCAAACGGTCTCAAACCGTTTGGATGTTGAAGGTTGAGATCGTTTGAGGTGTTCAAAGATTGACTTCACTTAACCAATTGGAGATGTAAATGGTTCAAAGATGCTCTAACCTAAAACCCTAATGATAACCTAGGACATTAAGGGATTAAGTGACTAATGATTTGAACCATGATGGTGACCAATGGGGTGAATTACCAAAATACCCTTGAAGGGTCAATTGAGTAATACCTTGATCAAATCAAACCCTAATCACATGTTAGTGATGTTTTTGGCTATGTTAGCCCATGATGACTTATTTCAACTTGATCTAGAGTGATGTTATCACCATCTACTAGTATGAGGAGAGAGAAAGTACTTCTAGAGAGAGAAAGTACCCTTTTTAGGTGGAAACTCAATTAAAGAACCTTCAATACACATGAATGTGCATAATTAGGGTATGATCCACCTGTATGAGATCATGGAAGTGATGAATCTTAAGCCAGTCTGAGAACATCAATGATGATGTTCCACATACATGATGATGTTATGAGTTCAATTCACTTCAATGTGAATAGTAAACCCTAATTCAAGGGTAATGGCATTCAATGTAATTAGTAAACCCTAATTCAAGGGTAATGACATGCTTTATGAGTATTAAACTCTAATTGATAAGAATCAGAGAACTTAGCTCTTATGATAAGAGTGAGAAGTATATTCCTTGTTTTAAATTACCTTTATCAGTTGAGCTAACTATGCAGGTCCTGATATGAAGGTGATCATATCCAGGTATGGATGATGATACTGTATTCATTAAAAGCATGTTAAAGGCTTTATGAATAAGTAAAATATCTTGATGCCTTGTCAGTGGCATCCTATGAGTTAATGGGCTGTAAGAGCCATGAATACCACCAAGTCATGCTTCAGAGATGATTGGTGATGAGTATAATGAGAAATGATGATTGATGTGAGTTAGGCTTGTTACATTTAGTATTCTCCTTTCATAGCTGTTATGCTACTGTTATTGTTTGAAGAATAATGTGTGATAATTAAATGAATACTAAATGTACCTAACTAATCAAGTATAATGTCATAGATCCATAATTGTCAGAGATCAAATGATGGTGAAACAGGATTTCCTAAGGGAGCTCCTGGAACACATACTATTGAGTATGTGGGGTATATGGATGTGTAGAACCTTACATCCTAGTGTAGGTGATTGATGTAGATTTGTAATCCGTCAACCCTTCACTACTAAACCCTACCGTATCAGTGGAAGGTAAACATGAAACCTCCTGATGACGAAGAAAACATAGATATCCGTATCAGTGGAGATAAACATGAAAACTCCTGATGACGAAGAGAGTACAGAACGCCACTGTAACTCTAAAATAGCGAAGGACCAGTTTACCCTGGTGAGCTATAATAAGTAGAGACACAAGATGTCCTACAAGTGATCCTCTTACTGACTGAGGAAGATGAAGGTCATGAGAATCCGGCTCTCTTACTGACCTATGTATGATACTGATGTGACTTCTCAGCGATCAGTTGGAGTATGAGTGGTTTGCCTAGCATAATGTTGCTTGTAAAACATAATCAACCACGTAGTATACCTGCTAGAGATAACTACGAGTTAGTTGATTGATGATACACTGTGATAGTGCTTATATTTCTTCATGTCTCATAAATGTTGAACTCTTGTTATATAGTTGCAACTGTTATTGAATACTTTGAAAGCTTTACTACTTAAGATATTCTCTGATGTTATAATAAAGCTTCTGGCGGAGAGTTATAACTCTCGCTGGGACAATTATGTAAAATTGTCTCACCCCGTAGACTTCAACTTTTTAGGTGGACGTTGTAGACGGAGGAACCGGTCTACAGGTGACCAATCTCAGCAGCAGCAGCAACAGCACCAGGAGCAGCAGTAATCTCAGGTGGAGATTTAGCCTGCCATGTGGTGTAGTTAGAGTCAGTCCTATGTGTCCTCTATACTCTCAGGTCTTGGAGTCTTTTATGTGAGTTCTTGAGATTTTGTATCTTGATGTATATAATTACTCGAGAAGTAATTATCATGAGATGTAAACAGTTTATCTCTTGTTATGAAAGAAGTTTTTATGGATTCAAGCTCTTGTCCCAAAAAGTTTTAATTTCCCGTGATTTTTGTCTTCCGCTGTTTATCGAATCGCTTCCGCTAAGTTTAAATCGAGATTATATCGCGGTTTGGAGATCAGAGCCCATAATTAGTGGTATCAGAGCTCTAGGTCAGTTGAGTCTACAGAGGCATAGGACTTAGGATGTCGAGTCTATCTTTAGTACTCCTTCCTTATCTAATAGAATCTTCTGCTCCTCAGGAGAAGAAGATACATAAGAATGGCTGAGCCACATGATGAGTACGTGGCGGAGAGTAGTGCTAGTGCACCTCGAGGCGGTGCAAGGGTACCAGAAATAGAACAGCCTGCACCTGAGTCACCAAGAGAGCCACCCCAGTTTGACCCAGCCGACATGGGTAACCCAGCTGTACAGACGATGTTCGGGCAGTTTATGACTGCCATGACACACATAACTGACAGGATGCCCATGCCTGTACCTAGGGCACCTGTCCATCCTGAAGCACAAGGTATCGGTAAGACGTTCGAACGACTTCGTCGTGTCAGAGCCACCGAGTACTTCGGGACTGCCGACCCCGCCGATGCTGACCTTTGGTTGACAGAGTTGGCGAAGGCTTTCAGGATTCTTATCATCCCGGAAACTGAGAAGGTTAGACATGCTGTCTATCTTCTCAAAGGTAGTGCTGGTCACTGGTGGAACATGGAAGAGCAGAAGAGACCTGGAGTCGAGTTCTCATGGGAAGAGTTTCGTCAGGAATTTATCAATAGATATTTTCCAAAGACCTTCCTAGATGAGAAGATCTCTCAGTTTGAGAGACTAAGGCAGGGTATGATGAACATTAGCGAGTATGAAGCTAAGTTCATGGAGTTGTTGCGGTTCCGTCCGCACATGGCTGCCACGGAGGAGGAAAGAATCAGAAGATTTGAGAAGGGTTTGAATGCTGATATGTCAACCCCCGTGTCTGCCTTAGAAAACCGAGAGAGATTCTCTACCTTCGTTGAGTCAGTCCGAAGGATAGAGAGATCTGTGGTTGAGAAGAGACAAACTCAGAAAAGATATCCACAGTTCCAGGGTTCTTCATCTAGGGATTCCAAGAGACCTAGATTCTCTGCACCTAACCCTCCACCACCCAGATTGAGTTTTCAAACTCAATGGACACCGAGCAGAGGTAGAGGACGGAGTCAACCGATTCAAGGAACTCACAGTTCTGCATCAGTGTCAGTTACTGGACCACCCAGGCCACAACAACAGGAGAGGAGTTGCTACAACTGTGGTAAGGTGGGACACTTGATGAAGGATTGTCATTCTAGGCCTGTCAGTGTGACACAGCCTCCGAGACAGAATCAACAGGGATCTCAGAGTAGACAACATCAAGGAGCAGCTCGAGGACGTGGACAAGCGTCTCAAGCTGGATCATCAGTACCACCTCAACACCAGGCGACTGCGAGGTTCTATGCTATGAACCCACCTGAAGCAGTGGTCAATCCACGGGTAGTGGCAGGTCAGATGAAACTTTTATATTCTGATATGTCTACATCCTGTGATGTATCTGTTCTGATTGACCCGGGTGCTACGCACTCTTTCATCACTCGTAAAGTGATCCGTAACTGCAATATGACTGTTAGTCATAGGGCAGATAGTTTGTTGTTGGAAACTCCGTTGAGTGGGTCTGCCGTTTTGCAAGAGGTATGCTCTCCCTGCATCCTCTTCTTTTCTGAACATCGCATTCAAGTGGACCTTATACCACTTGATATGCGAGGATTTCATATAATCCTCGCGATGGATACCTTGGAAAGGTATAGAGTTGTCTTGGATTGTGAGTCCAAGTTGGCTGTGTTTGCTGATGAAAGCAACACATGGATCTTTCAAGGTGAGAGAAAGATTCTGCCCACCTGCCTTGTGTCAGCTATGGTTGCTGATAAGTTGTTGAGGCAAGGATGTTATGCATTCTTATCCCATGTGGTAGATGTTACCAAGGAAAGTTCCAATCCTGTGGAAGTACCCATAGTCAGGGAATTCGAGGATGTGTTTCCTGAAGAACTTCCTGGCATACCACCACCTCGGGAGATTGATTTTGAAATCAATTTGACCCCAGATACGAAACCCATAGCCCAGACTCTGTATAGGATGGCACCTGCCGAGATGGCAGAACTAAGGAAACATCTCCAAGAGTTACTTGAGAAGGGTTTTATCCGACCGAACACTTCACCTTGGGGTGCTCCGGTCTTGTTTGTTAAAAAGAAAGATGGGTCAATGCGGTTGTGCATCGACTACAGACAACTCAATAAAGTAACAATAAAGAATAAGTATCCTCTGCCGAGGATTGATGATCTCTTTGACCAGTTGCGTGGTGCAACCGTCTTTTCAAAGATATACTTGAGATCTGGATATCATCAACTACGTATTAAGGATAGTGACATATCCAAGTCTACCTTTAGGACAAGGTATGGTCATTATGAGTTCACGGTTATGTCGTTTGGACTAACCAATGCACCAGCTGCATTTATGGAACTCATGAACAGAGTTTTTTGACCCTTCCTCGATCAATGTGTTGTCGTCTTTATAGATGACATTCTGATCTATAGTAAGGATGCTCAGCAGCATGAGCAGCATCTTCGCCAAGCTTTGACCTTGCTAAGAGAACATAAGCTGTATGCTAAGTTTAGCAAGTGTGAGTTATGGCTACCGGAGGTATCTTTTCTTGGACATGTGATATTTGCCTCGGGAATTCGTGTTGACCCTACAAAGGTAGAATCTGTTCTACAATGGGAACAACTGAAGACACTGACGGAGATTCGAAGTTTCTTGGGGTTAGCTGGCTATTATCGAAGGTTCATTAAGAACTTTAGTTCTATAGCTTTACCTTTGACCAAGTTGACCCGGAAAGATGTTCCTTTTTCTTGGAGTAATAAGTGTCAACAGTCTTTCCAATTGTTGAAAGAGAGGTTGACAAGTGCACCTATTCTTGTGCTACCTGAACAAGGAAAAGGATATGTAGTCTTCTGTGATGCTTCCAAGAATGGACTTGGATGTGTGTTGATGCAGGATAAACAAGTGATTTCTTTTGCTTCCCGACAGCTTAAGAAACACGAGGAGAATTATCCGACACACAATCTGGAGTTAGCTGCCGTGGTTCATGCCTTGAAGATCTGGAGACATTATCTCTATGGAGAGACATTCCAGATTTTCACAGACCACAAGAACCTTAAGTATATCTTCTCTCAGCACGAGCTTAACATGAGGCAACGTCGTTGGATGGAGTTAATCAAGGACTATGATTGTACAATTGATTACCATCCGGGCAAGGCCAATGTTGTTGCAGATGCCTTGAGTAGGAAATCAGCAACATCAACCATGGATAGAGCACAACTAAACTCTTTAGTATGCTCTAAGAGAGATATGCTTATCTCTTTAAGGCAAGACAATGTACAGTTGAAGGTGTCGTTGTTAGCCGGATTGTTGGCTGAGATGCATATTAAACCTACCCTAAGGGAGCAGATTAAGGAAGCACAGCAAGGTGATGATGCAGTTCAGCAGATCAGATCTGAGTATGGAAATGAGAAGAGAGATGGTTTCCATGACTCAGATGATCATGTAGCTTGTTATAATGGAAGGATGATAGTGCCGGATGTGGATAACTTGAGGAAGTTAGTCCTGGAAGAAGCTCATACTTCCATGTATGCTATGCATCCAGGGAGCACCAAGATGTATCGGAATTTGAAAGATTTGTATTGGTGGCCTGGGATGAAGAAGGATGTTGCAGAGTTTGTTCTGAGGTGTCCTGTGTGTCAGCAAGTTAAAGTTGAACACCAGAAGCCTGCAGGGACAATGCAACCTTTACCCATACCACAGTGGAAGTGGGACCATGTGACCATGGACTTTGTTGTTGGCCTACCCAGGACAAGCAAAGGACATGATTCCATTTGGGTAGTTGTTGATAGGTTGACTAAGACAGCACATTTCTTACCTGTCAAAACAACCTATTCTGTTGAAAGGTTATCACAGTTGTATGTGCAAGAGATAGTGCGTTTGCACGGAGTTCCTGTCACTATAGTTTCTGACAGAGGTCCCCAGTTTACCAGTCATTTTTGGGAACAGTTGCACAGAGCCTTAGGCACCAAGATAAGGTTTAGTACGGCCTTTCATCCACAGACTGATGGACAGTCGGAAAGGACCATACAGACCTTAGAAGACCTGTTGAGAGCATGTGCTCTCCAGTTTACCGAAAGTTGGGATCTACACCTAAGCTTGATAGAGTTTGCCTATAACAATAGCTATCAACATAGTATTGATATGGCACCTTATGAGGCCTTGTATGGTAGACGTTGTAGATCACCTTTGTGTTGGTTTGAGACTGGTGAACATCAGTTGTTAGGTCATGATCTTGTGCAGCAGACTACAGAGAAGATTAAAGTAATACAACAATAGATTAAGACTGTACAGGATAGGCAGAAATCTTATGCTGACAAGCGTCGTAGACCCTTAGAGTTCCAGGTTGGAGACAGAGTGTATCTCAAGGTCTCGCCTTGGAAAGGGGTCCTTCGTTTTGGAAGGAAAGGGAAGTTAGCTCCTAGATATATGGGACCTTATCCAATCATTGAACGAATTGGAAAGGTAACATATAGACTAGAGCTGCCTCCAGAGTTACAGAGGTTACACCCTGTGTTTCACATTTCTATGCTGAAGAAATGTTACCCCGACACCGAGTCAGTTCTACAACCTATGGAGGTAGAATTGAATGATGATATATCCTATGAGGAGGGACCAGTGTCAATCCTTGATAACAGAATTAAAAAGTTAAAGAAGAAAGATATAAGTCTTGTGAAAGTCCTCTGGAACCACCGTGGTGTTGAAGAAGCCACTTGGGAACTAGAGGATGAGATGAGAAGGAAGTATCCTGCCCTTTTCTCTTAATATGTCTTATCGATTTCGGGGACGAAATCCTTGTAAGGGGTGGATAATTTGTAACATCCCTGACCTGGGTTATAAGCTAACCCTAGGTGTTTTTCCTAAATATGTAATTAAATCCCTGTGATTAATTTTGGGCATGTAATTAAGTTTCTCAGAAACATATATTTCAGTTTTTGCTCCTTTTTATATAAAGTTGTAGCATTGTTTTGTAATACATGGACCTATGTGAAAATTACCCAGTTAGAAGGATTAACTTGCAAATTGCACATGTTAAGATGATTCTCTGATGTTGAGACATCATGAGAATGATTATGTTGAAGTTAGAGGGATTTCCCAAGCTTGGGCATCAAGGTGCAGCTGTGGAAGCAATCCCGGTGCTTGAAACCCTAATTTGGGGTAAAATGCAATTTACCCAAATTAAGGGATGCAACTTGTAAAATATATAATCTAATGTATCTATTGAGACTCTTGTCATCATTTAGAGAAGAAATGATGAAGAGGTCACCTCAATTGAATAATCAAGTTATGAATTACACCTTTGTGATTGAATAATCAGGGTGTATGTGCAATAGCCCTTTTATGGGTATGTTTAAGTAATAAGCTGATCTTCTTTGCTCTCATTTCTTGACCTTAAGAGGAAGTTGTCCTTAAAAGAAAGAAGAGAGGACGAGCTATGAAGGGTGGAGGGACTTAGTTGAAATTATGGAGAATTTATGAACTTATAATTAGAACCCCACCCCAAGTATATATACACTCCACCTCAATAAGCAAGGGAACTTTCCCTTCATTTCCTTACTGTTCTATTCACCCAAAAACGACCAAGGACTGCCTTGGAGCTAAGGAGGATGACCAAGGGTGCAAGGTAGGTTTGGATTCCTCTTCTTGCCTAAATTCATGGTTAAAACTCGAATTCAAGGTCAATTTCATGGCTAGCTCTCATGGCTCTATCTTTCTAGCCATCTTTTCTTGACTTTCCCTGGAGGTTTTCACCTTGGCCAACCTGTGAGATCTCAAGGACGCCATTAAAGCTTGGATCTCGAAAGCTTGGAGCTCAGGAAGCAAGCTTTAGGCGGGTTTTATAACTCTAAACCCATGCTTTGTTATATACATCTTGATTATGCATGTAGATGATAGTTCTTCTTCTTCCCTACTTTCCTTTGCTATTTTGCAAGCAAATCTGTGGAAAATCCTTGTTGTTCTTGAGCTAGGAGATGAAGACGTTAATTCCAAGAAAAATCCACCGCTTTTCACTTTATTGAACGGTCTCCCCAACTTGCTCTCTCGGTCTCAAGACCGTGAGGTGAGCAAACGGTCTCAAGACCGAGAGAGGGCAAACGGTCTTCATGACCGTATAGCAGCGTTGACTGAGCATGGACCGTATAAGACACCTGTATATATTTATGTAGACTAATCACCCTAAAAATTTGAGAGGTTAACTCCAACGGAATCGGGAAATATGGCCTTTTTAATCAACAATTTTAATTGAATTTATTCCTGATTTTCAAACGGTCTGAAATAGCCTTTTTGGGAAAACGGTCTCAAGACCGTGTAAGGTCGTTGACCAGGCGTTTACCGTATGATATTACTGTTCAAAATAATGTTAATTAACAACTCACCAAATTTGATGGACTAATTCCAAACGAGCTAAGAGTTGAAGGGTGATTACTAGGGCAAACCCTAATTGAAATCAGTACTGAAATCTCAATAAAATAATGAGTGTTTTTGGGTTGATTGACCTAAACGGTCTTAAGAGCATTTGGGGATCAACCAAACGGTCTCAAGACCGTGTGGGCAATCACCCAAGACCGTATGGAGGTCTGAGGTCAAGAATAGTTGACCAATTGAAGGTACAATAATACCAAATTACATTGCAATTAAATATTGATATGATAATCAATTCAATGGATCCAACCTTGAAGAATTTTCACTAGAATCCAAAAGTTGGATGGGCAAATGGTCTCAAGACCGTTTGGAACTCATCCAAACAGTCTCAAGACCGTGTGGTGACAACCCAAGACCGTTTGGAGGTCTAGGGTTAAGGTAATTTGATCAATTGAGGGTCCAATTGCAATAAGTTATCAAATTAATCAAAATACTGATTTGTGACTCAATCAAGGTTCAATCCCTATCAAATCACATTAGATCTTGATGAAATCTTGGGAAAATGGTCTCAAGACCGTGTAGAGTGCATCCACACGATCTCAATACCGTTTGGGCCAAGTTTGGGCCCAAGTGGAGCTCAATTGAAGGGTTCAACCTTGAGTTGATTCATATTGTTGAGTGTTGATGGCTGAACATTGATAGACCTTAATTGAATCGACTTCAACCCTAATTGGTTAGCAATTGAGGGTCAATTGAGTGACCAATTGGTTAAACATAACCCTAATTGACTTAATCCATAAGTGGTTACCATGGCTTTGACCTTTTGGGGGCTTCAACATTGATAAACATAATCAATTGAAAAACTTGAACCTTGTTGAAGGACCAAACGGTTGAGACCATGTGAGCCTCACGGTCTCAAGACCGTTTGAGGGCTCACGGTCTCAAGACCATTTGAGACCTCACGGTCTCAAGACCGTGAGAGGCCTCACAGTCTCAAGACCGTGAGAGGCCTCACGGTCTCAAGACCGAGAGACATCAAACGGTCTCAAGACCGAGAGACATCAAACGGTCTCAAACCATGTAGGGCCTCTCGGTCTTGAAGTCAACATGGTTAAACGGTCTACACCCCCTCTCGGTTTGGGCTCACGACCTTGAAGGTCACACGGTCTTTAAGTCAACCAAAGCAAACGGTCAACCCATCCAAACGGTCTCAAACCGTTTGGATGTTGAAGGTTGAGATCGTTTGAGGTGTTCAAAGATTGACTTCACTTAACCAATTGGAGATGTAAATGGTTCAAAGATGCTCTAACCTAAAACCCTAATGATAACCTAGGACATTAAGGGATTAAGTGACTAATGATTTGAACCATGATGGTGACCAATGGGGTGAATTACCAAAATACCCTTGAAGGGTCAATTGAGTAATACCTTGATCAAATCAAACCCTAATCACATGTTAGTGATGTTTTTGGCTATGTTAGCCCATGATGACTTATTTCAACTTGATCTAGAGTGATGTTATCACCATCTACTAGTATGAGGAGAGATAAAGTACTTCTAGAGAGAGAAAGTACTTCTAGAGAGAGAAAGTACCCTTTTTAGGTGGAAACTCAATTAAAGAACCTTCAATACACATGAATGTGCATAATTAGGGTATGATCCACCTGTGTGAGATCATGGAAACCCTAATTATGATATATGATGAATATTAAGCCAGTCTGAGAGCATCAATGATGATGTTCCACATACATGATGATGTTATGAGTTCAATTCACTTCAATGTGAATAGTAAACCCTAATTCAAGGGTCATGGCATTCAATGTAATTAGTAAACCCTAATTCAAGGGTAATGACATGCTTTATGAGTATTAAACTCTAATTGATAAGAATCAGAGAACTGAGCTCTTATGATAAGAGTGAGAAGTATATTCCTTGTTTTAAATTACCTTTATCAGTTGAGCTAACTATGCAGGTCCTGATATGAAGGTGATCATATCCATGTATGGATGATGATATTGTATTCATTAAAAGCATGTTAAAGGCTTTATGAATAAGTAAAATATCTTGATGCCTTGTCAGTGGCATCCTATGAGTTAATGGGCTGTAAGAGCCATGAATACCACCAAGTCATGCTTCAGAGATGATTGGTGATGAGTATAATGAGAAATGATGATTGATGTGATTTAGGCTTGTTACATTTAGTATTCTCCTTTCATAGCTGTTATGCTACTGTTATTGTTTGAAGAACAATGTGTGATGATTAAATGAATACTAAATGTACCTAACTAATCAAGTATAATATAGAGCCCTGATCATAGATCCATCATTGTCAGAGATCAAATGATGGTGAAACAGGATTTCCTAAGGGAGCTCCTGGAACACATACTATTGAGTATGTGGGGTATATGGATGTGTAGAACCTTACATCCTAGTGTAGGTGATTGATGTAGATGTGTAATCCGTCAACCCTTCACTACTAAACCCTACCGTATCAGTGGAAGGTAAACATGAAACCTCCTGATGACGAAGAAAACATAGATATCCGTATCAGTGGAGATAAACATGAAAACTCCTGATGACGAAGAGAGTACAGAACGCCACTGTAACTCTAAAATAGCGAAGGACCAGTTTACCCTGGTGAGCTATAATAAGTAGAGACACAAGATGTCCTACAAGTGATCCTCTTACTGACTGAGGAAGATGAAGGTCATGAGAATCCGGCTCTCTTACTGACCTATGTATGATACTGATGTGACTTCTCAGCAATCAGTTGGAGTATGAGTGGTATGCCTCATCTCCACAGGGCATAATGTTGTTTGTAAAACATAATCAACCACGTAGTATACCTGCTAGAGATAACTACGAGTTAGTTGATTGATGATACACTGTGATAGTGCTTATATTTCTTCATGTCTCATAAATGTTGAACTCTTGTTATATAGTTGCAACTATTATTGAATACTTTGAAAGCTTTACTGCTTAAGATATTCTCTGATGTTATAATAAAGCTTCTGGCGGAGAGTTATAACGCTCGCTGGGACAATTATGTAAAATTGTCTCACCCCGTAGACTTCAACTTTTTAGGTGGACGTCGTAGACGGAGGAACCGGTCTACAGGTGACCAATCTCAGCAGCAGCAGCAGCACCAGGAGCAGCAGTAATCTCAGGTGGAGATTTAGCCTGCCATGTGGTGTAGTTAGAGTCAGTCCTATGTGTCCTCTGTACTCTCAGGTCTTGGAGTCTTTTGTGTGAGTTCTTGAGATTTTATATCTTGATGTATATAATTACTCGAGAAGTAATTATCATGAGATGTAAACAGTTTATCTCTTGTTATGAAAGAAGTTTTTATGGATTCAAGCTCTTGTCCCGAAAAGTTTTAATTTCCCGTGATTTTTGTCTTCCGCTGTTTATCGAATCGCTTCCGCTAAGTTTAAATCGAGATTATATCGCGGTTTGGAGATCAGAGCCCATATTGGCAGTAACATAAGAATATAAGAAAAGTGTATACTTGCACAAAGATATTCATTAACAAAAGAGAACACATATTTTAAGATCATTTTCCATTATATGCTCGTGCATCTGCCTACCAATGGGATAGATGCATTCAGGCCTTATGATCTGCTTACCAAAGAGATAAATCATTGTACATGTGATCTGCTTACCAAAGAGATAGATCACTCACTAGCACTATGATTACCAAAGAGATATAGTGCTTTCATATAATGGAACAAATATATTACATTTCATTTGTTCATAGCCATAAGTACAGAAAATTAGGCAACATATCATACAAGAGCAATCATTCATCCAATATCATATGCCAAGTATTCTAGTACACATATAACACAAGCATATTGTATAATAAGCCAAGTAAGAGGTAATGGCGTACCTTCCAAAGAGAAACCTAATCATCACATATTCTTGATGTCATCTAAATCCTTGGTCAAACCTGATTAAGACAAGACCATGTATTATCATCAGGTTCTCATCATCATAGCCCTAGTTATATCCATTTTAGGGTTTACCTTATCTCTTTAGTATATTTCCATATCACTTGCATTCTTATCCTATATTTATCTTACTGATGTCATATTTCATATTATAGTTCATCAACTGGATATATATACTCATGTGTCACATTATTATGTGAACATACTTAACATTATGTCACTTTCATTAACCATAAGTTACATGCATTACTAAAATTGGGGTTTATATCACATTAAGAGCAAACATCATCATATAACATGGATTATGGGTATCATCCTGATCTCATATTTAATTCTGAGGTTCCAGATACTGATACGAGCTTACTCTATAAATTTCATCATTTATTGAGCATGTATGCATTAATTGCATTATCTTTAGTGTTAATAGCCCTAATTAGCCATATTAATCAAATTACATGATTTTGTACATCAAGATGACCATAACTGACATCATATGCATTCTAAACATGATTATAGACTTAGTGACATATTCTCATAATTTTAGATCTTCATTTATTATTTATTAGACATGAAAAGACTATTTCACATTTTACATGATATCACTATTATTAATGCATCAAAATCCTAATATTATGCAACCATATTGTTCTACGCATTTTTCTGAGAATTTTGGTACCTTGTTTGTCTTTTTCTGATGAATAGGCTAATTACTGTGAATTAAAGAAGATCTGAGCATTTTCTTACCTTTTGGCCAATCGGCCGTCAACATGTGGCACTGAGGAGGGAAATGGTTCACTTGGTCTGATCCAGCTGGTCTCCTGGTTCGTTGGTTGGTCTACAAACCGGGTCTGAGTTAGCCTGGACTGTCCGCTCCCCTTTCTCTTCTCACCCTTGCACGACAATGCCCGTGTCCATCATCTGTTCCGTTTCTGGAACAAGCGACGCCACCTGGGATCTGCTCCGAGCAGTCGACTGGGATCTCTCCCTCCTCCTAATCTTTGACTCTCTCTATCTCTCCCAGCATTCCTGCCAGGCCGCCGCTGCTGTGCGCGCCTCCTCCTCGGTCCGCTCTAGTGCCCCTGTTGGCTGCCGCTGTCACCAAGGAATCCAGCCTCCGGCGAGCAAAAGCCTACCAACTCTCCCTTCTCACTCTACACAACGTGATCATCTGTTCTCAGCGTGAAGTTGTCACCGACGGTAGTCTGGTGGGAGGTCGGCGCCACTCTTCTCGCCTTCTCCTAGAGATACTCAGCTTCATTCCTACAAAAGATCGACCTGTATCTCTTCTTGAACCATCGACATCAGGTCTTGAGCCTGGCCTCCAAGATCGTGTTCTAGCTTCATATCACAACCTTCTCTCAGAGGCACAAGCCTTTGGCTTCTCAAGCTTTCTTGCCTCTCCTTGTTGCTGTCGCAGCTGCGCCTCAAGCGCCGCCGCGGCAAGGTGCTGCTGGGATTCGTCTCCTAGGGATAAAACCGGATCCGGCAGAAGAGCTCCTTGTCCAGATCTGGCTAAGGTCATCTCCTTAACTCCAGAAGCTCCCTCGACATTGCTATCCTCTGTGAGTGATGGTGATTGGTTCTCTCCTCCTCGGCACGTCAGTGAATCGTGCCTCCTGCACTTTGCGGTGGAGGGATAATGGAGAGCAGGCGCTCCACCTAGTTTCGTATTACATGGACTGAAAGGAACTGCTCCATCTCTTGCTCCTTGTATCACACGATCACTGATCGTGGATGTGTGGTACGTGCTGGTTTCCCCTCTCCATGATCTGAGAACGGTTTAAGGGATGTGATGATCTTGCTATGGTATGATCACTCCCATCCAAGGGCAGACACATGCCACACACCAAACCGATCTTTGGCTCACTGATGCTACCGTTTGCACTACCTAATCAAAGTTGTGTGTGACACATCATGTACCCTGGTTTATATTAAGCTTTGATCAATCAACCATCGATAATGCACATCATTTCACAATTTTCAACCTAAATAGATTCTCCTAGGATCCTCCAATCTTCATGAAACTTAGACCATAGATCAATCACAATTTAACTTACATTCTACTCAAATTTGGTGACCAAATTCATCTATTAGACCATTCAATTAGATTCCTCAAAAGGCATTGAAAGAGATGTCTTAAACATTATGCCAACCTCACATCAACACACCTACTTTGTCAAAAGCTTGGAACTCTCAATATAACTCAACCATATGATTTCACTTATGTCATTGGACATTTAGGATTCTAAAAGTCCACTCCATCACATCCTACACACCTTAAAAGAAATTCCGTCCTCGGAATTAAGCCAGAAAAACCACTTTGTCACAAAATTCCAGTGAAACATCCCACCGAAAGGGTGACTATCAAAGTCAAGGGTTCTATTAAGGGAGACAAATTTGAAATAGTTAGATTCTGACTACTATGGGCTCTGATACCATGCTGTAAGGAGTGGGACCCAAGAGGGGATCCACTCCCTACTAAAAAAATTGAAGTATAAAACATCCATTCCAAACACACTCAAAGGTATGCTCGAATAGGTGCACAATTTTCAAACTTGAATAAATGGTATTCAAAACAAACAAAGTGTAGCAGCGGAATTAAACAAATGACTATGTTAAATTTTCACAAAAGATTACAAAATATCCCATAAGGGTTTACTTGTATGATACAATATAAGGATCTAAGTAGAGGGAAATATAAACTATATCAAGATTGTCTCCAAGCTTTAACTCCTTAAGCTATATCCACACCATCATGCCATGTCTTCATTGTCCTCCACCTAGGGTTGGAAGCATACCCCAACAAGAAGAGAAAATAAATGACATCAACAAAGTCTGGTATGTGCATAAAATAGGAAAATTGAGCAATTTAAGGGTATAAAGGATGTCAAGGATAACAGCTTCCCATGAAAGAGAAAAGTACTACCCAAAAGGGCATAAAAAGAAAGAACAACAAAAAAAGAGATACTTTCCATAACCAAACAAATAAAATCGTGCCATACTAGCACATATAAGGAATTTAGGGCACACACCCCATAATCATCATCAACCTGCATGCATGTGAGGTAAACATAGCCCTAGAACAACATCAAGACAAAGGCGGCCAAGTCTCACAAACTTGAAACCTAATAGAGAATGATGTACTATCAAACTCCCAAATATATAACATGGTCCAAGCCTCACAAACTTGAAACCTGGGTATGGGGCACCACCACCTCCATCCCAATAATAAAAGGGGCATATTTCTGAAAAACTAATGCAATTAGACTACTCTAGTGCTACTTATTCACATAGCATGTTTAATAGAGAGGAAAGTAGAAAGTATAGTCATATTATACAAAGTAATCACCACAAAAGTGACCAACATATACATCCACCTCACAAGTGGGAAAAAGACATCACACGTCATCATGTAGAGTTCCAAAATGAAAAAAGCATAAAGAAGCAAGAGAATGTCCAAACATGATCACAAGATCAGTAACAAATAAGATACTTCACATGAAGCATATTTTCCAAAAGAAAAATATATTGTGTAGGCTAATGTCCATAGGATCAAGGGAAATAAGAATATAGGATATTTTCTCTACAAGAATAATGTGGTTTGCAAACATACAATAAGAGAGAGAAATTGCTCAATATGAATAATTGGGTCTGCAAACATACAATAAGAGAGTGAAATTGCTCAATATGAATAATCGGGTCTGCAAACATACAACAAGAGAGAGAAATTTCTCAATATGAATAATCGAGTACGTAAACATACAATAAGAGAGAAATTGCTCAATATGAATAATCAAGTCTGCAAACATACAATAAGAGAGAGAAATTGCTCAATATGAATAATCGGGTCTACAAACATTTGACAAGAGAGAGAAATTACTCAATGTGAATAATAGGAGATGCAAACATACAATAAGAGAGAGAAATTGCTCAATATGAATAATCGGGTCTGCAAACATATAATAAGAGAGTGAAATTGCTCAATATGAATAATCGGGTCTGCAAACATACAATAAGAGAGAGAAATTGGTCAATATGAATAATTGAGTCAGCAAACGTACAATAAGAGAGTGAAATTGCTCAATATGAATAATCGGTTTGCAAACATACAATAAGAGAGAGAAATTGCTCGAGATGAATACTCGGGTCTGCAAACATACCTTAACTTCTGAGTCTAACAGTCCAAGGTCACTTCTAGATCCAAGTCTAGGTGTCCAAAGAACCTCTAGGGAAGGTGGATAGGTCCAAGTATCAAGGTTCCCTAGCTAGAGAGGTTGGTTTCTCCAACAAATCTCCTATCTCGAGCAAAAAGCACCTTCTCAACTTTAGAGGTGAAAAACCCTAACAAAAGATCATGGAGATGAGGTGTTTAAGGGCTCTAGGTGGAGTTTCACCATAGAATGCCATGGTTCCAACCTGGAAGAAGGTGGAAGGAAGTGAATAGCATGAAAATAGGGAAGGAAAGGGGGAAACTTACTAGTTTTGGCTGAAATTACCAATAAGGAGCTTTAGAACCCTCAATAGAGCAAATTTGGGGCCCTAGGAGCCTTCTTCACCAAGGTAGGGACCTCCTTTTACCTTGGGACAAAACCTTCATGGCCAAACATAGTAGTAATGATGCTATAAGATGGAGGAAAGTGAACGGGAGCAAGAGTTTTTTATTTGGGAGGTGGGAAGGGGTAGATATGGCTTTATAAAGAAAGGGGTCAAGCATGAGGTGTCTATGGGACTTTCCATGTGTCCATGTATAAGGGTGCCCATATTCATGCAAGACTTTATGGATAAGGAATAATTCAAGCATGAGGTTTCAATTACTTTCCATGTGTCCATTGCTAAGGGTGCCCATGGACATGCAAACCTTTATGGATAAGGAAGAAGTCAAGCATGAGGTGTCCATGGAGCTTTCCATGTGTCCTTAGCCAAGGGTTCCATGGACATGCAAGAGGACAACTCATAGAGACTTCTTGAATATAAAATGTCGGTTCATGGAGACTTCTAGGACATCCCCACATACCTCCAATCAAAGAAATAACCCCATTGTTTGATAACTTCTAAAGATAAGCTCATTTATAAAGAGGGTAATCCCTAAAATGCCCTTGGAGAGAAACACCTTCAAACTAAGATGCAACTAGGGGCCCCATGTTCAAAAACATGAGAATAGTAAGGGAATATATAAGTATTATAATGCACGTGACAATTTGCAAAGAAAACCTCTCAATTGGGTAAATTGCAGAAAAGTCCAGAATGTACCTAAAATTGCATAACTTGAATAAACAACATCCAAATTGGACCAAACGTCATCCACAATTTATCTTTGATGTGTTGAATATGAATTTTCCATTATTTCCATCTTTTGAAGTTATATAATCACAATATTCATTACTTATTCCCTTAACTCATTTTCTCTCTCCTAAACTTATCCTAATATTTCAAGGTGTCCAAATTAGATGAAATTTGACATGTAGGCTAATTTTGATATGCAGATTACGAATTTGAAGTTTGTTTCCAATTTTGAGGCTTATTTTATGAGATATGTCATATGTCCCATTAATATCCCATTATCTAAATTATTCATCCAATTAAGTTCCTTATCTTCATATTACCACCAAAATGAGTTATGTGGCATATTTATGTATCCATTATTAACCTAAGATTAATGTGAAAACATTAAGCAACATTAGGGTGATACATTCATGTATTAGCTCATTAGGATCATACTAAAACATCAATTTAGGTCTAACCTTCAACCTTATTTGGCTAAGACCAAAAGGTCAAAGTTCTAGGGTAGGGTCGAAGATCTAGTATGTTACAACTACCATGTAGTGAAGGCAAATGTGGTGGTTGATGAACTTCATAGGAAGTCTTCTTCGTCGTCAACTATAGAGAAGGCATAGTTACGTTCCTTGGTGTTCCATAACTGAGACATGTTTGTGTCATGTCATCAGATGAATGTGAAGTTATAAGTCTCCTTGTTGGTAGGCTTGTTAGCATACTTTCAGGTGAAGTCCACATTGATACAACATATCAAAAATGTCCAACGGGTTGATACTATGATACAACAAATCAGATCAGAGTTTGGTAGCGAGAAGCATGAGGGCTTACATGAGATAGAGGATGGGACAATTTGTTTCCATGGTAGGACAATGGTTCTAAATGTTGATGGCCTGAGGAAGATGGTCCTTGAGGAAGCTCATTCCTTGATGTATGTGATGCATCTAGGAAGTTCTAAGATGTACCATAACCTGAAAGATCTGTATTGGTGGCCTGGGTTGAAGTGTGATGTGGCTATGTTTGTGGCAAGACCACCTGTGTGTAAATAGGTCAAGGCTAAGCATCAAAAGCCTATAGGAGTGTTGCAACCATTTCCTATACCGTAATGGAAACAAGATCATATCACTATGGACTTTGTGGTTCGTCTTCCTAGGACAACCAAAGGTCATGATTCCACTTTGGTAATAGTTGATATGTTGACCAAGTGAGCACACTTCTTGCCAATCAAGATGACATATACTATAGAGAAGTTAGCACAAATATGTGTGGATGAGATAGTGTGTCTGCATGGTATTCCAATTACCATAGTGTATGTCAGGGGTCCTCAGTTTACCAGTCATTTTTTGGAGTGTCTCCATACAACCATGGGTACACAATTGAGGTTCAGTATAATGTTTCACCATAGATAGATGGTTAATTAGAGAGGACCATTCAGATCTTGGAGGATCTATGGAGAGCATGTGTCTTGCAATTTCTTAGAGGTTGGGATGTGCACCTCAGTTTGATAGAGTTTTCTTACAACAATAGTTAAAAGAGGATTATCAACATGGCACCATATGAATCCTTGTATGTGAGGCGTTGTAGGTCTCTGCCTTGTTGGTATGAAATTAGTGAGTACTAGGTTTTAGGTCCTGAGCTAGTACGATGAACTACTAAGAAGATCAAAGTGATACAACAACAATTGAAGGCATCCAAAGACAAATAGAAGTCTTATGGTTATAATAGTCACATGACCTTGGAGTTCCAAGTGGGAGAAAAGGTATATCTTAAGGTCTCTCCTTATAAAGGTGTGTTGAGGTTTAAGAAGAAGGGTAAGTTGGCTCCTAGGTATATGGGACCTTACCTTGTGGTGGCATGTGTTGGGAAGGTGGCTTGCATTTGGAGCTACCTCCAGAGTTAAATAGATTGCATCCTATGTGCCATCGCAATATAGAACTAGTGTTGTAGACAGTGTAGGTTGAGTTGGATGAGGATGTGTTGTATGTGGAGGGTCCTGTGTTGATCTTGGATAGTATGGTGAAGAAGTTGAAGAAGAGGTATATACTTCTTGTTAAGGTTTTGTGGTATAACAGTGGCACAGAGTAAGCCACATGGGAGTTAGAGGATGAGATGCATAGGAAATACCCATATCTTTTCATGTAGGATTTTGGGGGCAAAATCCTTATTAGGGGTTTATGGTTGTAAGACCCCTAACCCAGCTTTATGCTTGATCTTGTTTTCGTAACATAATAAAATTCTTAAAAACTTAATATAATCATGTGATGTGCCTTAATAGAATGTGAGATGCTAATTTTTTCAGTTTGTTCCAGTTTGGATGATGTTTGAGCTAGCTACACATATATGTGCTTATTTTGGACCTAATTGCAATTTACCCCTATTTAGGGTTTATCTTGCAATTTGTCACATAATTTATGTGCCTCACATGTTTTGTCATAATTTTGTAGAGAGATTTGTGCCTTAGGGCACTCTATTGCACCTTGGTTTCATGAGGAGAGATGTGGTGACATCATTAGTGTTGATGTTTCTAGGGTTTGGTTGGATGCCCTAGTTTGGTGTTGACCTTTTGTGTTGAACGTTAAGTTTTGGTTTTAGAGACCACCTTGATGTTTCTTCGACCATGGAATCTTTGGTCGATGAGTTTTTTGGATGTGCCTTGTGTTCTCTTCGATCGATGAGCCCTTTATCCCCTTTTCTTTGGTCGCTAAGAACTAGGGTTTCGATCTATGTGATCGATGAGTTTTGATATGTTATGGTCACAGAGAATTCTCTTTGATCGATAGTCTTCTGGACCAAGTGAGGTCGATGGTTTTCCTTGGATTTAATAACCTTTTTTGCATGCATGATCTTAGTGATTTCATGGATGTTATATAGTGGACAAGTGGCACTTGTGGCATGACACCTAACCTCCCTCACGTCTATCCTACCCTTGGGTATATATACCCCTCGCTTTGCATGCAAGTAATCCTTTTGCACCCTTTTCTTTCCCTCTTTCTTGGAGATCGTCCCTTGTGTTCTTATTGGTGGAGAAGAGCTCAACCTTTAAGCAAGGTGGACAATCCTTTACATGTGTGATCTAGGGTTGGATCAACTCTTCTTCGGTGATCCTTTGGTGTTCCTTGATCTTGGTAAGTGATCTCTCACTTTCTTGATCTTTTTTTTCTTGCAATCCTACCCCTCTTCTTTCTCTTAGCCAAACCCATGGTTCTTCATAGTGTTTCTTCTTGAGGAACTTCTCTCTTCTTGGCTGAATCCATGGTTCTCCATGCTGGTGCCTAAGTTGAGTTGAAAATCTCCTCACTTCCATGTCTTTTTGGCCTAGGGTTTTTCTCTTTTCATTGTGATCCTTCAACCTAGGGTTGTTCTTCTTTCTTTGGGGTGATGCTAGCTTGACTGTGAGGTGTTGATCAATCTTGGGTTTTCCTCTCTTTCCTTGGAGCATCTTTCTTTTGGGGTTGTTCTTTACAATCAAGGTGAGTTGTATAACTTTCTCCTAGATTATTGTTTCACTTAACTTTGCATCTAATAATCCAACTCTAAAATGTGATTTTTAATAGTATGGTGATGATATTATGAGATATAGTTTGTGATTATGTGGTGATCTTGAGTAGATAAACTCCTTTTTCTAAACCCTTTTTCTTATACCCGAACTCTTGTGATGATAGAGGTGTTGGTTCTTGCATGCATATGCTAAATGTTGGTTTTTCTTCTCTTGATCATGGTTTTGGATACATGTGGAATGTCCAAGTGATTGGTTATCCTCCTGTTTCATATTTCGGTCTTCCCTCTCATAACACAGTATGCTTTGATTTGATGATGGTCGGAATTAGAGTTTTGGTGTTGTTTTCCTTCATGTGATTACTCCTTGTTAGTTATGGTTTCATGATGATGAAAAACTCATGGATCTTGTGACTGATGTGTTCTTCTCTGTCTCGATGATTTCAAGTTAGGACTTATGTGTTCATTGAGTTTTGGATGACTTTTGGGTTGCTAAGGAGGGATTCATTGAGTGGTCGTAGATATGACCTATGTTCTTGAATTGATGAGATTCCTCTTGCTTCTTCATTTGCCAAGTTTTAAGCCATGGTAACAGTGGTCATTATGTATGATGTCTTTGGTCCCAAGGGTTTCAATCCCTTTGGTGGATGAAGAAGTATGCTTTCTTATTTGATCGCTTAGATGTCTGATCTTGCTTCCCTTCATTCGATGATGTGCTGACCACGATGGTTGCTGAGGTTGGTTGACCTATTTGACTGGTGAAGATGTTACGACCTATCCCTCTTTGGTCTATGAGAATTTCTAGACATATGGTTTCCTTATGTGGTTGACCTCGTGATGATAGTGGTTGACTCTATTACTTCCAAGAAAGTTGGAGATTATGATAATTTGGATTTAATGTTAGTGCTGATTTGAAACCCTAACTCGGTTAACTAAGTTAAAACCTAACCCTAATTGCTAGTATGTAATGATGTTGCCTAGTTACTTGAATAACTAGCATGTTGATAGAATACTTTCTCCCTCATAAACTGTTGTAACCCTAGTCTATTAGCATATGACCACTATAGTTCTTGAATGCATGGTTATGACAAACTTATGTGACACATGTGTGGTGATTATGAGCCTTGATGAGGCATGGTGGGATAGAGATGTTTTTGTAGGGAACAATGTGAATGGTCTTATGACCTTGGCAGAGGCTTTGTTCCTGGTTGAGGTGATATCCTCTAGTTCAGTGATAAGGGATTGGTATCCCATGGTGATGTGATAATGATGATGGCCTTGTGTATGATAGTGAACCAGTTCCATGCGGTGATGTGATCAAATTTATGCTTTATACATTTTATATATTATGAAGTTGCAACCTACCTTATATTTTGTAGAATCTTTTTAGGCTTTGCTTGTAACTTGATTGATGTAGTTAAAAGATACCCAATTGTCTTAACTAATCTAGTAGAACCCTAATCATGTAGTTGCCCTAGACATAGATCCATCCCAGCATCATGACTTGCTGGATGGTGAAATGAGTATTCCTAAGGGAAACTTCGAGTGCATACTATTGAGTATGTAAGGTGTCGAGAGAGTACATCCTTGTCATCTAAATCCCAAGTATTTAGGGAGGATGGCTATGGTCATACCTAGCCCTCAATTTGAGAACAAATGTGGTCATGTCTTGGTGATTATATATGTGAGGTGATTGGAGGACAACTATGGTTGTACCCCAGTGGTAGGGTTTTGCTTGCATACCATGGTGGCTAGTGATATGGCCTGTACTAAGGGTGGACTAGGTGTTTTCAGCTTGAGTATATGTCATTGGTGGCAGTTTGATAGATATGTCACTACAGTGCAAACTTATATTGACCGAGTAGTGTGAAAAAAGATCTTGGATTATGGCTCTTCCTAGATCTTGTATGGCATTGATTTTGACTTAGCAGTGGTCAATTGGATTTGGGTGGTACTACTCAAATCCTCAGGACATTAAATAAAAGACATAATACAGCTATGTAGTGTACTTGCTTAGGGATAAACATGATTCACATTGGATGTTTACCCTTGCCTTGTTTTTGTTACTGGATAATTGTTATTTAATGCAGTAAGAGAAATCAACTAGTATAAATATTCTACATATTCCTTCTAAAAGCATATGATAATCCACTTATCTTCTAGAGCTATTAAATTTACCTAACTTGTGTAATTAGTTCAAATAATTCATTTAGCTAAATCTACTCATCCTTCTTAATAATTTTATATCCTGCTATGTTTCAATAATCATTTGGTTAAGAGTTATATCTCTTGCTAGGACATAAGTCTCACCCTCTTAGTTTGCCACATATTTTTAGGTGCTCGTCAGTGGCATGGGAAAGATTGTGCTGTTGAGGAAGAGCAGCTTAGAGATCAGTAGTCGTAGAAGGTTGGATAGATGCTAGTCTCATAGTAGAGTCATATGTGTCATCCATGTACTCTCAGGTCCAAGAGGGATGTATTTTTTAGATGATATGTACTTGATACATGTTTTGACAGTCTTCCTTGGTTGTACATATGGCTTGTATATGTGGCTCATATATGTGAACAAATCTTTTGTAACATGTATGTGGCAGATGACCACTATGCAAATGTAAATACCTGGTGAGGTATGTGATATGTTATAGGTTGTGGACCTTGTAGTAATATGTTTCCACTTTGTGATGGTTATATCAGATCAGTTTTAATTTACCCATTCTTTTGGTAATGTGGATGGTTAGTAGATAGTTGTACACCTTTTTTTGTGTTATCTCATTCATGTGCCGTCGGGTTAGCACAATTTGTATGCACTCGAGTTCAACAGAATCCCTGGAAGGCTATGCTATTGTTAAACCTTACAATTGACGGGTAAATCCCTAAATTCAATTCCCTACTGCCTTCTTTGTAGTCTTTATAGACGATGAATTGTGTGTGATATGGTGTATGAACTACGTACTTTTGATGGTTTCTGAGTTCAAATGGATGAGTAGATCTCACTAAGTCATTGGTTCCTTCTTTTTGGTCCTTCCAGTGGATTTTCACCTATACTTCTGCAACAACCATGGAGGAAGTTAGATACATGGCTTTCTGCTATAGCGAGACACATAATTGGGTTATTAGAATCATGTGGGGTTGGGGGATCTCTTGGAGGTGTTTTCTCCCTCTGATTTTCATGGTTTCTCCATGGAGTCTTGTCCCCTCTCAAACTCCAGACCATGGGACCATGGTTGGTTGACTTTCACCAGACGATCAACTGGGCATCAAATCCTACTTCATGCTCTATCTATTTCGATAAGTGAAATGTACCACAGAGGCATTTTGGGTATTTTACATCTACCAATCTATATATTTTCCGCTAAGGTTTTTAATAGATGAATGATTAGAATATCAAGTGACACAATAAGGTTGTAAAACCATATGTGGGGGTATTTTATTCATTTTAATTGGTGTTGACTTATATAATCTGAAGAAAAAATTTAACTCACAACTAATTATTAAAGCCCCCAAGAAATAAAAAAATATTCATATTTTTGAAATCATGAGAATAAGCTTGATCCATTGATATGATTTTCAAATCCTAAATCCAAATTTCTCAAAAAGACTTTTCATAGTTTTAATTACCAATATAAATCATTACTAACACAAATGCCTTAATATTACAATTTGATTTTGGAAGACTTGACCTTGAACTCTGGAAGTACCTTTAGATTATTTGACTTGAATTTGAGGTACGTGCAATCCCTATTTACATTTGAGCATTAAATTGATTATAAACCCATTTCTCCATAATGAAACCATCTTTGAACATTTCTTCTTTTGACATCATTTCTATACTCCATGCAATATATTTCTTTCATTTCTTTTGAAATGTGAAATTATCGTTATTTTTTGGGTTTATTACCCCCTTTTACCATCTTTAAATTGTTGAATATATTTACTATGGGATCATTTCATCTTGACAAACTATTTTCATGCTTTCTATTAGATTAGTAATTTATAGTTGTGGTACTTTTGTCCAATCAGATATATTTTATATATTGGGTATCAGGGTTTTACTCCCCCTTGACTTTGGGTGTCAATGTTTTACTATTTCTTATCTTTTGAGGATTGGGAATTTACTCCCCTTGATCCCTGTCTTGGGATCCTAGGGTGTCTCCTTCCTACCATATATTACTTAATCTAACCTACATGCACATTATATTTTTCTATGATTTATTGGGCAAGATCTTTGAAATAGTTATATTATTCTCATAAATGTTATTGCCTCATTATTTTTATATCTATATTTGAACCATATCCTCTTTAACTTACCCACTTGATGTAAGCCTCCTATTTTTTAAGGAACACTCCTCTTTCTTCTAGAACACCTAATAATGTTCAAATATATTTATTACGCACATACTCAATGATTACTGGTCATACTTCTACTTATATTATTTTGGGTGTCACTCCCAAACCACCCAGGTTTAAGTACCTTAGAGGACTAGTACTGAGGAAGATCCTGCAAATGTTTATGAACATGAGGATAGTTTGGATTGGCTGGGTTACCCTCTACTACTAGCCTTACTTGTAGATAGTTCAAGTTTTTAATACCACATTTTTTGGTGAGGAACAATTGTATAATGATACACTTTGTAACCTTATAATTGTTATTTTTCTCTATTGATTTACTCTTAAATGAGTCTTTATATCATACCATTTGAGAGAATCCCCTCATGGGTCCCAATCTTTACATTTTCCTTCTCACTAGTCATGCAAAAATCAGAATAATTTTTTATAGCAAACATCTCATGTATTAATTACTTTCCTCAAAGTAAATCATTCAAAACCTCTTTTTAAATTTAAAAAATTACTTAATTTTACAAAAAACATAAAATGATATCTTCAGGAAAAGCACTATTGAGTTTTCTATAAAGGTTTAAAAAAATTTAAGAACCGCAAAATTATCATGTTTGACCATGATTCCAAATTTTACTTTATTATCACCTTTAGATCGCGAGAAATAATTCATTTATTATCTCTCAAAAGATTAGATTTATCACTTCATTAACCATATACAACCTAATCTCTTTTAAAACTTATTATCTACTCAAATGATAACCTATTTTCTTCAAACTTCATCTACATATTTATATTTATTTAAGGAACATAAATAAATACGTATATTTCAAAATAAACTAATTTTGCCTTCCAAAAGGGGTTGGTGGCACAACTTGTTGACCCTATACCTTTTATTTCATTATAATTATATTTCCATAAATTAGTAGAAATATATATAATCATTGGAAAGGTTTAAATCATTTAAACATTTGTCACCTTTCATAATTTTTTTGGCTAATTTATCCATAACATGATTAAAGTTGAAATCTTAGCAAATGTCTATTTGTTCTTCTTCAGATCATATTTTTTTTCAAAAAAATATTTTATGTATATGGATAATTGGTTTACCATTTTATCAATTTTGTGATGAATAGTGCTAAATAGCTAAAACCAGGGATATAGGTCATTACATTTGCTTACTCGATTTGTGGTGGGTCTAGTTTGTGCCTCATAAAAGAAAGATCATATGTATTAGGTTACATAGAAATTGGGATGTTACAACCAACCAAATCTCACTTTTAGTTTTCTTATAATACCCCTTACAACATTCACCATGTTTTACCAAACAAAGGTTAAAGTAAGGAGAGAGTGAAGAATACAAGAGACTAATGAAGGAAGGGGCATTGTTTTCCTTCCATGCTTGATCCCACCAACCCACATCTTTGTTGGTATGTGTACCCATAGATACAATCATATGATGATTGTGATGGGGCATCAAATACTTTATTTGATAATGATAAAGGTAATCATGTCTATTATGCTTGTCTCAATCATGAGATGATGAGACATATATAATAAATGTCTAAAACATCAAGTTACTCGATTGCATATGTCTTCAGGTTGAGGACTTAAACAATGAGGTCATATGTATGATAAGATTACATATAATATTGCTATCTCTCTAGTCAAATATTACTATGGAAGCAATATAGACAACAATAATACATAATATTGGAGTGTGTGTTGACTGATGACAGAGTCTCATTAGTCATGAAATGTGATATCAAGTTAAGCATACATGTACATGTTAGAGAACAATGTATCAGATAGACCCACCTTGAGAGTGATACATGGATACCATGGAATGGTAGTCAGAATTATCTCTCATAGTGATATTAGTGATTGTGGTTCTTAGACCTAAAATCGCTACACTCATCACATGTCGTTTGATGTACTTTGACATTGTCAGACGTAACCTTGAATAAGGGTTGCATAAAGGTGATACTCAAATACATTATAATACATGGGGATTGAATGTGAGTGGTGTAGATGGGATTTGTCCTTGGTATAGGAGATTGATATCATGTACACTTTGATAAGAGAGACTGAGAAATGTATGGACATACTCATGTGATTCAATATGTGATATGTGAATTCATATGCATCTCAGACAGTTTGCTCTAGTTCAAGGAACATGGATTGAACATTTATTAGGATGAAGATTTCATTCCTCAAGTTCAACCCAAATATTAAGTCAAAGGAACTATATGATCACGATAACACTGATCATGGATTGTAGGTTGAAGTTGTTCTCCAACTTTCTAATTACTTGGATAGCAATGATGTGTTGCTAGATACCGTTCATTGCTTGTGATGTCACAAGTTCATTATGGACATTCACTACTAACATAAATTGGGACCTATAGGGTCACACACATAGGATGCACTTGGGGTAGGAGTTTACTTGTGAATATGGTATAACTTGAGTATTAAATTATTTAGGTATTCAATTTAAACAACATTGGTTGTATATTGGCTGAGCTACAAAATGAAATGACCATTTCACAAATGAAACAACCATTTTACATGTGAAATGACCATTTCAATAGTGAAATGACTTGTTCATCATCTGGGTTGCCTGATCCAATGATCAACACGATTGGATCAAGGATTGATGATGGTGTCATATTGTGCATTAATCAAATAATGAATGCCAATGTGATTAAAAATAGGAAAGCTAGTGAATTGATCAGTTCAAGGGTTTAATGAATTGGTTCACCTATGAACAACAGTGAATCGACCAGTTCCCATTTGTAACTTCAAGAAAATTCATGAAATTTTGTCACTTTGACTCCTACTCAGAATAGAAGTCCTAACCTTGACTCTCCTATAAATAGATGGGTGGTGGAGGCCTTCAAGAGACACACCAATATCTCTGACAAGTTATTGTCCTCTCTAGTTGTGGTAACCAAGAGATCTCGAGCAAGTCCTACCTGTGAAAAGGAGGGACAATAAGGGAGAGACAACGTGGGAGAGCAAATCAACCCTAGAAGGTTGATGTTCAAAGGGACAACTCCTTCATGTTGGCTCTAGTAGCAAAATGTGGAGTTCTCGTTGGTCCACGTGGACTACTCTAGAGGTCAAGAGGCCTTTGCCTCCCGCTAGGAGGACGTAGTAAACCGCCATCCATAGTTATCAACTAGGAGACTGCCAATGAAAATTGTCCATGTGTGACTTGAGAAAGAAGCACATTGCAACAAGCATTGTTGTTGGACTTGCTTATTGACGTGATCTCACTGGCTAGGGAATCAGGAATTAAAAGTTTTGTTTACATTGCCTTATTTGATACCTAGATTTTCTAACAGTGGTATTAGATCTGTGTCAATTTATGGTGTATCTGAATTTAACCGATATCATTGAATTAACTTTATTACACACGACATGAATATTAAAATGATTAATGTGCATATTCGATTAAATACCACATACAATCCCTAAATATAAGATATGATATATATGCAATCTATACATGTCTCATTAAAAGTGTTTTGATGGTGGTTGTTAGTATGGTTATGGCCAGTAACCCCTATATCTTTGTGCTTGGTTGGATGGTTGTTTTTCCTATTTTATCTCAGTTTACATACTGAGACTCTCTCTCCTTACCATATGTAAAAGTATGAATTTTTTTCTTCCTATATTCCCCTAGAATGTAACTCAAGGTTTCTCTATTGCAATGTAATATGTTAAAGAGGTTTATGATAGTTTTAATTCTTATTATGGCAAAGAAGATGTTTCGCACCAGATGAGCTGCCTGTTTTAGATGATGAACCGATCGACTGGAGGAATGAGGAGGCTAGATAATAGGAGGAGTCAAACCGATTGACCAGTGTCTCGACCAAGCAACTTGAGGTGTCCAAAAGTTGTTTGGACCAGAGACCATACGATCTATCTGACAAATCTACCGACCGACCAGGAGGCGAACTGATAGGTTCAAGTGTTAAATTGATCAAATCGAATTGGTTCGAGCATAGATCTTCATCAACAACATGTTTCTACATATGATGTGGACCTTAGGTGCTAGTAGTTCCTCATGGCTCCAAGGAATTACAATAGATATGGCCATAACCATCACTAGGTGTTTTATAATTGCATATGTCATTTGTGGTTAAAGCATGTATATGATTCATACTATAAGTATGTGATGATTGGATATGTATATGTATTTAAATAAAATCCCTCAATCAAACATATGAGGTCTTAGATGTTTTTCATAAGCAACACACATGAAAATCTTGATCCACTATGTATGGGCATGCCAAGCGTGGTGCACTGTCCATCTCATGGAAGTGTGATGGTAGTTATGTGGGCCTGTCAAGTAGGGTGCATTACTATCGTGTTGGGTTTTGGGTTAGACTTAACTAGGTGTACTTAATGATATTTAGTACTTAGAAGCATTAATAAGACTATGAAAAATAGTTGTGCATACCATTTATCTAAGAATTGCATAAGATGCAATTGGCAAAATATTGCCTACCTTAATGATTGGTTATGGACGTTCGTGTTGGCTGGGTGATAGTTCAATTTTTTTGGGTCTTGGCTCAATAGATGGTTGTATGCTACAATCTTCCAAACTAATACATGAGGTTTATCAGTTTGAACAAAATAGTGTGAGCAATAATTAATTAAAATCCTAATTAATATTTTCAATATTATCAAAAGTGTTTTAACAAAATTGCAAAATTTCTTTTGTAGAATCTAATGGAAAACACAAACACATTTTCTTAACAATTGGTCCTTAAAAAGGACACGTTGAATGAGAACAACTTCCATGACTGGTTTCAGATGTTGAGCATTGTTCTCACTCAAGAGTGCAAGCTCTATGTACTGGAAACACCAGAGCTAGATGAACCGCTCCCAACACGTCTAAGGTTGACATAGATACTTACTAAAGCACTTTGTAGATGTCACAGATGTCAAGTGCCTAATGTTGTTCTCAATGAATTGTGAGTTGTAGAGACAACATGAGAACTTGGATGTTATTAAGATGGTAACTCATCTTAAGAATATGTACTAAGATTAGGAAAGACAAGAGAGATGTAATATCTCAAAGGCATTGTTCAAGTGCAACATGGTTGAAGGAGATCTAGTAGGTCCTCATGTACTCAAGTTGATTGGGTATGTGGAGAACCTTGATAGATGTGGGAATTTCCCTTGGGTCAAGAGTTAGACACAGATGTGATTCTGCAATCACTGTCAGAATCATACAAATAGTTTGTCATGAACTACAACATGAATGATTTTGACAAGCCATTATTAGAATTACTTGGCATGTTTAGGTCAACTGAAGCGCAGATGAAGAAGGGAAAACCCAAATCTGTGATGATGATCAATGGAGGGAAGTTCAAGGTCAAAAGGCAAAGCTAACAAGAATTCAAAAGATATCCAGAAACCAAAGTCTTTTGCACTGAAAGCCAAGGAAGGAGTGAATAAGGAAGGAAACTGCCACCATTATCACCAGCCTGGACATTAGAAAAGGAACTTCCTTCTTTATATAGAGGACCTCAGGAAGAAGAAGGAGATAGAGATCTTCACTTCAGGACCTTAGAAGTAGTAAGTTGTAATTGTAATGAGCAACGGCTTCTTCCACTATAGTTGGAATCTATCATTCATGGGCATGTAATAGAATTAGGGAAATTCTATTAAGTATCAACAATTGAAGAAAACATCATGTATCTTGTATGGAAAAGAATATTATGAATAAATTGATGTTTTATTTTAAAAGATAAGATCTTATATGGAAGTTCCCTATGTCTCATAATATATACTTAATAGTTGTAGAGACAAATATGTATAACACATATGATGAATGACTCAATAACTCAAATAACGTATACCTTTAGCATTGTTATCAAGAGCACATAAATGAGAAATGCATCTCTAGAATCCATAATGGTGGTTGTCTAGACTCTTTTGGTTATTGAACCAATAGAGACATGCCACTCTTATTGTTGTGCAATATGAAAAAATATCTTTTCACTAATAGTAGTGGGAAAGAGAGTATTCTATTAGTGGTCATACATACTTATGTACATAGACCTTTTAGAATAAATGCTAAAGGTAGTTACCAGTACCTCATTATACTTACTGATATTGAAGTTTGTATTTAATTAAATACAAGTATGGATCTCTTGAAGTGTTCAAGGATATCATGAATGAAGTATGAAACTAACTTGGTAAAAGTATTAAGATACTTCAATATGATCGATGTTGAAATATTTTAAACTAAGAGTTTGAGGACCTTCTGGAGCGACCATGATAGTATATCACAGTGAACTCCACCTGAAACATAATGATGTGTCAGATAGAAGGAATCACACCTTTTTAGTCATGGTGTGATTATCAAGACATCTAGCTAATCTTCCAATTTCCTTTTGGGTACATGATTTACACTAAAACCATATACCATCTAAAATGGTTCAAAGAGACACCATATGAGATATGGCATGGGAAGTGTCCTGATATGTCCTTTATAAGGACTATCATAGAAAGATTGCGTAAGAAAATAGTTTCTTGAGAATATTTGTCCACAAATAATATACATGTTATTTTGTTAAATACTACTTTTATATACCAATTCGACAACATAAGTGTTTTGTTGCCAGGATGGTTGTATTCTATAAGGAATTTGATTCCAAAGAAATCAGTGGGAGAAAACTAGACATCAAAAAGTTCAAGACCAACAAGAAAACATTGAATCTAAAGAGGTACAGTGAGAACAATAAGAATCCCAAATTGTTGTGAATCTCAAGTTCCTTATGTAACACAAATCCTCATAGATCTAGTAGTGCATGCCTTGAGTTTGAAATATTATTATATCTTATAACTCAAGAAGGTGGTAAGTTGGTCATAACGATGAGTCAACAACCTACCTAGATACTATATAGGGACCATAGTATAAACATGGCTTAAGGCCATGAGATCAAAGATGGACTCCATGTACACCAACAAGGTATGACCTTGATGGATCCACCTGAAGGGAAAAAACCATAGGATGAAATTGGGCCTACAAGAAGAAGACCAAAATGGATGGTAATGTACAAACCTATAAGGGAAGATTGGTTACAAAGATTTCAAACAAGTTTAAGATGTTGAATATGACAAAATCATTTCACCAGTTTCCATGGTTAAATCCATCATGATAATGCTTGTAGTTGCAGCTTAATATGACTGTGAGATTTGGAAAAATGGATGTTAAAACCACATTCCTTAACATGAATATTGTTGAGGGTGTTTACGTGAAACAACCTAAAGGTATTATAAATCCAAATGATGCAAATAAAGTCTATAGGCTACAAAGTTCAATATGTGGATTGAAGTAATCATTTGAGAGCTAGAATTTTTTATTTGACAAGATAGTACAATAGTTTGACTTTAATTAAAATGAAGATAAAATATGTGATTAAAAGAATTTAGTGGGAGCATATTTATATATTCCACATGATGATTGGGAATAACATCCTTATACTGCAAATATTAAAACTTGACTGAGAAGAACCATCTCAATGAAGGTCTTCGGTAAAGAATCCTATGTGATAGGAATTGGGATCTATAGAGATAGAAATGGAAAGCTTCTTGACCTAAGAAAGATCACATACATTGGCAAGATGTTAAAGGGGTTCATCAAGCAGGACTCAATGAGAGAAAACTTGTCCATATTCCATGGAGTTAGTCTCTGAAGATCCCAGTGTCCTAGTTCTTGTAAAGAATGGAAAAAAATGAGTCATATTCCATATGCATTCACAATTGGATATATCATGTATGAAATGCAACATACTCCTCCCTTTGTCTCATATGTTTTGAACATGATGAGTGTATATATGTCAGATCCCAATGAAAGTCACTATAATGTCATAAACAACATCCTTAAGTACTTGAGAAACACTAAAAGAACTAGTTCCTTAATTATGACAATGAGGAGGAGTTGGATGTAAAGGGTTACACCGATGCAAGCTTCCCAAGTGGCAAATAAAATTAACATTCACAATCCAAATTTGTGTTTGACCTTAAAAATGAGAATTTTATGCGGGAAAACTTCTGAGAAAGAGATAGTTGTTTAAATTATACAATTCAAATCCAAGTATCTTAGTGTTATGAGAACAACATAAGATACTTTATGGTTAAAGAAGCTCATATAGATGGATGTGGGAGGTTCCAATCATTAATGACAAAGTAGAGATATTGTGACAACAATGGAGCTACTAGTTAGGCAAGGAATCTCAGATAGAATATTGTGAGACTCCCATCTCATGCGAGAAGTCATATAACTAGGAGATGTGAAACTTGTAGAATATCAAATGTTGCTAACCTGCTATAAAAGTGCTTACTACAATTGAAACATGGTGGATATTCTAAGATCACTTGGAATAAGATTCATGGGTGATTGACTCTAAGTACAAGTGAGAGTTTGTTGGTATGTATGCCCAAAGAGCCAATCATATGATGATTGTGATGGGGCATCATATACTTGATTTGATAATTATAAAGGTAATTACTATCTATTATGTTCGTCTCAATCATGAAATGATGATACAAATATAAAATATGACTAAAGAATGATGTTACTCGATGACATATGTCTTCAGGTTGAGGACCTGAACAATCAGATCATATGAATGATAAGAGTACATACATTCTTGTTATGTCTCTACTTAGACTTGATTGTGGATGAAATATAGACAACATTAATACATAAGACTAGAGTGTGTGTTAACTTATGACAGAGTCTCATTACTCATAATATGTGATATCAAGTCAAGCACACAGGTGCATGTTAAAGAATAGTGTATCAGATAGACTCCCCTTGAGAGTGATACATGGATACCATGGAATTGTAGTCAGAATCAACTCTCATAGTGATAGTGGTGATTGTGGTTCTTAGACCTAAAATCACTACACTCATCACATGTTGTTTGATGTACTTAGACATCATCAAACATAACCTTGAATAAGGGTTTCCATAAGGGTGATACTCAAATACACTATAACACATGGGGATTGGGTGTGAGTGATGTAGATGGGATTTTCCCTCCTATAAGAGATTGATATCTTGGCCACTTGATAATCAAGACTAAGAAATGTATGGCCATTCTCATGTCATTTAGTATGTGATATGTGAACTCACATACATATCAGATAGTCTTCTCTAGTTCAAGGAACATGGATTGAACATTAAAAAGGATGACGATTCCATGCCTCAAGCTCAACCTGGATATTAGAGATAAAGGAACAATATAATCACGGTAACACTGATCACAGATTGTAGGTTGAAGTTGTTCTCCAAATTTCCAAATCACTTGGATAGTAATGATGTGTTGCTGGATACCGCTCGTTGCTTGTGATGTCATAAGTTGATAATGTACACTCATTGCCGACGTAAATTGCAACATATAGGGTCGTACACATAGTTAGCACTTGGAATAGGAGTTTATTCATGAATATGGATTAACTTGACTACTAAAGTGTTTAGGTATTCAATTTAAAAAACATTGGTTGTATATTGGATGAGCTAGAAAATGAAATGACCATTTCACAAATGAAATGACCATTTCACATGTGAAGCATCTGTTTCATGAAATTAAATGACCATTTCAATAGTGAAATGACTAGTTCATCATCTAGGCCACCCGATTCAATGATCAATACGATTGGATCAAGGATTGATGTTGATGTCATTTGTGCATTAATTGAATAATGAATGCCAATGTGATTGAGAATTGGAAAGCTAGTGAACCATCTGGTTCAAGCATTGAACCGACCATTCACATATGAACTGACTGATTCAATAGTGAACCAATTGGTTCACCATTCGTAGCTTCTAGAAAATTCACGAAACTTCATCTCTTCAACTCCTGCTCAAACTAGAAGTCATGATCCCGACCCTCCTATAAATGGAGAGGTAGTGGAGGCCCTTAAGAGACACAACAATCTCTCTGATAAGTTGATGTCCTCTCTGTTTGTGGTAACCAAGAGAGCTTGAGCAAGTCCTACCCGTGAAAGGGAGGGATAGCAAGGGAAAGGAAATGTGGGAGAGCGAATCAACCCTAATAACTTAACGTTTGAAGGGACAACTCATTCCCATTGGCATTAGTAGCACAACATAGAGTTCCCAGTGGTCTGTGTGGACTACTCTAGAGGCGAGCAGGCCTTTTTCAACCCTCTAGGAGGATGTAGTCACCACCATCTATGGTGAACAACTAGGAGGCCACCGGTGACAGTTGTCTAGGTGCAACTTGAAAAAGAAGCACGCTGTAACAAGCATTATTGTTGGACTTGCTCCAGGACCAGGTATATTCCTTGCACCTTCATTCCTAGATACATCGTTGCTGACACGATCTTGCTAGTTAGGGAATAATGCATTAAAAATGTTGTTTCTGTTGCCTTATCTGATGTCCAGATTTCCCAAAAATTTCCTCAATTATACTAGGCCTAAACCTGTGCATTGCATAGACTTCTGTAGGTATGAGACAAGTTTGGGAACATTATATTACCTCAAAATTATAAATGTGACACACATCACTTTGTCGGTATACTAAGTTTTATTTCTTGGATAACTAGTCTTACCTTTTCTTTTCTAGAAGAAAGGTCATTGATACTCAAGGGTGATGAAAGTGTTGAAGAGCATTGTACCTAACATAATTTTAAGAAAGATAAAGAAGAAATTTTAAAGGAGGAGAATAAGATAAATAAATAACTAACATTGTTCCTACATGTAGTGTCAAAGCCATGAATTTTATCAATGAGGGACAATACACAAAATAAAACTTCAAACATAATGATTTCCAATTATTAAATAATGCTAATGCTAAAAGTGATATAAAGATGAAAAAGTCAATTCATATTTACACATAAAAATGACAATACTTATATTATGTTTGTCAAAAATAATTAAGCAACTAAGGTGACCAAACTAATTAGAACACTAGTCAACATCATAAACATATAATCTATAAGATAATGTATATGTTAGATAACTTTCGATTATAATGCAACATAAGATACAAATTACATGTGATTACTTTATATTGTTATAAATATAGGTGTACCATGCTACTAAACAAAATATATGCAAAGTTCGAAATGGATGAACATTATTATTATTGTTGTGACATCCTCAATTTTTCCACCATCCTTTGAAATTCCTTAATTACTCTTATTTTACACACTCGTGAAATTAATTGAACATTAGGGTTTCACTTATGTCAAAAAGAATTTAGAAACTAAGGTAACAAAAATAATTAGGACACTAGTCAATATTATAAGCATATAAGCTATAAGATAATATATATGTTCGATGACTTTCTATTATAATACAATATAAGATACAAATTACATGTGATTACTTAATATTATTATAAATATAGGTGTAGCAGGTTACTAAAAGAAAATTTATGCAAAGTCTGAAATGGATGAACATTATTATTATTATTGTAAAATCCTCAATTTTGTCACCATCCTTTGAAATTCCTTAATTACTCTTATTTTAGACACTCGTGAAATCTTAATTGAACACTAGGGTTTCAATTATAGTTTAGACATGTTATATATTTTGTTTACCTCTAAATATTTTAGGTAGGAAATGAAATGAAATCACATAGAAATTACCTAAATTTTGAAACCTAATTCATTATGTAGAATTAGAAAGGGATTCCTCATTCTCTTTTGAACCTAAAGAACATTAAATTATCACCTAGAATCCCATATCTAGCAAACTCCAACTCCATGTTCCTCTCAATTATCTAGTCATGACTGGTGATGGCGGAAGAGGTATCAACTTATAAATACATGACATTGGGAACCTTACTCACATCTAAAAAAATCCCAGATGACCCCCCAATTTTCTTAGAGATCTCGTCATCTTCAACCTCTAGCTATGCCACCCAAAACCCCTGCTTCCCATCACCTAATTCCAATTAACTTGGAATACACCATCCATGAACCTCCTCGAGCCTTCTCCTATACCCAAAATCCACCCACTACTACAGAAATAGCGTTCAGTGTCGCTTTTCTTGGCGTCTGCCTGCCGCCCGCCCCCGGTCGTCTGTTGTTGTCGCTGCCACTGCTGCTCTAGCTCCTCCACACGCTGCTGCCGACGGCGGTCCTCTCCACACTAGCTCCAGGTAGCGCTACCTCTCCTTCTCCCTAGCTATTTACCAACATGCAGCAAGCACGACCATGGCTGTGTTGGCCTACCACGGCCGTGCTGGATAGCACGGTCATGGTAACGGCCGTGGCTGTGTTGGCCTACCACGGTCGTGCTGTCTAGCACGGCCATGGTAGGCCAACACAGCCACGGCCGTGCTTGCTGTTGGTAAGGATATGAACAAATTTTCATGTAATGTTTTATGTAAATCCTAGGATATGAACAAATTTTTTGCTTGCATATATTTGTGCTTCTAATACTAATGTTTGACTTAATTCAGTAAATTTTGATGCATGTTGAAATAAGATTTAAACTTGTAAACTCAAGCATCCTAATTTGATTTGATTAAACCTAACATTGATGAAACCCTAACATCAATTGTGATGAAACCCTAACATTAATTGTGATGAAACTCTAACATGTACATATCTATTATTGTGTTTGTTGGCCTAGAAACCCGTCCAAGATTGACTCATTAGGAGTAAATCTTGGATAGTCCCCGGTTTGGGACTGTTCTTGAACACCTAATCTCACTTAGGATGTAAGTGTATAATGTGTATTGGGTTTTCGAGAAAATTTCGGTAGCATTTCCCCGTTTGTTCTCTGAGTACATATGTACTTAGAGAACAGCGGGGAAATGCTGCAGAAATTTTCTTGAAAACCCAATACACATTATACACTTACTAGTGAGATTAGGTGTTTAAGGATGGGATAGGTGGTACACATTTATTATATATAAGAATGACATCAAATGTGTTTGTTGGCCTAGAAACCCGTCCAAGATTTACTCATTAGGAGTAAATCTTGGATAGTCCCCGGTTTAGGACTGTTCTTGAACACCTAATGTCACTTAGAATGTAAGTGTATAATGTGTATTGGGTTTTCGAGAAAATTTCGGTAGCATTTCCCCGTTTGTTCTCTAAGTACATATGTACTTCGAGAACAGCAGGGAAATGCTGCCGAAATTTTCTTGAAAACCCAATACACATTATACACTTACTAGTGAGATTAGGTGTTCAAGGATGGGATAGGTGGTACACATTTATTATATATAATAATGACATCAAATGTGTTTGTTGGCCTAGAAACCTGTCCAAGATTGACTCATTAGGAGTAAATCTTGGATAGTCCCCGGTTTGGGACTGTTCTTGAACACCTAATCTCACTTAGGATGTAAGTGTATAATGTGTATTGGGTTTTTGAGAAAATTTCGGTAGCATTTCCCCGTTTGTTCTCTAAGTACATATGTACTTAGAGAACAGTGGGGAAATGCTACCGAAATTTCCTTGAAAACCCAATACACATTATACACTTACTAGTGAGATTAGGTGTTCAAGGATGGGATAGGTGGTACACATTTATTATATATAAGAATGACATCAAATGTGTTTGTTGGCCTAGAAACCCGTCCAATATTTACTCATTAGGAGTAAATCTTAGATAGTCCCCGGTTTGGGACTGTTCTTGAACACCTAATCTCACTTAGGATGTAAGTTTATAATGTGTATTGGGTTTTCAAGAAAATTTCGGCAGCATTTCCCCGTTTGTTCTCTAAGTACATATGTACTTAGAGAACAGCGGGGAAATGCTGCCGAAATTTTCTTGAAAACCCAATACACATTATACACTTACTAGTGAGATTAGGTGTTCAAGGATGGGATAGGTGGTACACATTTATTATATATAAGAATGACATCAAATGCGTTTGTTGGCCTAGAAACCCGTCCAAGATTGACTCATTAGGAGTAAATCTTGGATAGTCCCCGGTTTGGGACTGTTCTTGAACACCTAATCTCACTTAGGATGTAAGTGTATAATGTGTATTGGGTTTTCGAGAAAATTTTGGCAGCATTTCCCCGTTTGTTCTCTAAGTACATATGTACTTAGAGAACAGCGGGGAAATGCTGCCGAAATTTTCTTGAAAACCCAATACACATTATACACTTACTAGTGAGATTAGGTGTGAAGGATGGGATAAGTGGTACACATTTATTATATATAAGAATGACATCACATTATACACTTAGGATGTAAGTGTATACCCTAATCTTTTCCTAATATATACTTGTTTTCTCTGATCATAGAATGGATAGATCATGGATGTCCGTTCGTAATCGTTGCACCCCAGAGTTTATATCTGGTCTTGATCAGTTTATTAGATTTGTCTAGGAACATAGGAAAAAACCTACATATAGGTTCTACTGTCCATGTAGGCATTGCGGTAACAACTTGAAAGTCAACACTGGTGAGGAAATCAAAAGTCATGTCATGTGCAACAGGATTGTACAAGGCTATACAGAATGGCACTGGCATGGAGAGATTTCAAAATCGAAACCAGTAGATGTCGATAGCAGTGCTTGGGTGGAAGAAGAAATTGCCTCCGATGACGTAAATGTGAATGAACCAGTTCCAGCAGACATCGTTGATGTGATGCTGGATAGTTGTAGGGTAGAGCACACCGATCCACCTCCTATCTTTAGAAACATTGTGCATGATGCTGAGATACCGTTATACACAGGCTGTGCTAAGTTTACGAAGCTTAGCGTTGTGTTGAGATTGTATAAGTTGAAAGCTAACAATAGATGGAGCGACAAAAGCTTCACTTCATTGTTGACTTTGTTGAAAGAAATGCTTCCGGAAGGAAACGAGCTGCCAATCTCAACATACCAGGTAAAGAAAATGTTGTGCCCAATGGGAATGGAGGCCAAGAAGATACACGCATGCCCAAATGATTGTGTATTATTTCAAAAGGACTATGTAGATTTGAAAGATTGTCCAAAATGTGGTGCGTCACGGTATAAATTGACGACTTCGGGGGAGTCCAAAACTGGTTCTCCTGCCAAGGTGTTGTGGTATCTACCTATAATATCACAGTTTCAATGCTTGTTTGCAAATCCGAAAGATGCGAAGAATTTGAGGTGGCATGCAGATGTTAAGAAAAATAATGATGGGATCCTACGACATGCGTCTGATTCCCCACAGTGGAAGAAGATTGATCTATTGTACCCCAAATTTGGTGAAGAAGATAGGAATCTAAGACTTGGGCTTTGTACAGATGGGATGAATCCGTACGGGACATTGAGCATCCAACATAGCACTTGGCCAGTCATGCTTGTTATATACAATCTTCCTCCCTGGATGTGTATGAAAAATAAGTACGTTATGTTGTTGTTGTTGATATCGGGCCCTAAACAACCCGGAAATGATATCGATGTTTATCTTGAACCATTGATTGATGACTTAAAGGAACTTTGGGCTGAAGGTGTGATGACCTATGATGCTTCAGCAAGAGAGACATTTCGTTTGCACGCTATGTTGTTTTGCACTGTTAATGACTTTCCAGCATATGGGAATTTGTCTGGATATAGTGTCAAAGGAGCTAAAGTGTGTCCTATATGTGAAGAAAACACTGATTCAATAAGACTAAAACATGGCGGCAAGACTGTATTGAAAAACACTAGAGGGGGGTGAATAGAGTTTTTAAAATATTTTAACAATTATTTAACTCAAACAACCACAATTGAAAATGGAAGAAGGAGACAAGTGTTTAGAGTGGTTCCAATCTTAGAAATTACTAAGATTGTCAGTCCACTACCCGGTTGCTTACCCAACCGGGATTTTGAAAGTATCAATTTTATTACCTTCACAAGGATTTACACAAAATACAATACTTTCTTACACCCCTTTAACAGCCTTCACTTGAAGTAGATGCACCAACCCGAGGTAGCCTTCTTGAAGTAACTCCAAGCTCCCCCTTGAAGTAGCCTTCCTCTTTAGAAGTAACCTCCCGTTGCACCAGCCTTCTTGAAGTAGTTCAAGGTCCCCTTCTTCACCAAGAAGATCTTCAAACCTCTCCAATCCGCAGCCTCCAACCAAGGAGTAGCAAGGAGAGTACAAACAATAATAGTGAAAAAGAAAGGAAAAAGAAAATTACAACTTATCCTTTGAAGCACAAGGCTTGACTTCCCTAGATCAAGCGTGTAGATCTCCTAACCAATGTGTATGGAATTGTGATTGATGTGGATTAGGAGATGATAGCCTAGAGGACACGAAATTTGAGATAAGAGAGGAAGTAGCTAGTTGCCAATATGCTTAATTGCTCATAAACAGATTGCTCAATGTAAATGTATACTCAAAGATTGCTCAAGTGTGGAATCAAGTGAGTTTAGGTGTCCTAAGGCATGTCCTATTTATAGGAATGTCCTATAAGTGCTTAAGGACGTTCTAGACACTTTCTAGGGGTTTCTAAGTGCTTAACTAGCCATTAGATATAAGTTAGTTGCTTTAACAACGGCTAGCTAATTAATTCTGTAGTTGCTGTCAGAGACCATCTCGGTCGAGAAATGGTCGACCGAGACACCTACTCGGTCGACGTTTTGTCAACCGACAGGCTCTCTGGATCAAGTGTTTTGCAACGTTTATCTCCAACTGCCAACTACCTTGTCAGCTGTGTCTAACGGCTACTTGGGTCTTTCTCAGTCGAGAAGTTTGTCGACCGAGAGTGTCTCGGTCGAGGATTTTGTCGACCGAGATAGACCCTATTTCAATGTTTCAAATAAAGACTATAAGTGTGTGTATGAATGTGCATATGTGACACTATTGAAGGAGATGACTTATCTAAATGTGGTGTTTAGCTAGGGAAGATCTAACGCTTGATTTACATGAAGTCTAAGTACTTGTACATTATATATTTGTACAAGTTTACAATTGATTACATTTCATGACATTTACAATCATTCAAGCATATAGATTCCCAAGTGCTTTGTCATTCACCTTATTCCTGCAACACTCAAGTAGCACGTTAGATCAACAAGAATGAAATGTTTGTCATTATCAAATCAAAGGGATTTACATATGTCCATTTAGCCAACAATCTCCCCCTTTTTGAAGATGACAAACATTTCCTAAATATAAAATAAGAAAATATAAAACATGTGAGTTTCATACCTGAAGATTACCTTTGTGAATTTCTTCTCTTGTTTATAAAATGTGTGCTTATTATTCCCCATGAATTATGGAACATGAAATCCAATTCTTTAGGGAACATAGCAACTTTCAATGTAAAGCCAAGAGTTTATGAAACTCATTGATTGAGTTTTGCACAACTACTAAGTTTTATATTTATTTCTCCCCCTTTGTCATTTCAAAAAAAAAATACGTTAAAAATAAAACTCCCCCTTAATTAGATGTCCCAACAAATTCAATGACAAAGATGTCCATTAAAAGCCAAAATGATGCAAATAAACGACATTGTTAAGAAGCACAAATATCAAAGAAAACATCTTCCAAATAAGTGATAAGCAATTGCTTCCTTATTTTGTTGAATTGGTCTAGTGGAAGCGGTTTTGTAAAAATATCAGCCAATTGATCTTCCGTATCAACATGATGAAGGGAAACATGATTTTTAGAAATATGATCCCTTAAAAAGTGATGATGGATTTCAATATGTTTAGCTCTGCTGTGTAAAATAGGATTGTGTGCTAAGTTTATAGCGCTTGTGTTGTCACAAAAGATAGGTGTAGATGAAAGAATAAAACCATAATCGTTTAATACTTGTTGCATATAAAGCACTTGAGCACAACAAGATCCGGCTGCCATATATTCAGCTTCAGTTGTAGAAAGGGCAACCGTGTTTTGTTTCTTGCTAAACCAAGATACTAAAGCTCTCCCTAACAAGAAACAGCCACCACTAGTGCTCTTGCGATCAAGTCGACAACCAACATAATCAGCATCAGTATAAGCTTTAAAATCCAAGGATTGTCCTTTTGGATACCATAAACCAAAACATGTAGTGCCGGCTAAGTATCGAAGAATTCGTTTAACTGCTTGAAAATGAGAGTGCATAGGTTGTGATTGAAATCGAGCACAAAGACCAACAGAAAACATGATGTCCGGTCTAGAAGCAATTAAGTAAAGCAAACTACCAATCATGGCTCTATATAAGGAATCATCAATAGGTTCCCCATTTTCATCCTTATCAATTTTAGTAGAAGTGGCCATAGGAGTAGTAGCATGTTTGCACTGATCCATCCCAAAACGTTTTAAGAGTTCTTTAGTATACTTTTCTTGGCTTATAAAAATCCCAGCAGGCGTTTGTTTAATTTGGAAA
Source organism: Alisma plantago-aquatica (assembly GCA_963693085.1). Classification (NCBI taxonomy): domain Eukaryota; kingdom Viridiplantae; phylum Streptophyta; class Magnoliopsida; order Alismatales; family Alismataceae; genus Alisma; species Alisma plantago-aquatica. Next base: position 413,389,270 of record OY856409.1, read on the forward strand.
CCAAGAAAGAAAGTTAGTTCACCCATGAGGCTCATTTCAAATTCTTTTTGCATAATGTCACTAAATTGTGTGCACAATGATTCATTTGAAGCTCCAAAAATAATGTCATCAACATATATTTGAACAACTAGAAAATCAGATGTATATGTTTTGAAAAATAAGGTAGAATCTAAATTTCCAATAGAAAAACCATTATCAAAAAGATATGTATTGAGCCTTTCATACCAGTTCCTAGGTGCTTGTTTTAAACCATAAAGTGCTTTCTTAAGTTTATAAACATAGTCACCTTTTTCCGGTATTTCAAAACCGGGTGGTTGGGAAACATATACTTCTTCTTGAATGATTCCGTTTAGAAATGCACTTTTTACATCCATTTGGTAGAGTTTGATGTTTTTATGTGAAGCAATAGCTAGTAACATTCTAATAGCTTCAAGTCTAGCTACTGGTGCATACGTTTCATCAAAGTCTATTCCTTCTTGTTGATTATATCCTTGTGCTACTAACCGAGCTTTATTCCTTATTACTTCTCTTGCCTCATTTAGCTTATTTCAAAAAACCCATTTAGTTCCAATGATGGTTTTATCTTGTGGTTTAGGAACTAAATCCCATACATCATTTTTTGTGAATTGGTTTAATTCTTCTTGCCTTGCTATTATCCAATAATCATCGTTAAGAGCTTCATATATCTTCTTAGGTTCAATGATAGAAACAAAAGCCATGTTTGCGACATCCTTAAAGGAAGACCGAGTTTTTAGTTTATCATTTGGATTTCCAATAATTAATTCTTGAGGATGATCCTTAATAAGTCTAGGTATATGTTGTGTTTCAGCTTGGTTATTGTTTGTAGTATCTTTCTCACTATCATTTGGTATGTTTAAGTTTTCGAATTGATTAGTAAGATCAATTATTTCTAGATTTTCTGATTTGGACTCTTCATGAAAAGAGACATGAATAGATTCCTCAACTTTTCTAGAGATAGTGTTGTAGACTCTAAATGCTTTGCTAGAGGTAGAATATCCCAAAAAGAATGCTTTGTGGGATTTAGAATCAAACTTATCTCTATCATCTTTGGTATTTAAGATATAGCATGTAGATCCAAAGGTATGAAAATAGTCAACTCTAGGTTTCTTAGAATGTATTATTTCATATGGAGTTTTCTTCAAATGAGAGTGAATAGTTACTCTATTTAACACATAGCATGCGGTGTTTACAGCTTCAGCCCAAAAGGTTTTGGGTGTGTTATGTTCAAGCATCATTGTTCTAGCCATTTCTTGTAGTGATCGATTTTTCCTTTCAACTATACCATTTTGTTGTGGAGTGCGTGGAGCAGAAAAATTGTGAGTGTACCCTTGAGATGTGCAAAATTCTTCAAATACATGATTTTCAAATTCTCCACCATGATCACTTCTAATGGTACATATTTTTCTTTGTAATAGATTTTCAATCATGGAACAAAATTTTATAAAAACATGAATAGTATCATCTTTGGTTGCAATAAAATGTACCCATGTATATCTACTATAATCATCAACAATAACAAAACAATATCTTTTTCCACCAATAGATTGTGTCCTCATGGGTCCAAATAAATCCATATGAATTAATTCTAAAGATCTACTGGTGCTAAGTACATGTTTAGGTTTAAAAGAGGTTTTTGTTTGCTTTCCCAATGTACATGGTTCACAATTTTCAACTTGATCAAAGGATAAAGTAGGCAAACCACGAACAAGATCATATTTCACTAACTTTTTGATAACATGTGAACTAGCATGTCCTAGCTTTTTATGCCATAGTTGTAAAGTATTTTCATTTGCAAGCAAGCATTTTCCTACTACAAATTTCATAGAGTTAGGTCTAAGAATATAAAGATTTCCAACTCTTTTTCCTTCATAGACAACATTTGTAGTGTTTTCTATTAATAATTTGCAGCAGGTTTTGTTAAATAAAACATCATAGCCACTATCACATAATTGACTCACACTTATTAAGTTATGGTGCAAACCATCAACGAGTAGAACATTCTTTATTTCGAGGTTTGTACCAATGTTACCTATTCCAACGATTTTACCTTTACCGTTATCTCCAAAAGTGACTGTTCCACTCTTCTTTTCTTCAAAAGTTTGAAATGCATCCTTGTTTCCGGTCATGTGTTTGGAACATCCAATGTCGACCACCCAATCCTGCATTAAAATGTAGGTTTTGGTACCCATGTGATGGTCTGATATGGTTAGAAGCATTTAAGTACAGACTGTATAAAAATTCTGATTCAGAACTTCAGTCGGTCGATAATTGTTCGACCGACATCTTTCTCGGTTGACTAATCGTCGATCGAGAAGGTTGCTATATTGCAAATTAAGAACAAAGAAAAAACAGAGATTCTTCTCGGTTGACCAACTTTCGACCGAAATAGTTGTTGTTGATTTTGATTTGTTACAGGCATCTGGTCGGTCGACAAAAGTTCGACCGATTATATTTTCGGTCGACAATACTTCGACCGACTAAGTTTCTGTTTCAGTACAGCAGTTCAAAAAATTACCATAATGCATGAAACCTTTTATTAAGTTGAGATAAGACAATATAAATTGCAAAATTGAGCGTTTGATCATATCTCAACTAAATTGCATTCGACTCTACTAAGTTTGGGGTTTTGGGACCCAAACTAAGTAGGAATCCTTGGTCTTATAAGGGCATGAAAATGAATAATGTCCAAGACGTAGACAAAAATGACAAGTAATAGAGTCAACTTCATTTATCTTTCTAGGAATTGTGTTCTTAGGTACAAACATAGTCTGAGTTCTTTTGGGTTGATTTTTCTTTTGAGCATATCCTAAACCTTTTCTTCCATTGAAACTAGAGGAGGCTTTTAGAATGTTGTCAAGGATATCTTTTCTTCTTAACTCATGTAGGTTTCTTTGTAGCTTAGCAATGTCATCCATCTTCTTGTGTAAATCTTTTCTTGCTTGATCTAAATCAGATAATAGGGAGTCTCTTTCTTTTACAACATTGTCATAGTCTATATGGTTACACAGAATTGGTTGAGTCTGAAAATCTTTTAGTCTAGCTAACAATTTAGTCTTTTCTTGAGAGAGAAGATCAACGTTTGTTTCTAGAGTGAGTAGCTTTTTAGTGCAGTCATTTAAAGATGTTTTTAAAGACAAATTCTCAAGATCAATGTTGTTCTTTTCAGAAGAGAGATCATTTAATTAAGCATATAGCTCATCATTTGTTTTGATAACCTTCTTTAGTTTCTTCTTGACATCAACATACTTATCATGAATTTCTTGTAGACTAGTAATTAACTCTTCTTTAGGAAGATCAAGTAGGCTTACCTCTTGAGAGTCTTCATCATCTTCTCTTGCCATTAGACATTCTACCTTTTCTTCTCCGCTTTCACTTTCACTTGACTCGTCCCATGCAGCTTTATAGGCTTTTTCTCCCTTCTTCTTGTGTGAGCTTTTCTTTCCTTTCTTTTCTTTAGGACATTCATTTTTGAAATGTCCTTTCTTTCCACACTCAAAACACCTAGGAGGAGAAGAAGAAGAACTAGAAATTTTGTTAGATTTAAATCTTTTATATTTCTTACCATTGACAATCAAGGCTTCTTCTCCTTCTTCTTCACTTGACTCCTCACTTTCTGGTGTGATTATCTTTGAAGCTTTTAGAGCCACATCCTTCTTCTTTCCTTGCTGAAGTTCACGTTCTCTTCTTTCTTCCTCTTCTAGGGTTGCTTCATGAGCTTCTAGGTTGCCTATGAGTTGCTCCATTTTCAGTCGAGTGAGGTCATTAGCTTCTTCAATGGTTGTCGCCTTTGGCTTGTATTTAGTAGGAAGTGATCGAAGGATTTTTGATACCTGATCTTCTTCAAGAACAGTTTTTCCTAGGGCATTTAAACCATTAACAATAGAAGAGAATTTTGCAAACATTTCACTAATATATTCATTTGGATCCATACGGAAGTGTTCAAACTTTTGTTTAAGCATGCTAATCTTAGAATTCTTGACTTGAACTGTACCTTCATAAGTTATGGACAGTCTATGCCAAATGTCATAGGCTGTCACAGTTTGATATCCTATTAAATTCTCCTACTGAAATTGAACAATATAAAATGCTTACAGCTTTGGCATTCATTTGAGCCAACTTTACCGTATTTGCATCCCACTCTGCATATTGTGTTTGAGGAAGCTCGTATGGGGTTGACACCATCCTCCATAAGTCCCAATTGATGCCTTGGAAGTAGAACTGCATCCTTCTCTTCCAATATGTGTAGTTTGTTCCATCAAACGCTGGAGGTCTAGCAACAAGTGTCCCTTCAAGGTTAAGGTTGTTAAGCACCCCGTCACCCATTCTTCAAGACCTTGTTAGGGTTCCTTGAAGCCTGCTCTGATACCATTTGAAAAACACTAGAGGGAGGGTGAATAGAGTTTTTAAATTATTTTAACAATTATTTAACTCAAACAACCACAATTGAAAATGGAAGAAGGAGACAAGTGTTTAGAGTGGTTCCAATCTTAGCAAATACTAAGATTGTCAGTCCACTACCCGGTTGCTTACCCAACTGGGATTTTGAAAGTATCAATTTTATTACCTTCACAAGGATTTACACAAAATACAATACTTTCTTACACCCCTTGAACAGCCTTCACTTGAAGTAGATGCACCAACCCGAGGTAGCCTTCTTGAAGTAACTCCAAGCTCCCCCTTGAAGTAGCCTTCCTCTTTAGAAGTAACCTCCCGTTGCACCAGCCTTCTTGAAGTAGTTCAAGGTCCCCTTCTTCACCAAGAAGATCTTCAAACCTCTCCAATCCGCAGCCTCCAACCTAGGAGTAGCAAGGAGAGTACAAACAATAATAGTGAACAAGAAAGGAAAAAGAAAATTACAACTTATCCTTTGAAGCACAAGGCTTGATTTGCCTAGATCAAGCGTGTAGATCTCCTAACCAATGTGTATGGAATTGTGATTGGTGTGGATTAGGAGATGATAGCCTATAAGACACGAAATTTGAGCTAAGAGAGGAAGTAGCTAGTTGCCAATATGCTTAATTGCTCACAAACAGATTGCTCAATGTAAATGTATGCTCAAAGATTGCTCAAGTGTGGAATCAAGTGAGTTTAGGTGTCCTAAGGCATGTCCTATTTATAGGAATGTCCTACAAGTGCTTAAGGACGTTCTAGACACTTCCTAGGGGTTTCTAAGTGCTTAACTAGCCGTTAGATATAAGTTAGTTGCTTTAACAATAGCTAGTTAATTAATTCTGCAGTTGCTGTCAGAGACCATCTCGGTCGAGAAATGGTCGACCGAGACACCTACTCGGTCGACGTTTTGTCGACCGACAGGCTCTCTGGATCAAGTGTTTTGCAACGTTTATCTCCAACTGCCAACTACCTTGTCAGCTGTGTCTAACGGCTACTTGGGTCTTTCTCGGTCGAGAAGTTTGTTGACCGAGAGTGTCTCGGTTGAGGATTTTGTCGACCGAGATAGACCTTGTTTCAATGTTTCAAATAAAGACATTAAGTGTGTGTATGAGTGTGCATATGTGACACTATTGAAGGAGATGACTTATGTAAATGTGGTGTTTAGCTAGGGAAGATTTAACGCTTGATTTACATGAATTCTAAGTACTTGTACATTATATATTTGTACAAGTTTACAATTGATTACATTTCATGACATTTACAATCATTCAAGCATATAGATTCCCTAGTGCTTTGTCATTCACCTTATTCCTGCAACACTCAAGTAGCACGTTAGATCAACAAGAATGAAATGTTTGTCATTATCAAAACAAAGGGATTTACAGATGTCCATTTAGCCAACATGTATATCTTGGTCATCGAAGGTTTCTTTCAAAATTCCATCTGTATCGTAGGAAGCGCAAAGCATTCAATGGATGGAATGATGAACGGAGTGCACCTAAACCTATACCAGGGGATGTTGTTTATGAAAGAGTAAAAGACATTGTCAATGAATTTGGTAAGAAATCACAATGTAGTATGGCCACACGGAGTGACAATGTTGTTTATGCAAGAGTAAAAGACATCGATGTAATGCACGTTGAGAAAAATGTTTGTGATAGCATCATTGGTACTCTGTTAAATATACCAGGTAAGACTAAAGATGGGATAAAATCCAGACTGGACCTACGTGAAATGGGAATAAGGTCAGAATTAACAGAATTACGTGAAATGGGTAATAAAGAACATACTTACCTCCCGCTTGTTACACGTTGTCTAGAAAGGAGAAGAAAACATTTTGTGAATGCTTGGTAAATGTTAAGGTGCCACATGGTTACTCATCCAACATCCGTAGATTGGTATCAATGAAAGATCTAAAGTTGATAGGTCTTAAATCTCATGATTTTCACACTCTAATGCAACAAATATTGCCCGTGGCAATTCGATATATATTGCCGAAGCATGTAAGGTTTGCAATTACCAGACTTTGTTTCTTTTTCAACAGTCTATGTAGCAAAGTTATTGACCCTGATACTCTCGATAATTTGCAAAGAGAAGTGGTTGTTACCCTATGTCAGCTTGAGATGTATTTCCCTCCTTCGTTCTTTGATATCATGGTACATCTTGTTGTCCACTTGACTAGGGAAGTGAAAATGTTGGGACCAGTTTTCTTACATTGGATGTATCCCTTTGAACGATACATGAGCGTTTTTAAAGGTGATGTTTGAAACCGTTATCGGCCTGAAGGGAGTATTATTGAAGGTTATGTGGCGAGAGAGGTTATGGATTTTTGCAATGACTTTCTCAGTGGTAATGACACTCCTGATAATGACAAGAATATTGAGGAGGGCAAAGGAATTTTGGGATCATGGGTGAAAGTAATCAGCCGTGAGCAGTTGGAACAAGCTCACTTGTATATTTTACACAATATGGACGAAGTGAGTGTTTATATCGAGGAACATACCAATTTCATAAAGAGACAACATCCTTGAGCAAGTTCAATGTAGCTTGCTAGAGAGCATAATAAGACTTTTACTAAGTGGTTTGAAGATAAAGTCTTACATCAACTATCTCAAACACCAAATGATATTACAGAAACTATCAAATGCCTCGCCTTTAAACCAAAACCGAATGTTATGTCTTATGAAGGGTTTGACATTAATGGATTCACATATTACACAAAGCGCCAAGATGATAAGAGTGGCGTCCAAAATAGTGGGGTCACTCTTCAAGCGTCGACTATGTACTTTGCAAGTGCAAAGGATAAGAGTCCACGTGAAGCTAAAATGTCATATTACGGTGTCATTGAAGACATTTGGGAGTTTGACTACATAGATTTCAAAATTCTGCTCTTTAAATGTAATTGGGTTGATAACACCAAAGGAGTTATAGTGGATGAATTGGGTTTCACTTTGGTGAACTTTGAAAAGATTGGCGAGAAGGGTGAACCATTCATATTGGCATCACAGGCGAAACAAATATTCTATATCGATGATCCTGCAAATGATAAATGGTCAGTTGTTCTTCATGGTAAAAGACAGTTCATTGAAGATCCTATAGATGAAGAAGAGTACTATGATAAGTATGATGACTCCAGTCCATTCTCAGTTGGGTTGCCAACTCCACAAAATATTGAAGCTAATGATGACTTATATGTGCACAGAGATCACAATGAAGGATTGTTAATTGATAAAAGATCACAATTTTAGAGACATGTATGTTTATACAAATGCTAAATGTTTGCCTTTTTCTAGTTTATACAAATGCTAAATGTTTGCCTTTTTCTAGTTAATACAAATGCTAAATGTTTGCCTTTTTCTAGTTAATACAAATGCTAAATGTTTGCCTTTTTAATGACATTTTCAGATGGCTGACCATGATGAGCATGATGTCCATGATGAGCATGAAGTCCATGATGAGCATGTTGTCCATGACGAGCATGGCGAGGATACCAATGTAAGTTCTAAAAACATATCCTGTATTTCTATAAAATTCATTATCTTCTAGTTATGTCATATATCCTATATTTCTATATTGGGCTAATTCAGTGTGTTTATTTTTGTCAAATTTTAGGTTGATGATGCACATGTACCCACTGAAGCACTGGAGCAACTTGATGCGCAGCACCAAACACTTAACAAGAAAAGGGGCATCACTCTGTTGAAGAAGTTAATAGCGCTAAGTGGCAGTGGATCCAAATTGGTTGTGGAGTTTGATAATGGAGGAAATGCAATTGGAGTGAACCGCAATAATTTTGTAAACTATATTGGGTGTACCACTCGGAGCCATTGTGGTGTTAAGTATGATAATTGGCATAAAGTTCCTCAGGAGAAAAAAGACTTGATATGGAAGGATTTATGCGTGAGTTATTATTATTTGCAATTCTATTTTGTAGATTACAAATTCTATTATTTGCAATTCTATTTTGGATACTAGTTAATAACATTTCTATTTTACAGAATCTGTTTGCATTGGATGAGAAGTTGCATCGTAAAAGTGTGATGCAACGCGCTGGAAAGATGCTTAGGAATTATAGGACAAATCTGAACAGAGAATACATAAAAGAGGGTGATAAGAAGAAGAAGTCAGCCCTTGAACAATGGAACTTCTTGGACAAAGAAGATTGGGACAATTTTTTTGCTTCAAGAAAATCTGAAGAATTCAAGGTATTAGGCGTCACTCCCAATTTAATTAATATACATTGTATTCACCTATTCAATATTAACATTTAGTGCTACTAACCAAATCATTAATGTGCATACTAACTAGGCCCTTAGTGACGCACAAAAAGCAAGGCGTGCACTGAATGCGCATGATCACACTATGGGTCCAAAAGGCTATGCAAGTGTTCACCAAAGACTACAGGCGGAGTCTGCGACTACTCAGGAGTCTGCTCCTACTCTGGAGTCTGCCACACCCATGCCTCGCCATGATATCTGGATAGCTGGGAGGAAAAACAAGAAGGGTGAAATAAAGAAGCCCATAACTGCTGAGGCGGCTGCGAAAATGGTAAAATACAACTCTTAGAGCAATCGTTTGAATATTGATTATTTGTGGTGTTAACTTACCAATTTCTGTTGATGGTGATTAGCGGGAGCTGCACGAGCAGAGGAAACAAGGCACGTTCATCCCTCAGGGCACAAGGGATGAATTGACAGTAGCTCTGGGTAACCCAAAGCATCCTGGATGTGTTAGGGGTGCAGGCACTGGTGTGGGCATCAAAGCATTCTTTGGGACATCCCAGCGCAAACCCAGAGCGGAACTTTCTCAAGAAGAGGTAACCTATTCTTTTTTTAGAATGTTACTGCAAAAGGAAATTCAATAATAAGAAGCTAATGTTTCTTTTATCCATGTATAGGAGAATAAGAGAGTCGAGGATATAGTTGCTAAGAAGGTCAACGATGTAGTTGCTGAGAAGGTCAAGGAAGAATTGTTGTGGTGGCAGGCATCTCAGGCTTCCAATCAGCCTATGGCGACCCACTCTTCTCCTGATGCACAGACTGTGAGTAATCCTGGAGACCCATCGCCTAACACGTCTGCTGTAAGTATTGTTTATGACATTGTAGCTAGTCTTTTCAAGATGATATGTTTTCAAGATGATATGTATATATGTATAACATTCTTTATGTAAATTTGTAGGCATTGAAGCCATGCCGCTTAAGAATATAAGACTATGTTGTTGCAGAGGCGCAGGCTTACCCGTCCCTTCCTGGGGAAAGGTTTCACGGGACTCCAATTCCACAGGGCTACGTTCGTGTGGGCCCATTACGCGTGTTACCCTATTGGAGGGAAGATACATTGCCATATCCCCACCCGGATATTGATACACTTGCTGAGGCAGAAGGCGGGGTCATATTGTGGCCCAAAGCAGATGTCGTCTACACTACTGAAATTGTAAGATAAATTTACATTGATTTAGAATGTTAATGTGTATATATGATGTCAACTGATCTGAAATTATATATACAGGTTAAAAAGAAGACACCAGGAGCACCTAGGCCTCCACCTCCACTTCCCGCATTACCAACTTGGGTTCCAACTAACCTAACATACCCGTTAGGTCCTGCTTATAGGGGAATGGCATGTTGGCTACGGGCACATAATATACATTGCCCGATAATTGTTTCTTTAGATGCAGATTATGCAGGTCAATCATACGATAGCTCTTTATTTATACAAGATATTATTGAGCTGGTTATGTATGATTGGCTGAATACATCAATGATAGAGACATGGATAAGGTGAGATCTTGTTTATACATCCATATACCTTGTGTAAGATCCGGTGATCTGGTTTCTTATATATTAATGCATACGTAATACATGTTTTGCATCTACTTAGTCGAAGATCATTGCAAACAATTTGCATTTGATCATGTGGGGTTTTTTATTCCATCATTGATTAGTATGGTAGCTAAAGACCCTGATAGTGTTCAACAATACTGTATAGATGCTTTTAAAATTTTTGGTCAGCAAAACAAGAAGATAATAATAGCTCCATTCAATGTCAAGTAAGTTTACTTTATTTATAATTTAGACTTAAGAAAATTCCATTTTTATTGTGCATTTTGAGTTATTAATTGTTAACTTTTTACCTCTAGCGGTAGACATTGGGAGTTACTAGTTATTGTCCCCGGGACGTTCAATGTTTATTATCTAGATCCCGCGGGAAGTACATTAAACACTAAAATTGGACACGTAATGAGAATGCCATTATTTTGGTGAGAAATATTTCATTTTTGTATCTGTTAACATCTGTTATTACATTACTATTTACTTATGTAATTTACTGTGTTATATTAACATGTAGGGGTTTAGATGCATTCAAAAAGGCTGGAGGAACGGTCCCAAGGAAAAAGAACCAGCCAATAAATTGGCAGAACGTACAAGTAAGTTCCCGACTCCAATGTATATATTATTGATGTGAATTGTGCTTAGTTGTATTATTTTGTATGTTTCAATTTATAGTGCGCTACACAAGACAATGGCTGGGCATGCACATACTATGTGATGCGATTTATGCAGATGATTATCAAACATGCCGCATTGGACATCGATACCATACATGAGGTATTATATATAGTCTCATTAGTTAGTATGAAATATATCAATCTTATTTTTATATTATTACTTATATATACATCATTCTCTTTGCATGTGTTTAAAACTGACAACACTATAGGTAAACGCTTAAAAAATATACATGCTCCATATACGATGGAAGCATTAAATGAAATAAGAGAAGAATGGGCAAAATCCATACAAGCAGTGGCAAATGTAAGATATAATTGGGATGTTGATAGAGATAATGAATGATACTTTGTAAATGAATATTTCTGAATGTTAATACATGTATTTGAATGTTTCTATATGTGTGAATGTGAGAATTGAATTGATGTCTGAATGTATCTACTTGTGTGAAATTTTCCTTGGGACTTTTGCGGGTTTGTGGCCTGTTTGTAGGCTGATATCAATGGATGTCATAAACCTGCAGTTCAGAAAACTGAACTGCAGGTTCTCATCCTGCTGACCAACCACAGCAGGCCTACAAACTGATATGAAAAAGAAAAAAAAGATATAGGTGTTGGTTATTTATAGAAAACTATCAGCAAAGACCTACAGCGTCGATTATTGGGTAAAAACCGATGCCTAATATTACAAACAACCCGACCGTGCAGGAAAGCACGGCCGTGGTGGAAAAGGTGTCACTTATTCATATAAAACCGATGCCTATAGTACTAAACACGGTTGTGCAGGGAAGCACGGCCGTGTCGTCTTGAAGTATGGCGTCGGTTGTTTAGTTGATCACTGATGCCAAACGGGTTCGCGCCACAGAAAACAGCGTCATCTAGGACACTTTTTGCGTCGGTTACCAATTAAACACCGACGCAGAATGTGTCCTAGATGATGCCGTTTTCTATGGCGCGAACCCTTTTGGCATCGGTTTTCTATAAACAACTGACGCCTCTAAGTTAAATAGGCATCGGTTAAAAAACTGATGCCGAAGTGTTAGACCTTTAGCGGCGCCCACATAAGCGTCGCTCAGAAACCGACGCCAAAGCGGGTTAAACAACCGACGCTAAAAGGCATTTCTGTAGTAGTGACCACAACACATTCATCCTCCTTGTTGACAAAGCTTGCAAAGGAGATTGGTGTCGAAGATTGTGACACAAGCCCCAGTGATCCAAGGACGTATGAGAAGATCCAAAACATCTTGACTCACCCTCAAGGAGTTCCTCGTCCACTCAATTAGATCCTAGGGGAAATCATTCATATTTTCCCGATTTAAAGCTTTCATAGTGTTTTTGGCAGTTTCTGGCTTCTGGTCATTCTGATGACCACCACACTATCTTTCTAGCTTCATGGTGATCTTGTGAAGCTTTTCATATTGATGGTGTGCCAAAGAATGACACTTTGCATGGACTTTAGAGTCGAGCCCTGGAAGCAGCAACTTCTGACGATCACGACTAGCTTCTCCAACCACGAATGGTGATGGGCCAATTCTCATTTGACTCGGCCGGGTCTCGTAAGGATATCAGTGCTCTTGGTTTCACCCAGATTGAATTGTACTTCCATGAATAATCGATCGAAGGTCAGGTTGTTCCTGACCCTATGAAGAACAATCCCTCACCCTATTTTATAGTGATGCCTTGTCACACTAGGTAAGTAAATAAAATGAAAGATATTTTGGTCTCCTCTCCGCTGCACTCGGCATGTTTCAATTTTACTTGAAAAATGTTTTTCTCATCTTCTATTGGTTTAGAAGCCATTAAAACATAGGCAAATCTTATTAAATAATCTATGCATTAGAAAATCTTCAAAATTTAAACATACTCTCAGAAAAAAATTCTTATCTTAGTGAAGTAACAATATTAACCTTTGAGTCATAATAACAATACATATTTAATAACAAGTCAAATTACCTTATAATGATTATAATTAATGGAATAAACAAATTAAAATTTCATTTGGATTATCAAAATTTGTGAGTCAATTTGCTACATAAAAGTGAGACTTGTTAACATGTTCTCTAAGGACTAATTATACAGGTAAGATATTAGGGTACAATATGGCTACTCCATATATGATCATGTAGTATGTGGGGAATATGCAATAAGAATATCATGTATGATTTATATATGGTAGAAATGAGATCAGTAACATAATCTTTTCCATCACATTTTTTGGGATTTAAAAGTAGTAACCCTAAGAGATTGTATGATAATAAGAGTAATTAAGAAAGTGATAGTCGTATAAGTTATAACAAAGTGATCATGAATGGGCTGATATGAATAAACCCTAAAGTGACGATTTAGAATAAGATTAATAAAGTAGGTATAATGAAGTTAGTAAAATCATAATCCTAACTCGAACCCATCGTTACGGGGGATCATAATATAAACCCTAATAATGATTAAAACATGGATAATCCTAGGGTTTTCCTAAGAATTTAGAACATGTACCCCAAAACTCTAGTTGAGAGCATAATGAACCCTAAAATCCTAGCTTGATGAAAATGTCTATGATATGATAAAATCTTTAGGTTTTTAGGAGAGAAGTAGATCCATTTTCAAAGAAGTGGTGTGAAGAGGATTTTGGATTACAAAAGATAACTGGGGCATGCCTTTGAATTCTATCCTTTCTATTATATTTAGATGAATGGTCTAAATAATTAGATTTTTGAATGTTTCTTAATGCAATATTTAGCTTCATTAAGATTTCCAAGCAAATACATAATGATATATTTATCTTGAGCAACATATCAATTTCTTATTGTATGATCTGAACACTAAGAATTCAATTTCATTAGTAGAACTATTAGAATAGAATTAGCAAAATTTAGAGTTACTTTATTTCAAGTATATTTCATTAATGTTGCTTAGAATTCAGACTATTGTCACATAAGAGAGTATGATATCAGAAGTTACCTCAGATTTAGCAATATAGTTAGAATAGCATTAGAATCCAAAATAGAAAAAGTACAGATTAAATTAAAAAATGACATTATAACATAATTTAATATTATATAATAATGTCTTAATGAATAGAAGTATTATGGTGCATAGAACATAAGGTATTTACGTCACAGAAGGTGTGTTACACCACAGAAGGCATGTTGTGCCACAAAAGGCACCTCAGTGTCACCGAAAGGCTTTCATGCCATAGAAGGCACATAGTGTCACATTATAGGACTTATTTTTATAATACTGGCCACAAAAAGATAGAAGATGTAAATAAAAGATGTTTATTACAATTATAGATTCATAGTTTTCATAAAGTAGTTACTTCTTTTCTAAGGTAGAATTCATTTCTACTTACTCTAACTTAGAATTATTTTGTTTGTGCATGGATGGGGCCGCACGACGTCCGCACATAGCAAAGAATAGTTAGTGGGATCCCTGAAGGAGTTTTAGATTTAAAAAGGCATGATATTTATCATTAGTGGGACATTATCTTAGGTGATCCTTCCATACATATATTTTATCATTTCTATTTTTCTTTTAATTCATGTAGGGAGATGTGGCTCCCAGACCCATAGTTTCTTAATGTTGGACTCTACTTTTTAATTTTGTTATTATGGTTAGTTTGCATGTTACTGTCTGCCACATATGTGATGTTTGCCCCAGAGATTTACATATTATGTGTGTTGATGCTTCCGCATATGATTTTGTGATTGATAAATGGGAAAGTGTTACAATTATACTTTAGGACTTTAGAAAATATAAAGTTTTTAAAAGAGTACAAAAAGTTATGGATAGTAGAAGAATGACTCTTCAATCTATGGATGCATTGTTTTAGATATTTGATTTATTGTCTAAAAAGAAATGGTGACTGACCTTGTTTCCCATATGACTTCCATCTTAATGTAAGCATGTATTGTGATTATTTTATGTATATTGATAAAAGTGCATTATATGACAACACTCATATAATTTAAGAAAACCATGATGTGATTCAATGTAATTTAAAAATCAAATTTTGTTAATGTAACCATGTCTTTCATAAAAAAATAATGTACTCACACTTCATTCTCTAAAGATGATTTTACGATTCACTTAGGACTCTCAATGATAAGTTTGTACTCATGAATTAAAACTATGTCCTTCTTAAGAAAAGATTATCTATGTTTTAATTTTGACAATCTGAGTTGATCAGAGTTCATGCAAACCAATTAAAACTAAGGTTTGGATCGATTCCAGATTTTAATTTAATAATGTCAATTTTATGTTCTAATTTCTAAAACCTCAATTAGTTTTAGTTATAAACAAATTAGAGGAAGACACGTGCTAAGAATGTGTGTACAATTAAATTAGTCTAATATATAATTAAATAAAGTTGGTTTTCTTAGATCGATTCAGCCAAGTTTACACTGATACTTCATGTATATATATATAGAGAGAGAGAGAGAGAGAGAGTCAGGCTAGAATACACTCTTTGTATCCGGAGCGGAATACACTCAAGTAGTTTTTCATGATGCAATATTTTTTTTTGAAAATCTAATCCGTTGATCTTCTTAAACATCTCATGAACAACTCATACGCAAAATTTTAGCACATTTGGATATGTATAGCTCATGTTATGAAGACCACAAAAATTATACATTTCAAATTAGTTTCGCGCGTCGATTTTGTTTCCCTTGGATGAGTGACTTACACTCATCCAAATGAGTTCAAAATCTGTATGTAGCCTAGTTATAGTATGACGGTGAAGATCAATGGTTTACATTTTGCAAAAAATAGTCTTGATATACAAACACACTTGAGTGTATTTGTGTGATCCGTACACTCGAGTGTATTCTAGCCTGACTCTCTCTCTCTCTCTCTCGCTATATATATATATATATATATATATATATATATATATATATATATATATATATATACATGTGTTCTACTTCTTTGACATGCTTGTGTTGAACACTTACTATAATTAGTATTCAAAATAATATTCATACAACATGTTAAAAGAAAAGACTCAATTGACTACTTGTCGACTCCCTGCAACTCGTAGCATTTGATTAACTAAATTGCCTCTATTATAAAAAAAATATGCATATACTCACAATAATTTACATGTAATTTGTTAAAAGATAATAATCCGACAAATTTCCCAGTGGATCATGTGATTGTCAAAATATATATGTTCTCTTGTCGACAAACACCGCTTGCTTGGAACCACAGTCCAGCACAACCTTATACTTCTCTAAGGTATCCATCCCAAGGATTACATCAAATCCATGCATATCAAGTGGTATGAGATCCACTTGTATGTTGTGTCCTGAAAAGGATAGAACACAAGATGGACACACTTCTCGAAGCATCGAGGAACCATCAAGAGGGGTTTCTAACAACAAGCTATATTTCTTACAACTAACAGGTAAAAGACAGCTATCAAGCATACTACATGCGATAAAAGAGTGCGCAGAACCCAGGTCAACTAGAATAGATATAAAGCAAGAAGAAGACAAATCAGAATGAAATAACTCCATCTGACCTGAAACCACTCGCGGGTTGACTATCGCTTCCGGATGACTCATAGCATAGAATCAATTCGTTGCTCGCTGTCTTCCACGTCCTCTGCATCCTTGAGCATATGATCCTACTTGAGACGCTTGACCACGTCCTCGCCCTCTATTACCACTGGACTGATGTCTATCTGACCCTTGCTAATTATGTCTTGGTTGTTGTGTCACTTCAACGTCTTTCCTTGGGCAATTTGACTTCAAATGCCCTGTCTGTCCACAATGATAGCATGTCGTGTCTTCTATCTGTGGCCTAGAGGGCCCTGTCACTGCTACTGAGGCTGTATTGTGGGCTCTAGATGGCAAAAACATGTGTCGTCTTCCTTTACTCAGAGACCACTATGATAGTGCACTGGAACTCTACATTGCAGAAGGTGTAGAAAACCTCGGCTTTTTGAAGCTATCAAACCTCTGCCTCTGGAACTGAGCAGGCTTTTTCTTGGACATGGTCTCTCTCTTTTCCTTGACTAGCCATTCAATCCTTCAGACAGACTCTACAAATGTGGCAAACCTCTCCTGATTTTCTAAAGCAGCAATAGGTGTTGTCAGCTCAGCACTCAGACCTTTCTCAAACCGTCTGATTCTCTCATCATCTGTCACCACCATGTGAGGACAAAACCTCAGCGGGTCCATAAACTTGGCTTCATACTCGGTGATGCTCATAGATCCTTGGTGCAGACACTCAAACTGACTGATCTTCTCGTCCAGATAGGTCTTCGGGAAGTATCGACTCACGAACTCCTATCAGAAGACGTCCCAACAGATCACCTCACCAGGCCATTTCTGCTCCTCAATGGCCCACCAGTGGCCAACACTACCTTTCAAAAGGTAGACAGTGTGCTTGACTTTGTCTGCTTCGGGGATGTCGAGGATCCAGAAGGCCTTCTCAAGACCTGTCAGCCACAGATCTATATCTTCTAGATCATCATTTCCAGCATAATCTGAAGCTTCGAGTCAAAGAAGCCGCTCAAAGGTCTTCCCAATACCCGAAGATTCACCATGGGGAGCATGTGCTCTTGGGTGAGGCATTGGCAATCTTCCAACCATGAGATTCATTGTAGCTATTAAGTGCCCCATAAGATGTTGATAGGAAGGGTTTTCGAGAATGGTCGGGTCAAACTGGGGGACCTCAGGCACCTAATATTCATGTGTCTGCACTCGTGCTCCATCAACAGATGCAACATCACTGCTCTCGGCAGCATGCTCTTCATTATTTCCAGACATCTTTAAGCGTTATCTTCTGCTAGGGGTAGAAGGTTATTGTATGAAAATCTGAAAAGCTCACAAGAACAGACACAAGTCTAGTCCTAGATCCCTATAGACTCAGTGAACCTAGAGCTCTGATACCAAAACTTATTGTGACATCCTTCTATCACACAGATAATGAAATGCCATGCGAAAACATGCAGAACATCCATAAACCACATATTACCAAAAACACGGGAAAATTAAAACCGATTGCGGAAAGCAAATAATAAAGAAACTATTACATCCATATCCTTATCCTGCAAGGAAACATGTTATATAAATATACATAAACCTTGATACATATTCACAGCTCATAGGACATAACTGTCCCATAGGCACAAAGAGTTCACCACCTATTTATGTACATAACAGACCTAGCCAGGTCAACAACAGGATAAGAAGCCATATTAATTATACATCGTGAATCCTCATAAAAACACCTCCAAGGACCTGAGAGTACAGGAATGACTCTAGGACTCTACTACAAAACTATTAAAAAAGCAGCATATCCATCTCTTGCCTCCTACTATTCTTCTTGTTGCTCGACCGCAACCTCACGACCACCACCACGTCTAGAACGATCACCTAAAAAGGTTTAAAACTAGAGGGGTGAGACACACAGTTCCAGCGAGAAGCATAACTCCCCGCAAAGCTATAAAACCTCAAGAAAGCTAGAATAGGTAAAGAAGATAACTGATATAAGCAGCTCATATATGCAGCATACTGAATAGAACTAACTTTATTGACAAACTTATCAAGATATTTGGGAGGCATATCACCAGATATTTCTATGGAACATGATTGACAAGACACGTTATATAAGAACTTATCATAAGATATGAGGAATGTGTAATTAACTATAAGATATAACTAGGGCAACTATAAAAGAAAGGCCCCAACCAATGTTTTGTGTTTTTTCCTGAGCAATATATATTATACGGCTGGATTACAGTTTATTATGCCCTGAGGAAGTGAGTTGTACCGCTCAAATCCAACCTTCGGCTGTGAAGCCCAGATCTAGTACCATACAAGGTCATTAGGAGAGTCGGACTCCATGACCTCACATCCTCGTGGTCAGTGCACGATATCCAAAGCAGGACCGCAGTCTCTTACTTAAGTGGCCTCCGCCACAGGGCCAGCTCCGCAGGCTACCCTTTTCTCTAGCCCGCCTTGGTACAGGTATCGACATTAGCATACCTTGAGCCACGGGCCTATTCACCATGCTCCTGAATCATGAACGCATTCATGCTCCATCACATTGAGCCATGGGTCTATTCACCATGCTCTTATACACATTTTGAGTCTACAACTGTAGTTGCACTCTAGTCCTCCTATTTTCGGCTAGGAGAAACCCCGCATATTCAACAATATGCGCTATGGGTTAACCCACAGGAGAACCCATTTCACCATCACCAGCTACATCCCACTCATGCTCTTTCTTGTTCAATATAATTTAAATACATATATTTTTTGTAAATTGAAGAAATAAAAAAATGCAAAGATGATCCTATGTCGTATGACACGCATAAACTGTGCGTTAATCGGAAGTGTACGTATCAATGTAATATAGGCCTTGTGAGGCCCGAGTCAAACTCATAGAAATTTGAATTTCAGAGGACTACTACTAACTGGTTGCGATCAGAGAGAAGCTCAGCTTGTTGCTCACAAAGATTGAATCTCAAGTGTAATTGTATGCATAAGTGATTGCAAGTTGGTGCATTGGGTTTCCGAAAGCTTGTACTATTTACAGGAGTGGTTTGCTAATGCTTGGGGATGTTCTAGACACCTTCTAGGGTGTTCTTAGTGCTCAACTAGTCATTATGTGTCCACTAATTGTATTGCGATGGCTATTTGTTTAATGCTGAAAAGTGCAGTCCAGAATGTATCTCGGTCGAACTATTTGTTGACCGAGTTGATCTCGGTCAAACTTTTCTTCGACCGAGTGGGAGACTGATGTTAGTGGATTTGCAACGTTCAACTCAACTCCCAACCACCTTTCCCACCAAGTCTAACGGCTATAGAACCTGCCAGACATTCAATCTCGATCGAAGTAAAGTTCGACCGAAACCTTCTCAGTGATAGCATTGAGCAGGTTATGCAAATGTGTTCGTGCATTAGACTGAGGACATTTTCGGTCGAGAAAATGTTCGACTGATTTTCTCTCGGTCGAGAAATAGTTCGACCGAGATAGTCCCTGATTTGGTGGTTCTAGATATGTACTAAGTGTATGTATCAAAGTGCAATTGTGATACTATCTTGGGGGATGACCTATTTAAGTGTTGTGAGTAGATAGGAAGATCTAAACACTTGATTTATATGATATCTAAGTACTTGTACATTATTAACTTGTACAAGTTTTTTCATTGATTACAATCATGAAAATAAAGCAGTTTTGAGCATAAGGATCTTCTAAATCTTTGCTATCCACCACCTTTTATGCTTATTCCTGAAACACTCAAGTAGCACATTAAAACCACAAGAATGAAATGTTTGTCATCATCAAAACAAAAGGATTATAATAATGTCCAATTTAGCCAACAATCTCCTCCTTTTTGAAGATGACAAACATTTCCAAAATATAAATCAAGGAAATATAAATCATATGAGTTTCATACATGAAGTTTATCTTTTGTAGCCATTCTCTTGTTTGTGAAGTATGTGCTAGCCAAGAGATGATGAAACTCTTTATATTAATGATTTGTATTGTTTCTCCCCCTTTGTTTTTTCAAAAAGATAATCAAGATAAACATTAAATATGACTTTTATCTCCCCCTTAATTTGATAATTAGATGCTCAATTTTAAAGTAAGGGTAATCAACACAATTTAATGCAAACCATTTATTTTTATGTCAAATTTAGCCACAATTTATTTCTCAATCATTTGCAAAGGATGCCAAGCCTTGAAATGATATGAGATCCTTTTAAATTCATGGCATATGTGTTTTGATTTCTCATCCATTTTACAAGGGATGTTAAGCCCTAAAAATGATATGAGATCCATTTAGACTCATGATGGATATATGTATTGATTTCTCATCCATTTTACAAGGGATGTTAAGCCCTGAAAATGATATGAGATTTTCTTTATAGCATATTAAGTTCAAGAAATATATCTCTAATCAATAATGAGGGATGTTAAGCCCATATTGATATAGAGAGTCCGTTTAAGATCAAGATAATTCAATAATCCTAAGATCATGGCTAGTTTTCAAAGTTTTGATTTGATCAATGTTTACAAAGTTTTGTGAGCTCCCCCTTAATCTTATAATCAAGATAATTTAATAATTCTAAGGTCATAATAAGCATTAGAGTTTGAGTTAAACTTTTATGAGAGCTTTGTACTAAAATCTTATTTTCGAGTTTCAGATCAATATACTAAGATTAAGTGCAAAGAAATGATTTACAATTAAGCATTTTGTCAAGCTTATTTTAGGTCGACCTTGACTTTGACCTTGGTGCCCCTCGGTCAAACTTGATTTTGACTGAGAGGCAATTTCTGTAGATTTCCAGTTTAATCATTCACAATGATCCACTTGATTGAATATAAAACCTTTATGTATCTTAAATAGGCAGATATCAATTGAAAATTTTGTACCTTAAAAACAAGTTTGATTCTTATAGTATTTAATGACTTGAAGCAAGATCTTTAATTCATATGAGTTGTAACATTTTTGCACTTAGAACAAACGATTAGATAAACCATTAATATTCTTGTTTGAAGCAAGATATTAAAATCAAACATTTTTGCTTGCCTTTTTCTTCTTAGAAGATTTTATGTGCAAAACATAAAACTTGAAGTCCATAGTGAAAATATTCATGCATCACAAAGATAATATTCTTTTCCATAAGATAAGCACACATTAATCATTAACCAATATGTCAAGATGCATTTTTGCAATAAAGATTTACCTTAATAGCATCATCTATATATGTAATGAGCTGAATTACTATAATCATTTCGATGATAATAGAAATTGATTCAATTTCATAAGTTTCAATAGAATTTCAGAGCACATGGTTTATTTATAGATATAGACCAGGGATTATTTTAAACAAACCATGTGAAATATGAAACACAGTTAATGCATATTCATAATTTTTTTATTAAGTTTTCTCAAATCAACATGATTTTTGGATTTAAGATAGGTAAAGTAGAGAATCAAGGCAATCATGGTTCATCAATTTTCAAATTTAAGGAACATGTTTAATAAACTTTTTCAAAAATATGAATTTTCAATCAATGTAGAAAGCATGTCCAATATCAATTTGAATATATTGGTTTTGCAATATGTTTATCAAATTATGATGCAAAAGATCAATATGTCTTGATTTAAAAGATGGTCTCCAAGAATTGTGATTCATTCTCAATTAAATCAATTTTCATTGTTACTGAATTGATAGCAAATTGGAAACAGTTAAACAAGTTTTCCAGACCCTTGATCGGTCGAAATCTTTCTCGACCGAATTATTTTCGGTCGAAGTATTTTTCGACCAGAGAGTGTCTCTGTAGATTTTATTCAACAATTTGTTTGTTCAAGTTATGGGTTGAATTACTTTGATTTATTTTGTTATTCTATTATGATAAGTTGAGATAGACATAAGGATGTTCAAATCAAGATTATTGGTCATATCTCAACTTGATTAATTCATATTTATTTAGTTTGGGGGTTTTGGAACCCATACCAACTCAACATCCTTTTCTTGTAAGGACATGAAAAAGAATAGTGTCCAAGACGTAGGCAATAGTGACAACAAATGGAATCAATTTCATTTCTCTTTCTAGGACTTTGAGTTGAGTTGTTCTTGGGTACATACAAGATCTTGGTCTTGGGTGCTTGTGTTCTCCTAGGTTTAGGTTGATAGGATTTTTCTTTTGGAACATATCTGAAACCTCTTCTTCCAATATGATCAGAAGAATTCTTTAGGATCTTATCAAGAACATCATTATTTCTCAAGCTACTACTTTCTTTTTGTAAATTTGCAATCTCATCCATTCTATTTTTAACATTTAAATTTGCTTGCTCTAGATTAGACAACAAACTATCTCTTTCTTTCATAATAGCATCATAATCTAAATGAATACACAAAACATGTTGTTTTTGAAGATCATTTACTTGAGCTTGCAAGTTTATCTTTTCTGGAGAAAGGAGAGTGCAACTTGCTTCTATTGATTTTAGCTTAATATCATGGTATTTGATGGTTAAGTTCAATGTGTTTTTAAGATCTTCATTTTTAGATGTAAGAACAAGAAGTTTAGCATGTAGATCATCATTTACTTTAGTAGATTTCTTTAATTTCTTCTTACAATCAATATACTTATCATGTATTTCTTGAAGGCTAGCAATTCAATCTTCTTTTGATAAATCAAATAGGATTTCCTCAATTTCTTCTTCACTTGTTGTAGCAATAAAACAACATACCTCCTTTTGGTGAGTGCTTGCTTTATAGAGCTTTTCTTTCTTTATCATCTTTGGACAGCTAAGTGTTGTGTGTCCCGTTTCTTCACATTCAAAGCACCACCTATTGCTTGTTAAAGGTTGACTCGCATTTCTCTTTTCTTTATAAAGATTGTAGATATCACCACCCTCCATCTTCAAGACTCGATTAGAGCTCCTTGAAGCCCGCTCTGATACCAATTGAAAAACACTAGAGGGGGTGAATAGGGTTTTATGATATTTTTAAAATTAATTCAACAATCAACCACGAAATTATTGGAGAAGGAGACAAGGCGTTTAGAGTGGTTCCACCCTTAGCAAATACTAAGGGAGTCAGTCCACTACCCGGTTGTTCCCTACCAGGATTTTGAAAGAAATTATATTTTATTATCTCGCAAGGATGTTACATAAGATACAACTACCTTCACAAACCCTTTGGACAACCTTCACCCTGAATTTGTCTCACCAACCTTGAAGCAGCCTTCACTTGAAGTAACTTCAAGATCCCCCTTGAAGTAGCTTCCCGTTGAGACCTTCTAGAAGTAGTCCAAAGTCACGTCGAGCTACCTTCACCACTGAAGAAGCTCCTACAACCTCCTTTCCGCAGCCTCCAACCTAGGAGTAGCAAAGGAGAACAAAATACAATAAAGGGAACAAGATTGGAAGAAAGAAACAATGTTACCAATTAAGTACAGCGCTTTGATCCTATATCAAGTGTATTGATCTCCTATCCACTGTGGATGAATGTGGTAGTGTGGTGGCTAGGAGATACTAATCTATAGGACACTAATGTAGAACAGATTGCAAGTGAAGCTCAGCTTGTTGCTCACAAAGATTGAATCTCAAGTGTAATTGTATGCATAAGTGATTGCAAGTTGGTGCATTGGGTGTCCTAAAGCTTGTCCTATTTATAGGAGTGGTTTGCTAATTCTTGGTGACAT
Source organism: Alisma plantago-aquatica (assembly GCA_963693085.1). Lineage (NCBI taxonomy): Eukaryota > Viridiplantae > Streptophyta > Magnoliopsida > Alismatales > Alismataceae > Alisma > Alisma plantago-aquatica. The sequence continues at coordinate 413,413,367 of OY856409.1, forward strand.
TCTAGACACCTTCTAGGGTGTTCTTAGTGCTCAACTAGCCGTTATGTGTCCACTAATTATATTACAATGTCTATTTGATTAATGCTGAAAAGTGCAGTCCAGAATGTATCTCGGTCGAACTATTTGTCGACCGAGTTGATCTCGGTCAAACTTTTCTTCGACCGAGTGGGAGACTGAGGTTAGTGGATTTGCAATGTTCAATTCAACTCCCAACCACCTTTCCCACCAAGTCTAACGGCTATAGAACCTGCTAGACACTCAATCTTGGTCGAAGTAAAGTTTGACTGAAACCTTCTCAGTGATAGCATTGAGCAGGTTATGCAAAGGTGTTCGTGCATTAGACTGAGGACATTTTCGGTCGAGAAAATGTTCGACCGATTTTCTCTCAGTTGATAAATAGTTCGACCGAGATAGTCCCTAATTTGGTGGTTCTAGATATGTACTAAGTGTATGTATCAAAGTGCAATTGTGATACTATCTTGGGGGATTACCTGTTTAAGTGTTGTGAGTGAATAGGAAGATCTAAACGCTTGATTTACATGATATCTAAGTACTTGTACATTATAAACTTGTACAATTTTTTACATTGATTACAATCATGGAAATAAAGCAATGTTGAGCATAAGGATCTTCTAAATCTTTGCTATCCACCACCTTTTATGCTTATTCCTAAAACACTCAAATAGCACGTTAAAACCACAAAAATGAAATGTTTGTCATCATCAAAACAAAAGGATTTTAATAATGTCCAATTTAGCCAACATCAAACGTATAACAAATTCAACCAAGCTTGGGTTTGAGTAAGATCTATTATTCTAGAATCATCCAATAAATTGAGATTGTCTTTCTAAAATCAAAAGTATGTTCTTTATGTTTGAGTCCTCAAATACTTGAAAACATGTATTTCCCTTTTACCTATTTTTTCTAGAATCAATGATTATTTATATTATGATAAATTGTTTAAATATGTTTAGGAATAAGATAAACTAAGATAATGTATCATTTTTACCTAAAAGGTGAATCAAATCCAATAGATTATTATTAGATTTAATTATTTCAAATACATTTTTTATAATCCTCCAACTAGTTTAATATATGAAATTCAGACCATTCATTGTGAAAATGCTTGCAGTTAGGAATTTTGATTGTTAACTTAGTTTCACAATGGTCAACTATCTTAGCCAAAATGGGTTCCTTCTGCTGAAATTGACAGAAACTCTCAATCTACCAAATTTGTGAATGCATTGAAATTGATACGTGAAATCATTAAAATAAAGGACACACTTTTAAAATAGGTCGTGAACTTGTGCTTGCATTTCTTATGAAATCATTGTTCATTTTCAAACTTCTAGTTATTTCCATTGTTAGATTTAGGTTAAAAAACCTAATCTTTATGGTGAAGTGTTAACGGTTATTTAGACTTGTACATCTAGGTTCCCTAGGCTTAAGCCAAACCAAACCCTAACCCTAAGAGGTCTTCATTAAACCTAAACCCTAGAAACTAATCATGATTTTTTCAATATGATATTAGAATGCAACCCAAATTCTTTTATTTATTCTACTTACATGTTGAATTTTTTAATGGCTCAAGAAGGAAATACTTAGAAAGTTAAGTAGAAGATGTAAGTCGATATTTATATTATTAAAATTTGATTTGAATTTAAAGATGTTTGGTTTTCCAATCTTTTGAGTGATAGTATGTGCATCCAAAACACTTATACAATGAACCTTAGTTATGTATGTTGATGAGGGTATTATGGGAGAAATTCAATCTTTACCTCCTACAGAAATCCATTCCAAAATATAGTATAATAAGAACTATTGCAACTATGAAAATCCCTTAAAATACCTTAGCATTAATTTTAAGTGTGAGGTTTCTAATGAATGAGAATTACATAGTTAGCTAACCATCTATACTATATAAGAAAGCCCGTTGAGGGTTTCTTGTACAATTGTTTTCTCTATGTTTTAAATTATTAAATAGTCTTTCTACGCTAATATATATTATAGAAGAAAATTTGTGAAGGCTTTCTTTTATATTTTCTCTATTTTTTATGATTACAAAGTACCCCTTGTGTTCGAATCCATACCATATATAAGAAAGAGTGTGAGAAATAATTTATAAAAACATTTTTATGTTTTAGTTACATTTTTTACTCTAATTAAGCAACCGTGTGAGACCATAGAAGTGTTTAGGTGCATCTATTACTTTCATTAATTAAGATACAGATTCGTCATCTGACAATATTCTATAAAAGATCATAGAAGGGGTTAAATGCAATTTTTGCCATTAACCTGTGGATAGTTTCTTCTACATTTTTTCACTATTTTCTAAAATTACAAAGTAGTACTTGTATTCTAATCTATCTATACTATATAACAAAGCTCTTAAGATTTTCTTTGTAGCTTTTTGTTTTGTTTTCAGTAGGTATACATGAGTCCTTGTATTTCGGTAAATACAAACCAATCTATACCAAATAACAAAGAGTTTGGGAGGTGTTGTGTGCAAAAAATATTCTTTATTTTTTGAATTATAAACTTTGTACATTAATGATATACTCACTATATAGAAAAGAGTGTTGTTTGGTGCAATTTTTTTATTTTCTATAAACAGAGTAGTGCATGCATTCTAATCTATATTGTACAGGAAAGAGTATGGGAGGTGGTGTAAACTATTTTTTTGGTTATTTTAAAATTACATACTATTTATAATATTCTAATAAGGTATCATGCAATGCATGAACTGAAGCATGTTTGAGGCTTTCTTTGCAAGTTTTTCTTTTATTTTTGGTAATTATAAAGTAGTCCTTGTATCTTGGTAATTACAAGCAAATCACAATATTATAATCCATACTATACTAGAAAGAGTTTGTGAGGTTTCTTTATTTTGGAATTACAAATTAGCCCTTGTATTCTAATAGCATACTCATTATATAGAAAAGGGCAATCGGGTGTATAGTGCACTTTTTTCTTTTTCTTTTGTATTACAAAGTAGTGATTGTATTCTAATCTATACTATACAGGAAAGAGTATGGGAGGTGGTGTACACTATTTCTCGTTATTTGGTTTTTAACTACAAACTATTCATTGTAAGTTGTGATGCAAGACATTGTGCCTAGATGCAATTTTTTTATTAGAAAATCATCATGTGTTCCAAAAAAGCTATGTGATAGGTTGTGAGAGGAGCTAGAGATCCGACTCCCCCCTATATTTGCACCGCAGCATACTGTATGTTTGTGGTTACTAGGGTTGGGATTGCAAGGAAACCAATTTCAGAGGTGATGAATGGAGTGGCCCTCACGACATGCCAACACCGTGACGAATATGTGTGGTGGTGTGCCGACACTTGGAGAAAGTCATTGTTCCATGATGTTTTTAACGTTTATTCTCTCATTTTGACTTTCTTATCTTCTTACTAATCTTCTTCATCATCGATGTGTCTGGTACAATATTAGTCAAAACAAGATCAGCAAGTGTCTTTTCCTTCCCACCTATTTTATGCACAACTCGATGCCTATTGACTTCATTCTTATCTCCTTATTTTTTTTTCTTTAGGTGAACAAAGTGATGCAATGTCGTTTAACGGTCTTTTGAATAATCTCATGTTCTCAAATTCATGCAATACATGATGTTTTTTTATCTATAAATTACAAATTAATTTGTGTTCTCTAAGAAGACAATGATGCACGGATCTTCATTTAGGAAATAGAAAGTCTCGTTGATTATCCAAGCTAGGAACCGCAACAAAGTAATACAGTGATGTGACACCCCATTTGCATTCTTTGAAGTAATCTAATATTTTAAAACTATTGTGATATCTAATGTCCTCAAGTTCTCGCACATCTAGTTAAAGTAGAAAATAAATGAGAACAGAACGAAGAGCAAAAACTATCTATGGGAAATTGCGAGGTTCACGAAGTGAGGCCATAATCTATAAAAGAAAACTCAATATCCTTTATTATACAGAAACGAGTTATATATGTAGACGACACGCGTGCACAACAACACATGCACAAACATCACTTTACTATATTGGAATACCTTATATTTTATATTGTACCCAAATACCATCCCGACTTTGTATTAATTTCTATGTTTTACTGTGCCCCACATACCAGCACGACATTTTGTTCTTAATGAGTGTGCTCCATGTTATTATATCAAGTGAATATGTTTAGTCACCTTAATCACCTAATTCTGGTGGGCTTAATGGAGGTTGGGGTTGTTACACTCCTAGATGTTACAGGCGTTGTAGTTTACCTTTCCAGGACCCACAAACATGTTTTTTGGAATTGATGAGAAATTAGATTCTTATTCTAGTCGTGCATCAGCTTTTAATAGTTTACCTTTCCAGGACCCACAAACAGTCCTGGGCCATTACCGTGGACTGCATCAGTGCTCAGACTACCAACAAGTATACCATGAATGCTCAGCAAATCAGCACCTAGGCCTAGTGTTACAGCGTATAACACATACTTGGTTTATCTATGTAACTACACCCCGTAAAAACGCTTCATGCACGCAGAAATTAGCATATGAAACAATGAGACTTTACCTATATAATAGAATTAGGTATTTTAACTTCAATAAGAAGAAAAAATATTGGAGAAGATAAAAGTGGTTTTGCATCTGTTCTCGTTTGCACATTCGTCCGCTATCTACTTCAGTAAGACAACAAAGATAAAACAAAGTACTATCCACCTATTAGCTGAGCAATTTTTTAAGTTTAGGTATCCAAAAGTTGAAATTGGAGAATTTTTGACCCATCTATTTATCAGAAACAATCCGTGAAATGTTAGCACCGAGAATTTGGTAATTTCTAATAAATGCATTCCAAAGTTCAAGTTCGATCAGTCAGATAATGAGGCTCTTTTTCTAGCATAAAAGCCTAAACAGTGACCGAGTTGTGATCCCAGTCTACCAGTTCAAGTTAATAGTTCAATCAACGTGCATGATGTACAAACCCACTTGCTTCACATAGTAAACAAACTTTGTAATTACGCATTGCCATTGGCAAAAGAACTCCAAAAGACCGAGCTAACCTGCTTCTTTTGTACCTGTAGAGGTCAGTTCTGTTCGTCATAATTAACAGCTTATACATACAAAATGTTGGTTTCCAGAAGATGAGATAATAACACACAGACTCCAAGAAGTTCCTCAAAATGTATCCAAAGCGCCCTTGGATAATATGTACTTACCATAAAGTAACTATTAATCATAAAATATTGCACAGCCAAGGTGCTCAGAAGCAAAAATAATTTCCAAATCATTTAACCAATATCCCGTAGCCAACATCCTTTACATCCCAAAAAGACCAGGGAATACAAAAGCCATCTTTTCCCATAATCCTATTATTCTAAGATTGGAATCTGCTTCGTACCTCCTCTTTCAAGGTCTGCCCAGCATGGTTTCACTCCTAACACGTGTACCTGTATTGAAGTTCCTGCAATTATGTACAGTCCTGGGCCATTACCGTGGACTGCATCAGTGCACAGACTACCAACAAGTATACCATGAATGCTCAGCAAATCAGCACCTAGGCCTAGTGTTAGAGCGTATAACAACATACTTGGTTTATCTATGTAACTACACCCCGTAAAAACGCTTCATGCACGCAGAAATTAGCATATGAGACTTTACCTATATAATAGAATTAGATATATTTAGCTTCAATAAGAAGAAAAAAAATTGGAGAAGATAAAAGTGGTTTTGCATCTGTTCTCATTTGCACATTCGTCCGCTATCTACTTCAGTAAGACAACAAAGTTAAAACAAAGTACTATCCACCTATTAGCTGAGCAATTTTTTTAGTTTAGATATCCAAAAGTTGAAATTGGAGAATTTTTGACCCATCTACTTACCAGAAACAATCCGTGAAATGTTAGCACCGAGAATTTGGTAATTTCTAATAAATGCATTCCAAAGTTCAAGTTCGATCAGTCAGATAATGAGGCTCTTTTTCTAGCATAAAAGCCTAAACAGTGACCGAGTTGTGATCCCAGTCTACCAGTTCGAGTTAGGGCATGTTTGGTTACTTGGATTTTGCTGTATTGGATTGTATTTTGGACTCCAGTTCAACAAATTTTACGTTTGGTTCGCAGGATTGGAGAAATGAGGCTAATCCCGGGATTTTCAGACATAATAGGAATCCCGCATTTTGGTCTCCATCAAAATTCTCCCGGACACCAAAATCCAACATGGCGAACGTCGTGGACACGAAAAAAAATAAATCCCGCACTTACAAAATCCAGCAAACCAAACATAAAATTTTATTTTGCGGGATTTTGACAATGCAGCATTTTAACAATACGGGATGGGCAAAATACAGGATTTCTAAAAATCCGGCAAACCAAACGTGCCCTTAATAGTTCAATCAACGTGCATGATGTACTTCACATAGTAAACAAACTTTGTAATTACGTATTGCCATTGGCAAAAGAACTCCAAAAGACCGAGCTAACCTGCTTCTTTTGTACCTGTAGAGGTCATTTCTGTTCTTCATAATTAACAGCTTATACATACAAAATGTTGGTTTCCAGGAGATGAGATAATAACACGCAGACTCCAAGAAGTTCCTCAAAATGTATCTAAAGCGCCCTTGGATAATATATACTTACCATAAAGTAACTATTAATCATAAAATATTGCACAGCCAAGGTGCTCAGAAGCAAAAATAATTTCCAAATCATTTAACCAATATCCCGCAGCCAACATCCTCTACATCCCAAAAAGACCAGGGAACACAAAAGCCATCTTTTCCCATAATCCTGTTAATCTAAGATTGGAATCTGCTTCGTACCTCCTCTTTCAAGGTCTTCCCAGCATGGTTTCACTCCTAACACGTGTACCTGTATTGAAGTTCCTGCAATTATGTACAGAGCAAGATCTGCAAAGGCCAGCATCAGTTGCTGCAATCACCATCCTGGGGATGAGGTTCGAGGTGACTTTTACGACCCTTCACTGAAACAACATGAGACTTCCACGATCTAGACTCTGCATCATCGGCTGCAACTGATTGGTCTTTGCCGTACATGTGATGGAATATCCTAAGTAGAACAGCAGCATCAAGTGCTGCATACTCAATTTGGTTCTGAGTAAGAGGCCGTTGCTCCCAGTTGCTATTGCGCCTTGTCTTGTTCAATCCAGCCCCTAGCAATTTCTTTGCAAGCCCAGATAACCCACCCTTGGAGTTTTTGAACAATTTCTCAAGGTCAAGAAGCATGTCACAGTGTTTGAAACATTCCAGGTCCCCATAAGAAATGGATAACTGACGCAGGTCACATTGTATGTTATAGCCAAGTTTCAGAATCCTTGTTGAGCCTAATATGCGCCTCAAGCAGTCATCTAGAGAATTTGGCGCATCCATGTACAGCTTTATCATGTCAAGTATGAAAACTTTCTTTTCAGATGCAATCTGCAAGATTGATACCTTGCTTGGTTTCTGACCTTTTTGATAATTGGGCTTCCATTCACAATCCAGGCCAATAACCTTACATGATTCAAGATAGCTAGTTGCGGTGAACAAAACAGTCTCCTCGTCCACCCATAATACATCGTCCAAAGCGAAGTCACTTAGACACAAGAAATCAGAGTCCTGGACAGCTGGTTCAAGCTCCTTCATAATTCCATCCAGAGAATAGCGATTACAGAGTTCATCTACCTTCTCATTGTAGCCAGCCTCCATTGCCAAGTATACGAGATAGAGTAGAAGTTCTTTATCATTGCTACTCTTAATCTCAGCAACATCCCAAACTCCCTTTTCTGCTAACTTTTTCAGTGCGCTGCATTTATAAGCATGACAAGCATCAGGATAATCATCCTTCAGATTGTTCTTCTTGATAACATTATGGGCATTCTTCAGCAAGTTCAGGTCTAGAAACTTCTCTATCAATAGGCACACAACAGATTTCCCCTTGAGGGAAGCCCATTTTTCTGCCGCATGGTACTGTTTGTCTTGAACCATTTTATCAAGAAAGGAGACTTCAAATTCGCTTGAATTAAGGACAGGAAAATGCTCTAACAGCACTACAGCAGTCATGTACGACGCAGATTCTATGAAGCCCACTATATGATGTTCAAGGTATGACTTGGCTACATCGGAACTGTTATCTTCTGAGCCGCATAAGGCTCGCTCAACGTCCCCCAAGTGGATGTCAAATGCTTGAAGCAACTTGACAAGAATGCGCTCATCATGGCTTACCGCCTTAGAAAGGATGTCAAGAAACAACCTTGCAGCGAGATGTTTTGCCTCATTAAGATCCCATGCGGCGCCAGCAGATTTTAGGCGACGGAAAGAAAGTAAGAATAGGTGGCTAAACCCTTCGGAATAAGGGGATCCGAGTAAAGGCACCACATAGAGACACCGAAGAACAAACTCCGCAGGCCCAAGCTGTGGGTTGTTCCGAAGTGCCATTAAAACCTCCTGCTGGAGAAGCTGAAACTTGTGTGTGGCTTTGTGAGTCCCGTACGTATAACACTCCTTGAGAAGATAGACAAAAGTGGCAGGTGGGGTTCGAGAGAGGTCTGAGAATACATGCAAACATATCTTCCGGTTCTGATGGATGTCTACTCTGACCCCATGATCATGGACATCTCTTTCTTGGCCCATCGAGGATCGAACTGGCAATCCTTGTATATCCTGTTGATAAGCTCGCAACCGCAAACCCCACATGCGCGACCAAACGTCAGAGAAACCCCCTAATTTCAGTGATAGAACGGCACCGAATCACGGGTTACTTCTTTTTGTTGGTGAGTAATCACCGGATACTTCCAAGCCTGTGCATAAATGGAGAATCTTGCAGCAAGAAGGTGTTGGTTGCGGCAGGAAGGAGGAAAGGCTACGAATCGCTGGGAACAGGAGGGCTTGGCAAGACTGCAAGGGCAGCCAAGAAACGATGAGACGGCGCAAGACGCACGGCGTGGGCCTTTTGCTGCCTCCCGAATCCCTAGCTTTGAATTTTTAACCGTTTCTGAGTCCCAGGCTTTCGAAGTTCAAACATCAAGCCGAGTAGCCTTTGCCAAAGCCCACAAAACCAACGACGCGCTGTCCTCGCGTTCTGGCAAGTAATAAATTTTGATGCGAATTCCACGAATATTTACTGCTTAGCCATCGCTTTAAAATTTCAAATGTCATACAAGGATACATACCATTGGTTACCTTTACTTTCTCTCTCTTTCTTCTCTCTCCTCACCTAGTCAAATTGTACCCTTCTTTGATGCATCAATGACAATATTATTGTCCTCTCTTCACTGTTTCCTTGCACTACCAACTCTTTGTCATTGTTTCCCTTTTCCTTGTTGTTACTTCTACGAGGATATATGAAGCAGTAAACCAGTGGAACGGTTCAGATAGACCAGGAGTTTCTAGGGCTGACCATATTCCGGCCCGTAGCAGTGAATTGGACATGTGCGGTCTTGTACTGACTTCAATTTTTATATACTCATTGATTTACTATTTCTCACAATTCTGGCACTCAATCGGGTCTAGTTCAAATCCATTCTGGACCGGTTACGCTACTAGATAATACAGAACACTTTTAACATGTAAGAGAATCACTTATAATAAATATTACGTTAGCGCTATTATCTATGAAGGGTCGATGGCACGATGATCAATCCTAAAATATAAAATTTATACATCATTTTTAAAAGTATTATTATTCAAATCTTTGTGATGAAATTTGTTAAATTATTACAATACCTTATGTCGCATAGATTTACATATGATTAAAATGCATTTCATTATGTCATATGAAAATGTTACCTTAGCATTAGTATTTAGAGACACGTACAAAATTATTAACTATGATGACATGTTGACAAATAAAGTTGTATGGCTAAGAAAGAAAGAAGTTATTTAAAGTCGGGAAATTCTGTAAAAGCATCCAAATAAATTACTTTAGTTATATTTTTTGAACTGATCACTACAACATTATGGAAATATCAGATGGTTAATCAAACAAATACATAGTTCTTTTATATAATCTAATTTTAAAGAATCTAGTAATTTAGATGATCCCAATCTTATTCATATTTATTTTGGACCCATTTCAAGAACTTCTTTTTATTTGAGTTCAGCGCCAACTCGTTCATTTTGACCTAGTTTAAGTTTGGACTAATGTATAATTATATTTGTCTCATAAGATCACATCTAATTTTACAAGAATGTGACTAAAATTAGTGTTATTGTTATAGTCCACTCAGATGGAAAGAATCGTTCTACAAAATCGCATGCATCCAATATTATATACTAGTGAATATTGAGTGGGTAAGAAAAAAGTGTTGTATTGTAATGCTAACATAGATGTGTAAAAAGTCTTACAAAGATTATTGTAAGTGTGAAAATATGATATGTAAATAATGATCACAATCTAAGTAAACTTCATATTATTGAGCATGTATGATGTATAGTGATAAGTGTATGTTAGGATAACATAAAATCAGTCTGATCTATGATATATATGAAAGGATGTGGTAGAGACTGAAAGATCTAGAGGGGGTGTGAATAGAGCTTTTGGGAGTTTTTACAGTTAATTAAACAGTTAAACACTTGAACAAGAAGTAGGAGGAAACAAGGAAGACAAGAGGATGTAGAGTGGTTCCTACCTTAGAAATCTAAGGTAGTCAGTCCACTACCCGATTGTTTCCAACCAAGATTTTGAAAGCAACTTATTTTATTACCTCTCGAGGATGTTACACAAAATACAATTTCTTTCCTACACCCTTGAAGTAGCCTTCACTTGAAGTAGCATCAATCCTCCTAGAAGCAGCCTTCTGAAGTAACTCCAAGCCCACCCTTGAAGTAGCCTTCACCTGAAGTAGCTTCAATCCTTGAGGTAGCCTTCTGAAGTAACTCCAAGTCACCAGGAGAAGCCTTCACCACCTTGAAGTAGCTCCACGAACCTCCTTTCAACAGCCTCCAACCTAGGAGTAGTCAAGGAGAACAAAATACAATAAAAGGAACAAGATTGGAAGAAAGAAACAATGTTACCAATGAGTACAATGCTTTGATCCTATATCAAGCGTATTGATCTCCTATCCACTATAGATGAACGTGGTAGTGTGGTGGCTAGAAGATACTAGGCTATAGGACACTAATGTAGAGCTCAAAGAAACAAATTGCAAGTGTAGCTTTGCTTATTGCTCACTAAGAATGAATCTCAAGTGTGATTGTATGCAAAAGTGATGATTTGGGTGTCCTAAGACATATCCTATTTATAAGAATGGCTTACTAGTGATTAAGGATATTCTAAACGCTTTCTAGAGTGTTCTTAGTACTCAACTAGTCGTTAGGTGTCCATAAATTACATTTCAACGGCTAGTTGTTTAGTGCTGAAAAGTGCAGTCCAGAACCCATCTCGGTCGAGAAGTTTATCGACCGAGAACTCGGTCTACAATATCTTCGACCGAGTGTTGGTTTGGAGTAAAAGTGTTCAACGGATAGTGTGACTTTCCAACAACCAACTACTCTCAGTCTAACGACTATGGAACCTACTCGAAGGTCTATCTCGGTCAAGAATGTTGTCGACCGAGAGTTATTCTAGGGTTACATGGGTAGGTCAATAATCCATGTTTGTGAGTTAGACTGAGGTGGTTCTCGTTCGAGGATTTTGTCGACTGAGAGTGTCTCGGTCTGGAAGTTTGTCGACCGAGAAATACCCTATTTCAATGTGTTGAATCATCTACTAAGTGTGTGTATCAATGTGTAATTGTGATTCTATCTTAGGGGAGGATCTATCTAAGTGTTGTGAGTGCATAGGGAAGATCTAATGCTTGATTTACATGATATCTATGTACTTTTACATTATATACTTTTACAAGTTTTTATATTGAGTACAATCATGAAAATAAAAGTAATCTAAGAATGTTGATCTTCCAATTTGTATTGATCTTCGACTATTCACTTTCTTATTTATTTATCCCAAAAATACTCAAATAACAAGTTAGATCCACAAGAATGAAATGTTTGTCTTTATCAAAACAAAGGGTATAATAATGTCCAATTTAGCCAACAATCTCCCCCTTTTTGAAGATGACAAACATTTCTAAAATATAAATCAAGGGAATTTAAATATCATGAGTTTCATACCTGAGATTTACCTTATGTAGATATTCTCTTGTTTATTCATGGAGTGTGTGCTAGTTATTCCCAAAGAGGTATGGAACATAGTATCCAACTCTTTAAGGACTATAGCAACAATTTATGTGAAGCCAAGAGATTATGAAACTCATTTAATTTGATTTATATTATTTCTCCTCCTTTATCATTTCAAAAAGATAACCATATAATCAATTTGCTCCCCCTGAATGAGATACTCCCCCTTAATTGTATATTTTAACAGGAATGTCAAATTTAGCCATATTTCAAAAATTGTGAGTTATTTCTCAACCATTTGCAAGGGATGTTAAGCCCTGAAATGATATGAGATTTCTTTAGGCTCATAGTAGGATCATTGAATATATTTCTCAACCATTTACAAGAGATGTTAAGCCCTGAAATGATATGAGATTCTTTTAAGCTCATAGTAGAATCAATGAATGTATCTTTAACCAAATACAAGGAATGTCAAACCCTAATTAGTGTAGAGAATTCAATTAAGAGAAAGATATACATTGTATTCAAGAATGTTGTAAGCTCCCAAGATTACCTTAAGGATACTAAGGTCATAACTAGCTTTGAAGTTCAATTGAATAAGTAAATCAATGAATCAATTTTATAACATGATGAGTAAATATACTAAGGTTGAGTGCAAGTCAATGATTTGATTTCATAAATAAGCATTTTGTCAGGTTTATTTTTGATCGACCATGACTTCGACCGAGGCACCCTGAGTTCGACTGAGAGGCATTTCTGTAGATATCCAATATATGCATTTTCCTAAGTTATCCAATGAACCACTTCTTCTAGAATGTGATTCGATATTGTTGTGTATGATCATCATTAGTTCTTCATTTAGCTCATATATGAACTTGTGAATGTTGAATAATCTTAATATAAAACCTTTTGTGACTTGAGATTTTGCTTCGTAGAACTCAATTTATGTGAGCAAGATTTTGAGAAGATATCTTGTCTTTAATTTTTAGAATGCTCAAACTTTAAATTTTCTCACAAAATGGTGATGATTATATTTTTAACCACGTTCCTTGTATGATCATTCTTTTGTTTTCAGTTATGTTAATGTTGAACAAGATCTCTTATGCCAATAGATTTTCCATTAGGACTTTCTTCTAATAAGACCAATCTATTCCTTATGTATGTGAAAATTTCTTCAATTTTATTCTAGTTGGGACAGTTTTAATCTAGCAAAGTATAAAGTTTTGATGCACATATATAATTCTTAAAAACTTTCAAATATTTAGGCAATGTATCATGTAGAGTTTATTACTCAAGTGAAATATTCAATTTTATTAAACAGTCTCGTCAGAAACATCCTCGGTCGATAATTTTCTCGACCGAGTGAGGTTCGGTCGAAGTATTTGTCAGCCGAATGTTTTTCAAGCTTTTGTAGGCTTAAGACAGTAACTTTCTTGGTTGACTATTTTCTCGACCGAAATGTTACTGTTTCTCCAGAAAATGACAGAAACTCTCTTAGTCGATTATTTACTCGGATGAAGAGTGTCTTGGTCGAGGATTTATTCAACTGAGAATGTACTGTTTCAACAATTATTTTCAAGTAAAACATAAGTTACTTCCAATACAACTTTTACATAAATATGCAAATTAAAGCTCAATTTAGTTGAGAGAAGACATTTTTTAGTATCAAAGTAAAGTTTTAGTTCAAATCTCAACTAATCATGTTCAATATTTCTAAGTTTTGGGTTTTGGAACCCAAACTAAATCAACATCCTTTTTCTTGTATGGGCATGAGAAAGAATAATGTCCAAGACGCAAGCAATAGTGACAACAAATGGAATCAATTTCATTTCTCCTTTTATGATTTTGAGTTGAGTTTTTCTTTGGTACAACTATGGCCTTAGTCTTGGGTGCTTGTGTTCTTCTAGATTTAGGATGAGATTTTCCTTTTGGAATATATCCTAAACCTCTTCTTCCAATTTGGCCAGAAGAATCCTTTAGGATCTTATCAAGAATTCCATTGTTTTGCAAGCTACTAATTTCCTTTTGTAACTTAGCAATTTCATCCATTCTCCTTTTAATGTCTAACTTTGCTTGATCTAGATTAGATAACAAACTATCTCTTTCTTTGATAATAGCATCATAATCTAAATGAGTACACTAGATAGGTTGAGTTTGAAGATCATTCAATTTTGCAAGTAGTTCAACCTTTTCTTGAGAAAGAAAATTATAGTTTGTTTCTAGAGTAAGAAACTTCATATCGCAATCATTAAAAGATTATTTCAAGGTCAAATTTTCAGAAATAATACTTTTCTTTTCAAAAGTAAGATCATTTGATTGAGCATATAATTCTTCATTATTTTTTGTGGATCTTTTTAGTTTTTTTTACAGTCAATATATTTATCATGTAATTCTTCAATGCTAGAAATTAACTCTTCTTTAGATAAATCAAATAAGCTTACCTCATCCTCTTCTTCATTTGTTGTAGCAATAAGGCACTCCACTTCTTCTTCTCCATCCTCACTATCATCACTTGAGTCATCCATGCTGCTTTGTAGGCTTTTCCCTTCATCTTGTGAGAGGATTTCTTTCCCTTCTTGAGTTTGGGACAATCAACTTTTAAATGTCCCTTTTTCCACATTCAAAGCACCTAGGGGAAGAGGAAGAAGAGACACTAGATATTTTTTTAGTTTTAAATCTTCTATATTGCTTACCATTTACAATAACATTCTCTTCTTCACTGTCTTCTTCAGTTGTATCATGACTAATGTTAGTTGTTTCCTTGAATGCAATGTCCTTTCTTTTATGCTTTTTGTGTTCGGCTATCAATCTTTCTTCTTCTTCAAGGGTGACCTCATGAGTCTCTAAGTTGTCAATGAGCTGCTCCATCCTCAATCTGGTGAGATCATTGGCTTCCTCAATGACTGTCACCTTTGGTTTGTACTTTGGAGGCAAACACCTAAGAATTTTGGATACTTGATCTTCTTCACTTATGAATTTTCCTAATGCACTCAAACTGTTAATGATAGTAGAGAATCTTGCCTACATTTCACTAATGGACTCATTTGGTTCCATATGAAATTGCTCAAACTTTTGTTTAAGAATACTAATCTTAGAATTTTTAACTTTTATAGTTCCTTCATGTGTAATAGAAAGTATATGTCATATATCATATGCAGTTTCACATGAGGAAGTTATATTGAATTCACTTACCGAAATAGAGCAATATAAAATACTTACAGCCTTGACATTTAGTTGAGCTTGCTTTTCCATTTTGATATCCCATGTAGCATACTCAGTTTCTGAAAGCTCATATGGAGTAGACACCAACCTCCAAAGATCCCAACTGATGCCTTGGAAGTAAAACTGCATCCTTCTCTTCCAATAGTTGTAGTTGCTTCCATCGAATGGTGGTGGACGAGAAATGTGGGTTCCCTCCAAGTTCAAGTTGTTGAGCACATCATCCCCCATCCTTCAAGACTAGTTAAAGTTCCTTGAATACATGCTCTGGTACCAATTGAAAGATCTAGAGGGGGTGAATATAGCTTTTTGGAGTTTTTCAAGTTAACAATTAAACACTTGAACAAGAAGTAGGAGGAAATAAGGAAGACACAAGGATGTAGAGTGGTTCCTACCTTATAAATCTAAGGTAGTCACTCCACTACCTGATTGTTTCCAACTGGGATTTTAAAAGCAACTTATTTTATTACCTCTCGAGGATGTTACACAAAATACAATTGCTTTTCTACACCCTTGAAGTAGCCTTCACCTGAAGTAGCCTCAATCCTCCTAGAAGCAGCCTTCTGAAGTAACTCCAAGCCCACCCTTGAAGTAGCCTTCACCTGAAATAGCTTCATTCCTTGAGGCAGCCTTCTAAAGTAACTCCAAGTCATTGGGAGCATCCTTCACCACCTTGAATTATCTCCACAAACCTCCTTTCAACATCCTCCAACCTAGGAGTAGTCAAGGAGAATAAAATACAATAAAAGGAACAAGATTGGAATAAAGAAATAATGTTACTAATGATTACAATGCTTTGATCCTATATCAAACGCATCGATCTCCTATCCACTATAGATGAACGTGGTAGTGTGGTGGCTAGGAGATACTAGGCTATATGACACTAATGTAGAGCTCAAAGAAACAAATTGCAAGTGTAGCTTTGCCTGTTGCTCACTAAGAATGAATCTCAAGTGTGATTGTATGCACAAGTGATGGTTTGGTTGTCCTAAGGAATGTCCTATTTATAAGAATGGCTTACTAGTGTTTGGGAAGTTCTAGACACTTTCTAGAGTGTTCTTAGTGCTCAACTAGCCGTTAGGTGTCCATAAATTGCATTGCAACGGCTAGTTGTTTAGTGCTGAAAAGTGCAGTCTAGAACCTGTCTCGGTCAAGAAGTTTGTCGACTGAGATGTTCTTAGTCGATAATATCTTTGACCGAGTGTTTGTTTGGATTAAAAGTGTTCAATGACTAGTGTTGTAAGGACCCTGACCCTCGTTTTGGGGTTACCATATTTGCTTTGCCTAAATCTTGTGCTTAGATGGTTTCTAATCACCTGAGTTGTGATTAGGGTTGGTTTGTGCTTTGTTGGGAGGTTGAGGTGCAACTTGCAATTTACCCAAGTTTACCACCTTGAGAGATGTCTTTCTCTTTCCTTACATTCTCTAGGGTTGAGAGGATGAGTTGGGTGCCTTGCTTGAGTTGTTTTTGGGTCTCGTTTAAGCTTGTGAAGTTTGGGCTTGTTGTTGGGCTTTCTTGAGCCTTGTTTGCTTGGTGTATCGACCAAAAGTGTATCGGGCATGAGTGTATCAGCCAGGGTTGTATCGACCAAGTGGTGTATCGGCCATGGCACCATGTTAGGCGATACACACCCTCTTGACCTAGCCTCATTTGTGTCACCATTCTTTGGACAATTGGTTTTTGCTTTGCTAGTTGGTGGCAAGTCGTGAGCAAGTGGTTTGGAGTGCTAGCAAGGTGGCATAGTTTGGACAAGTGGTGGTTTGAGCGAGCACATGTGGAGCAATCCCCTAGTGGACGCCCACTTAACCCCCTTGCATATATACCCCCTTCTTTTCTAGCTAGGGATCCCTTTAGCTCCTTAGTTGCTTCCCTTCTTTCTTGGTGGCCGATATCTCCCCTTGGTTGAGCTTGGTGGTCGATTTCCTTGGTGAAGTCTTCTTCTTCCTCTAGTGGTGGCCAAAACCCTAGATGTGCCTTTCTCCTTCTCCTCTTGTGGTGAGTATCTCTCCCTATCGTTGGCACCTTCTTCTTCTTCTCCCTTTCTTTTTGGCCATGGTGGTTATGGAGTTCTCTTCTCTCCTAGTGTTGGCCGAAGGTGGTGCCTTGGAGCTTGAAGCTTGGTGCTTGGAGCTTTGGAGCTTGAGGAGTGTGCTTGAGGTGGGTTACATAACTCTTACCCTAGCTATATTACCTTCTCTTCATGTTGCTTGTTTATATGCTATCTTGATCGACCATGCTTATCTTGTTAGTAATATCTTTTCTCTACTATGTACCCTTGACGTTGTGGGATATGGTGACATGGTGATGTTGTTTAGAGGTGATCTTGGACCTTGTTGGCCGAACCATTGGATTAGGGTTCTTTAGGCAAAACCCCTCTCTCTTAGTTATTGAGAGGTGAGCCTAGGGTTTCCTAACTCCATGGTGTGTGTGGTGTGTTCTTGGGGCAAAATTCCTTTTCTCTCCCTTTGGTTTTGAGAGGTGAGCTTGAGCCCTAGTGGTGTAGGAAAAACCCCTCTCTTCCTTAGTCGTTAAGAGGTGAGTCTATACTTTAGTTGCAATCTGTTCTACATTAGTGTCCTATAGCTTAGTATCTCCTAGCCACCACACTACCACGTTCATCCACAGTGGATAGGAGGTCAATACGCTTGATATAGGATCAAAGTATTATACTTAATTGGTAACATTATTTCTTTCTTCCAATCTTGTTCCCTTTATTGTATTTTGTTCTCCTTTGCTACTCCTAGGTTGGAGGCTGCGGAAAGGAGGTTGTAGGAGCCTCTTCGGTGGTGAAGATAGCTCTGCGTGACTTTTCACTACTTCTAAAAGGTCTCAACGGGAAGCTACTTCAAGGAGGAAGGCTACTTCAAGGGAGAGCTTGAAGTTACTTCAAGTGAAGGTTGCTTCAAGGTTGGTGAGACAACTTCAGGGTGAAGGTTGTCCAAAGGGTTTGTGAAGGTAGTTGCATCTTATGTAACATCCTTGCGAGGTAAAAAAAATACAATTGCTTTCAAATCCCAGTTGGGAACAACCGGGTAGTGGAATGAGTCCCTTAGTATTTCCTAAGGGTGGAACCACTCTAAATGCCTTGTCTCCTTCTCCAATATTTTTGTGGTTGATTGTTGAATTAATTTTAAAAATATCATAAAACCCTATTCACCCCCTCTAGTGTTTTTCATTTGATTCATCGATCAAGTAGAAATGCAACACACATGTGCTTAAAACCCGAATTTCAGTTAAAAAGAGGAAATCATAGAAGAAAATCTCATAGATAAGTGAAAAATGTAAAATTAAATTTAAACTAGTGAGAATGAAAACAATGTACTTGAATCATGAATGAATTTAAAGAATAATTTAAACTTTATATGAAATGCATTGTGATGGAGGAAATGTACATCATACATTCCATCAAGTTGAGTCCAACATATGTAGTCAAAGTGTACTAGTAAGGTGAGGTGGATTCAACCCTATAATGACGATCTCCTTCATTCAATTTGATACCCAACAATTATAGGAGATCAATGCTACTGAAGTCTCAATTAGTTAATCTACTACACTATGAGACATGCATTGTGGGTCCATTAATGTTAATATTATACGGAAAAGAGCCTTGACTCTTCGCATGGTCGCCCAAGTTTAGAGGAGGACTCCACATATCCAACTAGCTTAGATAGCCACCAAGGCTAGACAAGAAAATCCTTATTGTAGGTAGGAGAGAGTGTAGTAGTTTTAAAGTCCCAACTCTAGTCTAAGAATTCACAATATGATGTGATGATTTCACATGCTATGGTGTACTTCATATGGGTTCAATGGCTTAATGAAAGGAATAATATAATAAGTAACTTAGTTCAAGTGTACTTACTTTATGAAGCTCATCTAGTTTCCTTCAATGCTTGTATGATCTTTAAATGTCTATGTTTACCTTGAACAACATTTACCACATCTTAAATTACTTCTACACAAACACAAAATAATAGTATATGTATGTATTATTATCCTAGATAGAGTTTTCCACTTACTAAGCCACTAGCTCATGCTTAATCAAAACAAATTTCAAGTTACATAAAACATCAACAAGAAGGTCTAGAAGGTAGTGCATAAGTACCATAACTGAGGTATTTAGAGGACAATGGTTTATCCTAGGTAGATGATCTCTTACTCTTATTCAAAACTCTAGATGTGAGTGTGTGTGAGAGAGATTCTATAATGGAATGTATGTGAGTTAAATTATCTACAAGTATCAAAACAAAAGGATGTAATATTTACTCTACTATTTTCTCATACTTAGTTGTATTTTTTCTCATACTTCATTGTATGAAATCCATTTGGATGTTGAATGCATGTTTATCATTATGTAAGTCTTGTGATATTAAAAAAATCCATTCTATTTAGTTAACCCTTTAGTAATGTAAAGAAAAAATAAGATCTAATTATGGTGAGTCTAAAATAAATAGTTAGCTTATCTCACCCCCTGGGGTGAGCCTAATGCCTAGTTAATGGGTTTATCTCATGCCAGCTTTGGTATTAGAGACAAATTTAGGATAGATGTAATAAAAGGAAAATAGAAATATTTTTCTCTCTTTGATTTATACATTCTTATCACATTTTTTATGGACATACATACGGTAGGAAGATGACAAGGCATAGAGCAAAGAGATAGCCATATGTCATTGATCCAGATCATATGGCTCATGGGAAGGAAGATAGGAATGATGCAAGAATTGAAAGGGTGAGCAAGATGTTTCTAAATATTATGTAATATTAAAAAAATGATAAATCACCACCATCATCCTCCAATAATGATTTTATGAGATGATATGAGGTGTTGAATAAGCTAAGTGGAATAAAATTTTATGAAGAACCAAAAATCAGTATTTTCGAAAGAGTTGATCTGATAGTTGGAAAGATCTTCATGGGGTTATATAAGGATAAGAAGCCTAACCATTTTATATATATAGTTAACATTGATGTCGAGTTTTAGTGGCAAGATTTAAAGTATAGAAGGATAGAAGTAATGGAATGGAAGTAACTTATAGACAAACTCCTATTAATTTATTTGTTTCCAACATCCTAGAGTAGCAAGATTAGTGAGACAACCCGACACTAGATCGGACTGTCACAATGTAATTAACTGCAAAATTAGACATAAAGAACAGAATTACTGAAAATCACTAAAAATTAAAACCATTTACAAAGAGATCCAAACACAGGAAAACTCTTTTATCAATAACCAAAGTATTATATTTACATCCTGGTTCATAAGTACATATCATGTACTGTCTCTTCTCAAGGATTACAAGCATCATCTACCTTATTAAAACTATACACAGATAGTATAAGAACCTCGAGGCATCAAGCCAAAATCTCATATCGATTCATTAAAATTACTAACTACTAACTCCGAGGACCTGAGAGTACAGAGATGACACATAAGACTTTCTAAAACAAACTATGACAGCCAGTGCCTCCACCTGGAATATCATTGCTGTCCCTATTGCTGCTGCTGCTCTTCCCCGGCAGTAGGGTTTCTGCCTCTTCTTCTGGGTCTACCTAAAAAGTTGGATCCCACAGGGGTGAGACAATTGAAATTGCCCCAGTGAGAGAAATAACTCTCTGCCGGAAATATTATTATTGCAAATTAATAGAATAAAACTGAGCAGAGGATTCATATATATATATATATATATATATATATATATATATATATTCAACAACAGATAAATCAATTTCTAAACAAATTAGAACAATATTCTTATCCCAAGCATTTCAGCTATAACTTGATAAAGTAGCATGTTACTTTTCCAATAAGGAATTGAAGAACATGTATAACATTTATCCATCTATGATATGATAAATAAGATAACATCAGCCATTGATTCACATATTTCAACCTTAAGAAATTACACTACACGGTTGATTACATTTTACAAACATAATTAAGCCCTAAGGAGATGAGGTATACCGCTCATACTCCAACCAACCATTGTGAAATCAAAATCGGTACCATACATAGGTCAAGGAAGAGCCGAATTCTCATGACCTCATCCTCCTCAATCAGTGTGAGCACAAAATGCAGGACATCTTTTGTCTCTGCTAAATAGCTTTCCAGGGTATCCTGGCAACTTCACTATAGAGTTACAGTGGCAGTTGTACTCTCTTCACAATCGATAGATTTCATGTTTATCTCACATCGACCCGATATTAACATCATCGGGAGATTAGTGCTATATCCATCCCCGCATTCGAGAGATTAGTGATACATCCATCCCGACAAATATAATGAAGGATTGAGAGATTTAATGTTTATCTCACATCAATTCCTCCATTAGGGCATAAGGATATTCACGCCCATAACCCCCACATACTCAATTGTATGCCCTCCAGGAGTTCCCATAGGAAAACTTGTTTCACCATCACCAACTACTGACGATGATGGATCTATGGCCAGGGCTCTTCATTATAATATTTCACTTGATTAATTAAGTACATTACCATATTCTTTTAGCATCAGTCAAGTTTTCAAATATAATTTATTATAACAAATGCTACAAAGAATGAGTATTACTTCTATCAAGTACTTTTCAAAGCTTTATAAAACATTGGGATCTCAATCCCTTGTTACATCATGGGTATTCTCATCCCTTAACATATTATCATCATGATTATGGAATATGGGTATTCAAACCCTCAGTTCATCAAACAACACTCGTTACCACTTATCAAGTAACTAATACCTTCAGGTCATTTGACCAAGGTAAACATGATACTTGCAATACAGGCATCTCACTTGGCCCTCAAATCCCATTTATCTATTGTTACCTCTTATTAGGCAACACAGCATATTATGGCTCACAAGGCCCATAAACAATTTCAATAATAAAACATCATAGCTCATACCTGGCTATGTCCATCATCTCATGATACCTGCATGATTAGTACACATGATAACAGCTATATCAACTACATATCAACACTATGAAATGTAATGATAGCATCACTATTCACTCATTAGGGTTAGGGTTTCCCAAATTCATGTCAATTAGGAATACTCATCCCATTACCCAAATTAGGGTTATGGTTTATCATCATATTACCCAACATTAGGGTTTCATGCACTATAATCCAAAATTAGGATTTCACATACCTTCATCCTATATTAGGGTAGGATTTCACATAGCATTACATAGCATTACTCTGGATTGAGTTTCACATCACATTTCTGCATTAGGGTTTCACTTGACATTACCCTTGATTAGGGTTTCACAGCACATCTCTGCATTAGGGTTTCTCATGACATCACCCTTAATTAGGGTTTCACATGACATTACCCTTGATTAGGGTTTCACATCACATCTCTACATTAGGGTTTCACTTGACATTACCCTTGATTAGGGTTTTACATCACAACACCCTAGATTAGGGTTTCACACATCATTATCTTGAATTAAGGTTCCTTATAACTTTTCCCCAATTAGGGTTCCATGTAACTTTACCCGAAATTAGGGTTTTATAATGCATCCTCTTGAATTAGGGTTTTTCATTATATTACCCTGAATTGGGATTTCTCATATCATTACCTTAGAATAGGGTGACATCATTACCCTAGATTAGGGTTACACCTAGCATTGCCCTAAATTAGGATTAGGGCTCATCAACCTTCTCAATTAGGGTTTCATGATCTCTTTATCAAGGATCATACCCTAACTACATATTTTACTCATGTTGAAAGTGTTAAGACTTAGCCACTACATGATTAGCATTCATGTATGAATTCCTCTCTCTCTCTCATCCTCTCTAGGATGTTAATTACATTCAAACTTGATTAGATTAGGTCAACTTGAAAGAAGGGTTAGCATAGTGTATTGAGTTACTTCCTTCATAAGCATCAAAGATTAACCACTCAAAAGGTACTACTCACTTAAGTACCTTAAAGGTACAAACATTATAATTATCTTTGATATACATCATTAACAATTATGGGGTTGATTGTACTTACACGGTTTGAATCAAATGGACCTTCAAACGGTCTTGAAGTATTAGACCCTCAAACAGTCTTGAAGTACTTTGACCTTCAAACAGTCTTGAATCAATTGCACTTCCATACGATCTGAAGACCGTTAGACCTTAAACGATCTTGATCTTCAAAGTCCCTAAACGGTTTGAGAATGTTTGAATAAAATATAATTATCTCCAAATGGTTTGAAACATTATGAGAAACTCATCATTGAAAACAATTGAACATTAAATGGTTTGAGATGTTTTCTCTCCAAATGGTCTGAAGGCCGTTTGATCCCAAACGGTCTCAAGACCATTTGGTCCAAACCACCTTGAAACCGAATGGACCAATTAGGGTTTCCTCCAATCAATCAATTGGTTTTAGGGTTCGCTTTATTGAATCACATATTAATTGGACCATTGAAAGTACATCAAATTACAACCCTTGGATCTTCAATCATCCATCACAGCTCTTGACCTCCAAACAGTCTTGAGACTGTTTGGTCTCAAACAGTCTTGAAACTGTTTGCCCTCAAACGGTCTTGAGACCGTTTGAGTCATTCAACTTAGAAACCGACTCAATCGATTTAGGGTTTCAACCATTCAAGCCAAATAGGGTTAGTAATCAATGGATCACCCATCCTTGAATCCATTAAATTTAATTCAATTTGAGTCATTGGATCTTCATCATTCACATCAGCAATTAACCCCAAATGGTTTTGAAGTTCAATTTACCCAATCGATCTTGAAATCCATTACCCATTCGGTTTTGAACTCAACTATCCATTCGATTTTGAAGTCAATTACCCATTTGGTTTTGAGGTAAATTACCCATTCGGTCTTGAAGTAAATTACCCATTAGGTCTTGGGTTCAATTACCCATTCAGTCTTGAACTCAATCACCCATTCGGTTTTGAGGTAAATTACCCATTCGGTTTTGAAACCGAATCAACTCAATCAATTCTGATACTAAATCAACTCAATCGGTTTTGAAAACTATTTTCCCATTCCTTTGTTGAGGTGTGTGCTTAAGATGACATCATCATCTTCAAGCTCCAAACCTTTGAAATCAATTGTGATACTTATAGTGATTTCAACATCCAATCAAAAGGAAATTGAGAAAGAATAAAGGTTCAACACATGATGAATAAATTGCAAGCAATAATAACATTTAAGGGTTCAAGTTATATAACCCACCTTCAAAATTGAATCCAAGCTTCAAGCTTCACGTCCTCAATGGTGAATGAAGCTTCCTCAACTTCCAAAGGCTCGTCCTCAAGTCTTTAAGTGAAATGCATGAATGGATAAGGTTGAAGATGGAATGAAGAAAAGAAGAAATTAAGCATTGAATTTCGATTTCCACCATGGAATTAAGGTTGAAGATGACTATGGAGTTTACCTATAGGTTGGGGAATGTCCTCCTCCTACTCCTAAGCTCCCTTGTGTTCAACCAAATCAAGGATAGAAAAAGGGATCGAAAAAGCCTTTCATGTGGGTTGAAAATGGGATGTATATAAGGGAATTTCAATGAGAGAGAAAGTGATAAATAATTCCTTCAACTCCCAAAATTGGTGCCACATACTCCCCTACATCCCTTTCATACGAAGACATCTCCCCCACCTTGTAATTCCTCTTCATTATCCATGAATTAAAAGAAGACAAATTAAGCACCTTAATCAATATAATAATAATATCCAAAATTGAGTGGATATTACTTTTTAGTTAACTAATGTGAGTGGGCTCTCCACTCACTTTAGATATTGCATTGCCTTTTCAAGGAACAAAGACGTTCATACATATGTAAATTCAACCATTCCATTTTTGGTTGAAGGGCACTTCCATTAATATATTTATTTTTGCATTAAATTGAATTAAGGTTTCAATTATGCTTAAATCTTGATTATTTTAAAATCAAGATTCTCTCTCTTCCAAAGAGATTCAAATGAGATTCCCCTCTGATTTCTTGTCTCTAATAGATACCAAGAAACATTAGGGACTCTCTATAAGTGGTATTTTGCATATTGAACCCTAGGTTTTGGGTAAATTGCTCATTACACCAAAACTGGGTTTTAATGCACAAACATTGCTTAATAAGTTCTTTCTTGGTGCTCAGGATACCACAAGCCATACCTCTACACCATTTTCATTATAATGATGCTTAAACACTTGAGGAACATTTACCATGTAACATTTTCAAGTTAACCCCTCAACTTGGGTAATTTGCACTTTAGTCCAAAATAGACAAAACATTGTTTTGACATTATTCAAAACATTGTTTTGACATTATTCAAAAAGGACTAAAATTTAAACATAAGTTCCTCTTGAGCCTTAATTACTTTTCAAAAGATAAGAGTAAGCATATAATTATCTTTCTTAAACAAAACATCTAGGGTTAAAGCATAACCCAGGTCAGGGATGTTACAAATTATCCACCCCTAACAGGGATTTCGTCCCCAAAATCATCAAGAGAAAAGAGAAGGGTACTTCCTCCTCATCTCTTCCTCTAGCTCCCACATAGATTATTCAATGCCATGATGATGCCAGAGAACCTTCACAAGACATATGTCTTTCTTTTTCAGCTTTTTAATTCTTTTATCAAGGATCATCACAGGTCCTTCAACATATGATATATCATCATTTAATTCTACCTCCACAGGTTGCAAAACTAACTCTGTGTCAGGATGACACTTTCTCAGCATGGAGATATGGAACACTGGATGCAACTTATGCATCTCAGGTGGCAACTCTAGCTTATATGCTACCTTTCCAATCAGTTCAATGATTGGATAAGGCCCCATAAATCTAGGAGCTAACTTTCCCTTCTTCCCAAATCTAAGGACACCTTTCCAAGGTGAGACCTTGATATATACTCTGTCTCCAGCTTAGAATTCTAAAGGTCTTCTCCGTTTTTCGGCGTACGACTTCTTTCTATCTTGTGCATCCTTTAATTGTTGTTGTATTACTTTAATCTTCTTAGTTGTCTGATGCACAAGCTCAGAACCCAAAAGTTGATATTCTCCTATTTCATACCAACATAAAGGAGATCTACAACGTCTACCATATAATGCTTCATATGGTGCCATATCAATACTGTGCTGATAGCTATTATTGTAAGCAAATTCTATCAGGCTCAGGTGTGGATCCCAACTTCCTACAAACTGAAGGACACATGCCCTAAGCAAATCCTCCAAGGTTTGTATGGTCCTCTCAGACTGTCCATCTGTCTGTGGGTGAAAGGTAGTACTAAAACTTAATTGCATACCCAAATATTTATGTAGTCATTCCCAAAAATGACTCATAAATTGGGGACCTCTATCAGAAACAATAGTAGCTAGAACCCCATGCAACCGCACTATCTCATCTATATATATCTGTGGAAGCTTCTCAGTAGAGTAGGTTGTTTTGACAGGAAGTAAATGTGTTGTCTTAGTCAACCTATCAACTATCACCCATATGGAATCATGACCTTTGGTTGTTCTAGGCAAACCAACCACAAAGTCCATGGTCACATGATCCCATTTCCACTGCGGTATAGGCAAAGGTTGCATTGTTCCTGCGGGCTTCTGATGTTCAGCTTTAACCTGCTGACACACCGGACACCGCATAACAAACTTAGCTACATCCTTCTTTAATCCTGGCCACCAATACATATCCTTCAAGTTACGATACATTTTGGTGCTCCCTAGATGCATTGCATACATGGATGAGTGAGCTTCCTCCAAAACTAACTTCCTTAAGTCATTGGCATCAGGTACTACCATACTACCATGGTAACAGACTACCTGATCCTCTGACTCATGAAAGCCATCATGTTTCTCACTACCATATTCTAACCTGATCTGCTGAACCACAGGATCAGCCAGATGTGCTTCTTTCATCTGTTGTTTCAGAGTAGGTTTCACTTGCATCTCAGCTAACGGCCCGACTAACAATGATACCTTAAGTTGTACATTGTTTTTCCTCAAGGAGATAAGCATATCTCTTTTAAAGCATGCTAAGGAGTTCAACTGTGCTTTATCTAAGGCTGGTGATGATGATTTCCTACTTAGTGCATCAGCCACTACATTAGCCTTCCCTGGATGATAATCAATTGTACAATCGTAGTCCTTGATTAACTCTATCCAGCGGCATTGTCTCATGTTCAACTCATGTTGTGAGAAGATATATTTTAGATTCTTATGGTCTGTGAAAATCTGGAATGTTTCCCCATAGAGGTAATGTCTCCAGATCTTCAAAGCAAGGACCACAACAGCTAGATCTAGATCATGTGTCAGATAATTCTCCTCGTGTTTCTTAAGCTGTCGAGAAGCAAAAGAAATCACTTGATTATCCTGCATCAACACACATCCTAGACCATTCTTAGATGCATCATAGAAAACTATGTACCCCTTCCCTTGCTCAGGTAACACCAACACAAGTGCACTTGTTAACCTTTCTTTCAACAGTTGGAAAGAATGTTGACATTTTTCATTCCAGACAAAAGGAACCTCCTTCCTAGTCAACTTGGTTAGGGGTAAATCTATAGAACTGAAGTTCTTAATGAACCTCCTGTAATATCCTTCCAGTCCTAGGAAACTACGTATCTCCATTGGTGTCTTTGGTTGTTCCCATTGCAGGACAGATTCTACCTTCTTTGGATCAACACGGATACCTGAGGCAGATATTACGTGTCCTAGAAAAGAAACTTTTGGTAACCAGAACTCACATTTTCTAGACTTAGCATACAGCTTATGCTCTCTTAGCAAAGTTAAAGACTGACAGAGGTGCTGCTCATGTTGTTGAGCATCTCTACTATATATCAAGATGTCATCTATGAAGACTACTATGAACTGATCAAGAAAAGGTCGAAAGATTCTATTCATGAGTTCCATGAATGCAGCTGGTGCATTAGTTATTCCAAATGACATAAAAAACTCATAGTGACCATACCTTGTCCTAAAGGCAGACTTAGGTATGTCACTCTCCTTGATACGTAACTGATGATATCCTGACCTGAGATCTATCTTAGAGAAGATAGTTGCACCACACAACTGATCAAATAGGTCATCAGTCCTTGACAGAGGATACTTGTTCTTTATGGTTACTTTATTCAACTGTCTGTAATCAATGCATAACTGCATCGATCCATCCTTCTTCTTAACAAAAAGAACCAGAGAACCCCATGGTGAAGTACTCGATCGGATAAAACCTTTCTCAAGCAACTCCTGTAGTTGTTTCTTGAGCTCTGCCATCTCAGTAGGTGCCATTCTATACGGTGTTTGTGCTATTGGTTATGTGCCAGAGATTAGATTAATCTCAAAATCAATCTCTCGGGGCGGATGTACACCTAGAAGTTCCCCAGAGAACACATCTTCAAACTCCCTAACCATCAGAACTTCAGAAAGATTAGGGCTCTCCATTGTGGTATCTACCACATGTGCCAAGAATGCAAGGCATCCTTATCTCATCATCTTCTCAGCTACCATAGCTGACACAAGATAGGTTGGAAGAATATTTCTATCTCCCTGAAAGATCCATGTGTCACCATTATCTGTGAACACAACTTGCTTGGAATCACAATCCAAGACAACCTTAATCCTATGTCTCTGTAGACTCAGCGAACCTAGAGCTCTGATACCACTAAACTGGAGATGACCCGATACCAGATCAGACCATCACAGTGTAATTAACTGTGGAATTAGACATAAACAGCGGAATTACTGAAAATCACTAAAAATTAAAACCATTTACAAAGAGATCCAAACACAGGAATACTCTTTTATCAAGAACCAAAGTATTATATTTACATCCTGGTTCATAAGTGCATATCCTGTACCGTCTCTTCTTGAGGATTACAAGCATCAACTGCCTTGTTAAAACTATACACAAACAGTATAAGAACCTCAAGGCATCAAGCCAAAATCTCAGGTCGATTCATTAAAAGTACTAACTACTAACTCTAAGGATCTAAGAGTATAAAGATGACACATAGGACTTTCTAAAACAAACTATGACAGCCAGTGCCTCCACCTAGAATATCACTATTGTCCCTGTTGCTGTTGGTGCTGCTCTTCCCCTGCAGTAGGGTTTCTACCTCTTCTTCTAGGTCTACCTAAAAATTTGGATCCCACGGGGGTGAGACAATTGA
The DNA here is from genome assembly GCA_963693085.1 of Alisma plantago-aquatica. NCBI lineage: Eukaryota > Viridiplantae > Streptophyta > Magnoliopsida > Alismatales > Alismataceae > Alisma > Alisma plantago-aquatica. The sequence continues at coordinate 413,442,800 of OY856409.1, forward strand.
AATTACCCCAGCGAGAGATATAAATCTCTGCCATAAATATTATTATTTCAAATTAATAAAATAAAACTGAGCAAAGGATTCATATATATATATATATATATATATATATATATATTCAATAGCAGATAAAAAAATGTATAAACAAATTAGAACAATATTCTTATTCCAAACATTTCAGCTATAACTTGATAAAGTAGCATGTTACTTTTCCAATAAGGAATTGAAGAACATGTATACCATTTATCCATCTATGATATGATAAACAAGATAACATCAGCCATTGATTCTCGTATTTCAACCTTAAGCAATTACGCTACACGACTGATTACATTTTACAAACATACTTAAGCCGTGAGGAGATGAGGTATACCGCTCATACTCCAACTGACCATTGCAAAATCAAAATCGGTACCATACATAGGTCAAGGAAGAGTCAGATTCTCATGACCTCATCCTCCTCAGTCAGTGTAAGGACAAAATGTAGGACATCTTGTGTCTCTACTAAATAGCTTTCCAGGGTATCCTGGAAACTTCACTATAGAGTTACAGTGGCAGTTGTACTCTCTTTGCAATTGAGAGATTTCATGTTTATCTCACATCGACCCGGCATTAACATCATTGGGAGATTAGTGATACATCCATCCTGACATTCGAGAGATTAGTGATACATCCATCCCGACATATATAATGAAGTATTGAGAGATTTAATGTTTATCTCACATCAATTCCTCCATTAGGGAGTAAGGATATTCGCTCCCATAACCCCCACATACTCAACAGTATGCCCTCCAGGAGTTCCCATAGGAAAATCTGTTTCACCATCACCAACTACTGATGATGATGGATCTATGACCAGGGCTCTACATGATAAGATTTCACTTGATTATTTAAGTACATTACCATATTCTTTTAGCATCAGTCAAGTTTTCAAATATAATTTATTATAACAAATGCTACAAATAATGAGTATTACGTCTATCAAGTGCTTTTCAAAGCTTTATAAAACATTAGGATCTCAATCCCTTGTTACATCATGGGTATTCTCATCCCTTAACATCTTATCATCATGATTATGGAATATGGGTATTCAAACCCTCAGTTCATCAAAGAACACTCATTACCACATATCAGGTAACTAATACCTTCAGGTCCTTTGACCAAGGTAAGCATGATACTTGCAATACATGCATCTCACTTGGCCCTCAAAGCCCATTAATCTATTGTTACCTCTTATTAGGCAACAAAGCATATTATGGCTCACAAGGCCCATAAACAATTTCAATAATAAAACACCATAGCTCATACCTGGCTATGTCCATCATCTCATGATACCTGCATGATTAGTACACATGATAATAGTTATATCAACTACATATCAGCACTATGAAATGTAATGGTAGCATCACTATTCACTCATTAGGGTTAGGGTTTCCCAAATTCATGTCAATTAGGAATACTCATCCCATTACCCAAATTAGGGTTATGGTTTATCATCATATTACCCAACATTAGGGTTTCATGCACTATAATCCAAAATTAGGATTTCACATACCTTCATCCTCTATTAGGGTAGGATTTCACATAGCATTACATAGCATTACTTTGGATTGAGTTTCACATCACATTTCTACATTAGGGTTTCACTTGACATTACCCTTGATTAGGGTTTCACATCACATATCTGCATTAGGGTTTCTCATGACATCACCCTTAATTAGGGTTTCACATGACATTACCCTTGATTAGGGTTTCACATCACATCTCTACATTAGGGTTTCACTTGACATTACCCTTGATTAGGGTTTCACATCACAACACCCTAGATTAGGGTTTCACACATCATTATCTTGAATTAAGGTTCCTTATAACTTTCCCCAATTAGGGTTCCATGTAACTTTACCCGAAATTAGGGTTTCATAATGCATCCTCTTGAATTAGGGTTTTTCATTATATTACCCTGAATTGGGATTTCTCATATCATTACCTTAGAATAGGGTTACATCATTACCCTAGATTAGGGTTACACCTAGCATTGCCCTAAATTAGGGTTAGTGCTCATCAACCTTCTCAATTGGGGTTTCATGATCTCTTTATCAAGGATCATACCCTAACTACATATTTTATTCATGTTGAAAGTGTTAATACTTAACCACTACATGATTATCATTCATGTATGAATTCCTCTCTCTCTCTCATCCTCTCTAGGATGTTAATTACATTCAAACTTGATTAGATTAGGTCAACTTGAAAGAAGGGTTAGAATAGTGTATTGAGTTACTTCCTTCATAAGCATCAAAGATTAACCACTCAAAAGGTACTAATCACTTAAGTGCATTAAAGGTACAACAATTATAATTATCTATGATATACATCATTAACAATTATGGCGTTGATTGTACTTACACGGTTTGAATCAAATGGTCGACCTTCAAACGGTCTTGAAGTATTAGACCCTCAAACGGTCTTGAAGTACTTTGTCCTTCAAACGGTCTTGAATCAATTGCACTTCCATACGGTCTGAAGACCGTTAGACCTTAAACGATCTTGATCTTCAAAGTCCCTAAACGGTTTGAGACCATTTGAATAAAATATAATTATCTCCAAATGGTTTGAAACCGTATGAGAAACTCATCATTGAAAACAATTGAACATTAAACGGTTTGAGATGTTTGCTCTCCAAATGGTCTCAAGATCGTTTGGTCCAAACCACCTTGAAATCGAATGGACCAATTGGGGTTTCCTCCAATCAATAAATTGGTTTTAGGGTTTGCTTTATTGAATCACATATTAATTGGACCATTGAAAGTACATCAAATTACAGCCCTTGGATCTTTAATCATCCATCACAGCTCTTGACCTCCAAACGGTCTTGAGACCATTTGGTCTCAAACAGTCTTGAGACTGTTTGCCCTCAAACGGGCTTGAGACTGTTTGAGTCATTCAACTTAGAAATCAACTCAATAGATTTAGGGTTTCAACCATTCAATCCAAATAGGGTTAGTAATCAATGGATCACCCATCCTTGAATCCATTAAATTTAATTCAATTTGAGCCATTAGATCTTCATCATTCACATCAACAATTAACCCCAAATGGTTTTGAAGTTCAATTTACCCAATCGATCTTGAAATCCATTACCCATTCGGTTTCGAACTCAATTATCCATTCGATCTTAAAATCAATTACCCATTCAGTTTTGAGGTAAATTACCCATTCAGTCTTGAATTAAATTACCCATTCGGTCTGGGGTTCAATTACCCATTCGGTATTGAACTCAATCACCCATTCGATTTTGAGGTAAATTACCCATTCAGTTTTGAAACTGAATCAACTCAATCGGTTTTGAAACCGAATCAACTCAATCGGTTTTAAAAACTGTTTGCCCATTCCTTTGTTGAAGTGTGTGCTTAAGATGACATCATCATCTTCAAGCTGCAAACCTTAGAAATCAATTGTAATTCTTATAGTGAGTTCAACAACCAATCAAAAGGAAATTGAGAAAGAAGAAAGGTTCAACACATGATGAATAAATTGCAAGCAATAATAACATTTAAGGGTTCAAGTTATATAACCCGCCTTCAAAATTGAATCCAAGCTTCAATCTTCACGTCCTCAATGGTGAATGAAGCTTCCTCAGCTTCCAAAGGCTCGTCCTCAAGTCTTTGAGTGAAATGAATGGCTAAGGTTGAAGATGGAATGAAGAAAAGAAGAAATTAAGCATTGAATTTCGATTTCCACCATGAAATTCAGGTTGAAGATGACTATGGAGCTTACCTACAGGTTGGGGCACGTCCTCCTTCTGCTCCTAAGCTCCCTTGTGTTCAAACAAAGCAAGGAAAGAAAAAGGGATCGAAAAAGCCTTTCGTGTGGGTTGAAAATGGGATGTATATAAGGGAATTTCAATGAGAGAGAAAGTGATAAATAATTCCTTCAACTCCAAAAATTGGTGCCACATAATCCCCTCCATCCCTTACATACGAAGCCATATCCACCACCTTGTAATTCCTCTTCATTATCCGTGAATTAAAAGAAGACAAATTAAGCACCTTAATCAATATAATAATAATATCCAAAATTGAGTGGATATTACTTTTTAGTTAACTAATGTGAGTGGGCTCTCCACTCACTTTAGATATTTCGTTGCCTTTGCAAAGCACAAAGACATTTATACGTATGTAAATTCAACCATTCCATTTTTGGTTGAATGGCACTTCCATTAATATATTTATTTTTGCATTAAATTGAATTAGGGTTTCAATTATGCTTAAATCTTGATTATTTTAATATCAAGATTCTCTCTCTTCCAAAGATATTCAAAATGAGACGCCCCTCTGATTTTCTTGTCTCTAATAGATACCAAGAAACATTAGGGACTCTCTAGAAGTGGTATTTTGCATATTGAACCCTAGGTTTTGGGTAAATTGCTTATTACAGCAAAACTGGGTTTTAATGCACAAACATTGCTTAATAAGTTCTTTCTTGGTGCTCAGGATACCACAAGCCATACCTCTGCATCATTTTCATTATTATGATTCTTCACCACTTGAGGAACATTTTACCATGTAACATTTGCAAGTTAACCCCTCAACTTGGGTAATTTGCACTTTAGTCCAAAACAGACAAAACATTGTTTTGAAATTATTCGAAAAGGACTAAAATTGAAACATAAGTTCCTCTTGAGCCTTAATTACTATTCAAAAGATAAGAGCAAGCATATAATTATCTTTCTTAAACAAAACATCTAGGGTTAAAGTATAACCCAGGTTAGGGATGTTACAATTAGAGATTTAGAAATATTACTATATGGTAGTATGATATTAGGAGAGTATGAAGTACACTTCACTAGTTTAGTGAACTTTGCTTAGATCTTGTGCCAGATGACATCAAGAACCATATGACATTAAAATCTAGTCTAGTTTTAGTTATCAAAAAATATTATCACTAATTAGAGTACAAGCCGATAGAACTCTATAGAGTTTGTGTAAGCAACATGACATATAGAGGAGGAATTTAATGTTTATAGGTATACTAAGGTAAGGAAGTAGGAAGGATACTCCGAGAGTGGAGGACTATGTAGTGGTGGTCCAAGTACAGTTGGTTTCTATTCTATGTTTAATAGAGGAATTGGATGTTTGGGAAGCCAGTTTTGGGTCAAGTGACGTGGTTTCATCCTAAAGTAGGAGAAGATTTATCCCTAGACAATGGAAATATCCACCCATGTGGATGTATTCATCAAACTTATCTAGTTTATTTGAAATATTTACATGGACATATTGAAAATAGGTAACATAACTTAAAACTTATGGTATGTCACATTTTGGTATCTTTTGGGAGATAAAATCACAATACTATAATTAGTGGGAACAAAGGAGCCACTTTAAGAGAGATATTCCTAAGATTTCGCATTTCTCATCCCATATTCCTCAGTGGTAATTTTAGATACCAAAACTACAAGATGTGACATGAGGAAAAAGTTCTTCAGTGGATTCAACTTCTAGAGGAGAAGCATCTAGCAATAAATGAGGAATGTGGCCATGATGGTAGAGGAAGTGTCACTTGGAATTTCTTTTCAGTTACATCACCTAAGGAATTTGTCTATCCACTATCTATTATTTGTGAGATGCTAATTTTTAACAACATAGGTGTTTCACTTGTGCTAGATCTTGATGAGATGCACTCTCATATAAAAAATTGTTTGGTTGGTTAATAATTTGCATCTCCTACTCTAGGATTAATCATTTTATCTTATGTTAAGAGGTAACACTAGGATAATAATTTTTTGACTAAAGTGTGTTTCAACTATCTTTTGACTTTAGTAGGTCATTGTAGAGTTTGATCTCATTGCTACAACCATGTTCTTGTTTATATGTCATTCATGGGGTTATGGAAAATTCGAAATCAAATTTACAACATTTCTAGATGGCTTTCATTACTTTCAAGGTCAAGTAATTATTACTTATATCTTCAAATGCAATTTGGCTAAGTCAAATGTTTTTTTTATTATATATTGAACTTAAGACTTAAAGAGGGTATAAATTATATAACAAAGTTTGTACATGCATGTCAGGAAACTTTTACATATGTACAAAATGTATGATAACTATTGATGTGAGGGTGGAAATGATTGATGGGTGAATCACATGGACTAGAATGATTGATAGAATGTGATTTTGATTGGAAGTAATTTGCATCAAATAGAGTCTCTAATTAAAGTTGGGCCACATTTAATGAAGCACTTTGATCAAATCTAGACCTTGATCGGGTTGTATCAAATGAAGCAGGGCCACATTAAGAATTCCTATTGTGCTTCAACCGGTTTTATACCTTTTCTAAGCATGCATCCACCCACTACCTTGGTTGGAGCGATCAAGAATGCAATATTTTTGGGCTCTATAGAAACCACTTTGTCCTATTACTTTGACCATTGTTTGATGTAGTTGTAGTGTTTCTTGCAATAAAACCAATCACCAAAATATTAGATATCTTGAGATTTAGTTTAAAAGTTGATGGCATTTGAAACATGGATTTTAACATTAGTACATAGTTCTATAAAACCTTAAATCTAAGTAGTGACAACCAAAAAGGTAGAAACACAAAAAACATAACATGAAGTGTAAAATCCTAGATAAATATTTTGAGATATCTCATTTTAAATGGTTTCTTCTTCCCTTCTATATACTTTCCATGGGTGAAAGAACTAGTATGTTTGATTCAAAGTTTTTTCTCTTCTCCTTCCTTCTTCCCCTTTCTCCAATTACGTGACTATGTACAAAAGAGTTGTAGAAGGTTTAACTATTTTTGGACTGTTGTACTACAATTACAGTTTATTCAGCTCTAGAATTCTCATATGAAAAAATCATAGAATTACAGACAGTAAAATATAGAGGCACTAGTACATGTCAAAAATATGATTAAATTTCTTGATTGCATCTTGTTATCAATTCAATATTATAAATTTATAGACCTCTTCACTATCTTTAGATATGTTTATTTTGTTCATTTCAAGTGTAATATAATACATGGAACTAGTGAAAGTCGGTTAAAATACATAGTATGAATGAGATAATTCTTTTTGAATACTTCTTATTGTACATGATTGATCAATAACAACAATGAACCAATTAGATTTTAGATGTCACATAATTTTTATATAGGTCTACGACAAGTAGTAAATGTGCATACTAACCGGAACCATCCAAGATGATGTAGAAGGATCTTACTAGTAGGGTATGGGGGACTAAGTCAAATAGGGATAGTATCCTTATTATAGTTTGGTACCCAATATCACTAGAGATTTTGATAGTGTCAGTTTTAAAGATAGTTTGTTTAGTATAATTATTACCCAATGAGTCGACCCTTATTGAACCACTGATGCATTTATTTAAACCAAAATGCTTTGAATCCCAACATGAGTACTAAGATTTATAGGAGTAGTTCAGATTATTTGTCCAACTGATATAGGGTCTAAGTCTATACATGCAAGCTACATTTTAGTTGAGTCCCCAATCTATTTGAAGTCTTGTACAATGAGATCACAACTTAATGTAGTACTTTCATATGTTATGGTAAACTTTATGCGAGTCTAGGACATAATAAAATGAATGATAGATCAATCTAATTTATTTTAATTGAGAGTTCTACATTTTCCATATTTTGATAATGACTTAACCATTCCATTCCTATGTATTTAATATGTTTGTTCAAGATTGATTTTAGGCTTTAGGTACATGAAAAGGATCGAATTATACAAGCCCTAGCTTGTTCAAGTTCAAGTCAAAAGCAATGCAAGTGTGAATTTTGGGAAATCACTCCAAATAGCCTTAGATGATTTTTGTAATCACTTGTATTGATGATATGACTTGTAACTAAGATGAGAAAAAATCAGGAAACTTAATTCCAACATTTGATCACTCAAATGTCAATTTAGAAAATTTGTCACAGGTTATTTATCGATCAAGTTGGAAACTCGACTGATATAGTGATGGATTTTCAGAGAAACCAATCGGTCCAGTTGCACACTCACAGAACTCGATTGATCGACTCACTAAGCAAAACTAATTTTAGCTCATCGGTCGAGCTTCCCAGAACAAACTCGACCGATAGTTTGAAAATTGGCTTTGTCTCTTAGTGGATCGGTCGAGTTACCTTTATTGAAACTCGACCGAATGTATTGTACAAAAAATGTAGAAAAAGTGATTATAACCATTGGTGAGTTGTTTTGAGAAAGAATAGATTTGTTGCAACTTTGAAAATGGCTATAATTTGTCCTTAAGTGATCCCACACTCAAGGGAACACCCCCAACTATAAATAGGACTCCTTAGAGTTCATTCCAAGTTTTCTCATTCATGTTATTCTGAGTCCTTGCTATAGTTGAGTGTGTTGCAACTCCTTGAGCCCCTTTCTCTCTCTCATTTACATAGCATTTTGTAATTATGAGTGAGTTAGGCCAGTTGTAAGAGAGCTATTTCCTTGTGCTTGTAAATATCTCATTCCATTCCATCTTCCCTATCCCTTTCCTCAAATAAGCAAAGGTGAAGCAAGCTACTTTGTGTGAAGGTGAAGTTGTTTCTATTCTTCTTGAAGGTTGAAGAAGAGGTGAAGATCTTCTCCAGGTGAAGGAGAAGGCAAAGGCTGGAGATCCAAGAAGAGTGGGTAATTCCTTGAAGGCTGAAGACTTGTGCAAGAGTAGCAAAATCCTTGGAGAAGGCAGAAGACTCTTTGCAAAGTGGGTAAGTCCTTGGTAAGGTTGAAGACTCTTTGTAATGGATGGGTAAGTCCTTTGGTGGGTCTTGTGTTGTAACTTTTATAAGTGAATATATAGAGGAAAGCACTTGCAAAGTCCTAGAGGTTGACATCTCTTGGTAGTAGATTGACTCTCTCCTAGTTTGGAGAGTGGAACCACTCTAAATGACCTTGTCCAAGTGCTTGTTTCATTTTATCTCATCTTTGCTATGATTATTAGTTAGGACTTAAAATTGCACTTAAGCTATTAGTTTTGATTGATATAATTTGAAGGTCTAACTTATCTTGTGATAATTTTTGAAGCTCTATTCACCCCTTCTAGAGCCCTAGATACAACAAGTGGTATCAGATCCAAAGATCTTCTCCAACAATATCCCACAAGATGAGAAGATGGGAGAAAACATACTTGGTTCACTCAACCTAGAGGGAGGCTTCTCCATGCATCCTCCAGTCTTTGATGGCACCAACTTCCTCTATTGGAAGAGGCATATGCAAATCTACATTCAAGGCACGAACTTTGATATGTGGTAGGTGATGGTCACACCATACAAGGAACCAACCAGAGCTGTTGTAACATGGAGTGAAGCTGCACTTAAGAAGCCCAGCTTAATGCCAAAGCCAAAAGAATCCTCTATGCATCCCTTACCCCAATGGAGTTCAACCGTATCTCATCTTGGGACACCACCTATGAGATTTGAGACAAATTGTGCATCACTTATGAGGGGACAAAGCAAGTCAAGGAGGCCAAGATATACATGTTGAATAGACTTCTAGAGAAATTCAAGATGGGCAAGAAAGAAGGGATTGTTGAGATGTACTCTAGGCTTAATGTCATCATCAATGGCCTAGCTACTTTGGATAGAGGTGTAATCAACTCCAAGATCTTGAGGACTCTATCAAAGAGATGGGACTCAAAGGTGCCCTCAATTGAAGAAGTAAGGAGCCTTGGTGACATCCCAATCAAAGAGATCATTGGAAACCCATAAACCCATGAGCCAAGGCTTGACAAGCAAGAAGAAGAATCCAAGCAAGAAGAGAAGGAGCCAAGAAGATCAAAGATAGTGCTTTCAAAGCACAAGTGGAGGCGGTCATCCCTCAACAACAACTTTCTTTCCAGACATCTCCCTCCTCCTCAAGTGAAGATGATGGCCCTAGTGAGAATGAAGCCAACTACATCAAGGGCAAGCACTTCAAGGGAAAGCAACCCTCCTCCTCTACTCCTAGATGCTACAAATGTGGACAAAAGGGACACTACAAGAGTGAATGTCCCAAGTCAAGAAAGTTATACCACAAGGGAAGCTCTAAGAAGGAGGAAGAGTACAAGAAGGAGAGCAAGTATAAGAGGAAGTATAATAAGGAGAAAAGACACAAGAATGCAACTCATGTAACTTGGGAGGAATCATCCTCAAGTGGCTCTAGATCCAAATAGATGGAGAGTACCATCTTGCACTCATGGCCTCTATTGGTGAAGAAATTGGTGAGGTAAGTGAGTTAATCTTGCATGAGTTATCTTAGGAAAATCTTATTTATATTCTTGTTTCTACCCGTTCTTGTTTGCTAAATGTAAATCTAAATGAAAAAACTTAAGAAAAATTATTAATGATTTGTATGCTAAACTTGAAATTCTTGAGCTTAATGAGAAAACTCATCTTGAGAGCATTCATAACTTGTAAGGCCAATATCTTGATCTTGAGCTCCTATACAATGGAGTTGAAGTAGAGAATGGTGTCTATCTTATGAACATTGAAACTCTTAAGGAAGATAACCAAAAGTGTGCCTAAAGGAGCTAAAAAACCTTAAAATTGAAAATGTAGAATTTAAGCTTCTTGTTGATGCTCGTAGGAATGAGAGAGATGTTTATCTTAAGGAAATTCAAGTGCTTAAATCTGAAAATGCTAGGTTTCTTGGTCAAGTTAATGATTTATCTTCTAGACCTGTCTTTCCTAATGATATTGCTTCTATTTCTCTTGTGAAAGATTCTTAATTGACTAAATCCCTATGTCTAGAGGTCGACCTTGTTCATACTAGAGATGATATTGCTAGTTTGTCTCCTACTATCATATCTCTTAATGATGATAATCATAGACTTAGGGCCCCTCTGTAGAAATTCCTCAAAGGGAAAAAAATCCCTTAATGAAATCCTTAACCATTCTACCAAACAAAGTGGTACTAGTGGTTTGGGATTTGAAAGGGGAGCACCTAATTACACTACTACAGAAATGACGTATAACGTCACATTTTGAGATGTCGGTTGTATTCCACAAACCGACACCTAAACCCTACAACGTTGGTTGAAAGCACAAACTGACATCAATATGTGAAGACCGACCGATTTTCATAAGACACGAGTTTCACTTTTTATTTAGCGTCGGTTGTGCAATAAGAAACCAACATCTAAAATTACCCACCAAATCCAATTTTTCCAGTGTAAAAAAAATTACCTCTAAAATTTCACATACGGTGTCAGTTGTTGACCAAGTAACCGGTGACTAAAGGTTTTTCACGAGACAGAAATTGGCTCCATTTTTGTCGTCGGTTTTCTTACAATAATCGACGTAGATGTGTTTTCGCACACTATCCCCATGAAAATTTTTACCCCCAAATTGCCCAATTGGTGTCGGTTGTTGACCAAGTAACCGACGACTATGGTCGTAATTCAAGAACATTTTTTTTATCAGCATATGTAGATAGACATCGGATTTTCTAATTGAAATCAACGACTATAATTGAACATAGGTGTCGGTTTTTGAAAAAACTGACGATGATGGTAAACTTAAAAGCACCCACGAAACACTCTTCCCCATTCTCTATTTCATCATTATTTCACCAGCGTTAGGTCTGGTGATTCTGTTGCCGCTCGTCACGCCGCCGATCTCCATCCGCTGTCACGATTTCACCAACTGTTGTGCTTGATCACCGCCTGTGCTCAATGCCACCATATCTTTGGAGCTCAACGCCACCAGAGCTTTAGAGCTCAACACTGCTAGAACACAGCAGAGTTTGTGTCGCCACTTCCCCTCTTCCTCGCCGGAACCTCTGCTGCCGCTACCCCTCTTCCTTGATAGACATGCCTGAGCCTGACTACTACTCCTCCATCTGCTCTACTGACTGATGCTCCTCCATCTGCTTTGCAACTGCTGCTCCTCCATCTGCTCTGCCTCTGTTGCCTTATAAGGTAGGCAGTACAAAATTTTGCATGATTAATATATATTATATGAAATGAATGGATGCTTTTATGATTTTTGCACTTCTGTTGATACTATATGAAATGAAATAAATGTTTGTGCAAATAAATGTTAGAAACATGAATCCATATTGTATGATGTAGAATGATGATGATAATGCATGAGCTAGTTTGAAATTTTGAAATCAATTATGAATGATAGGATACCTACATTTATGTTTAATTATGAATCCATATTGTATGATGTAGAATGATGATGATAATGCATGAGCTAGTTTAAAATTTTGAAATCAATTATAAATGATAGGATACCTACATTTTATGTTTAATGATTATCTTTTTGACAACATATGCATGTATATTTGAGATGTTGAAATCAATTATGCTATTGTAAATCAACCTAGGATAGGAATGATGAAACTAGGATCATTGGTATAGGAATGACAACACATGTATTTGTTGGCCTAGAAACCCATCCAAGTTTTACTCATTACGAGTAAATCTTGGATAGTCCCCGATTTGGGACTATTCTTAAACACTTAATCTCACTTAGGATGTAAGTGTATAATGTGTATTTGGTTTTCAAGAAAATTTCAAAAGCATTTCCCCGTTTGTTCTCTAAGTACATATGTACTTGGAGAACAGTGGGAAAATGCTGCCAAAATTTTCTTGAAAACCCAATACACATTATACACTTACTAGTGAGGTTAGGTGTTCAAGAATGGGATAGGCGGTACACATTTATTATATATAAGACCTTAAACCCTAAACTTTTAACCATAAACCCTAATCTTTTAACCCTAGACCCTAATCTTTTAACCCTAATATATACTTGTTTTCTCTTTTATCATAGAATGATACATCATGGATGTCCATTCTAAATCACTGCACCCTAGAGTTTATTTTTGGTCTTGATCAGTTTATTAGATTTGCCAAGGAACATAGGAAACAACCTGGAGATAGGTTCTACTATCCATGTAGGCATTGTGGTAACAACTTGAAAGTCAAAACTGGTGACAAAACCAAAAGTCATGTCATGTGCAACAGGATTGTACAAGGCTATACAGAATGGCACTGGCATGGAGAGATTTCAAACCAAAAATAAGTGGATGTCGATAGCAATGCTTGTGTGGAAAAAGAAATTGCCTTCGATGACGTAGATGTGAACGAACCAGTTCCAGTATACATCATTGATGTGATGATGGATAGTTGTGGGGTAGAGCACACCGATCCACCTCCCATGTTTAGAAACATTGTGCATGATGTTGAGATACTGTTATACACAGGTTGTACTAAGTTTACGAAGCTTAGCGCTGTGTTGAGATTGTATAAGCTGAAAGCTAACAATAGATGGAGCGACAAAAGCTTCACGTCATTGTTGTCTTTGTTGAAAGAAATTCTTCATGAAGGAAACGAGCTTCCAATATCAACATACCAATTAAAGAAATTGTTGTACCCAATGGAAATGGAGGCTAAGAAGATACACGCATGCCCAAATGATTATGTATTATTTCAAAATGACTATGTGGATTTGAAAGATTGTCCAAAATGTGGTGCGTCAAGGTATAAATTGACGACTCCAGGGGAGTCTAAAATTGGTTCTCCTACCAAGGTGATGTGGTATCAACCTATAATATCACAGTTTCAATGCTTGTTTTTCATTTTGATAGATGCAAAGAATTTGAGGTGGCATGCAGATGTTAAGAAAAATAATGATGGGATCCTATGACATGCATATGATTCCCCACAATGGAAGAAGATTGATTTATTGTACCCAAAATTTGGTGAAGAAGTCAGGAATCTAAGACTTGGGCTTTGTACAGATGGGATGAATCTATACGGGACATTGAGCATCCAACATAGCACTTGTCCAGTTATGCTTGTTATATACAATCTTCCTCCCTGGTTGTGTATGAAAAATAAGTACGTTATGTTGTTGTTGTTGATATCGGGCCCTAAACAACCTGGAAATGATATCGAAGTTTATCTTGAACCTTTGATTGATGACTTAAAGAAACTCTGGGGTGAAGGTGTGATGACCTATGATTCTTCATGAAGAGAGACATTTCATTTGCACGCTATGTTGTTTTGCACTGTTAATGACTTTCCAGCATATTGGAATTTGTATGGATATAGTGTCAAAGGATCTAAAGTGTGTCCTATATGTGAAGAGAACACTGATTCAATATGACTAAAATATGGTGGCAAGACTGTATATCTTGTTCATTGAAGGTTTCTTCCAAAATTACATCCATATCGTAGGTTGCGCAAAGCATTCAATGGACGGAATGAGGAATAGAGTGCACCTATACCTATACTAGGGGAGGTTGTTTATGAAAGAGTAAAAGACTTTTCCAATAAATTTGGTAAGAGATCACAATGTACCATGGCCACACAGAGTGATAAATCTTTATTCAAGAAGAAGTCAATATTTTGGGATCTTCCTTATTGGAGTTCTTTGGCAATGAGGCATTGTATCGATGTCATGCACATTGAGAAAAATGTCTGTGATAGCGTCATTGGTACTCTGTTGAATATACCAAGTAAGACTAAATATGGGATAAAATCCAGAATGGACCTACGTAAAATGGGAATGAGGATAAAATTAACAGAAGTAGTTAGTTAATGATCAGAGAACATACTTACCTCCCACGTGTTACATGTTGTCTAGAAAGGAGAAGAAAGCTTTTTGTGAATGCTTGGTAAATGTTAAGGTGCCACAGGGTTACTCATCCAACATCCATAGATTGGTATCAATGAAAGATTTGAAGTTGATAGGTCTTAAATATCATGATTGTCACACTCTAATGCAACAAATATTGCCCGTGGCAATTCAATCTATATTGTCAAAGCATGTAAGGTTTGCAATCATCAGACTTTGTTTCTTTTTCAACAGTCTATGCCGTAAAGTTATTGAACATGATACTCTTGATAAATTGCAAAGAGAAGTGGTTGTTACCCTATGTCAGCTTGAGATGTATTTTCTTCCTTCTTTCTTTGATATCATGGTACATCTTGTTGTCTACTTGACTAGGGAAGTGAAAATGTTGGAACCAGTTTTCTTGCATTGGATGTATCCCTTTGAACGAAACATGATCATTTTTAAAGGTGATGTTCGAAACCATTATCATCCTGAAGGGAGTATTATTGAGGGTTATGTAGCGAGAGAGGTTATGGATTTTTGCAATAACTTTCTAAGTGGTAATGATGCTCTGTTAATGACAATAATATTGAGGAGTATTCCGACAAAGGAATTTTGGGATCACAAATGAAAGTAATCATCCGTGAGCAGTTGGAACAAGGTCACTTGTATATTTTACACAACATCGATGAAGTGAGTGTTTATATCAAGGAACATACCAATTTCATCAAGAGACAATATTCTCGAGCCAATTCAATGTGGCTTGCTAGAGAGCATAACAAGACATTTATTAAGTGGTTTGAAGATAAAGTCTTATATCAACTATCTCAAACACCAAATAATCTTACTAAAACTATCAAATGCCTAGCCTTTAAACCAAAATTTAATGTTATGTCTTATGAAGGGTTTGACATAAATGGATTCTCATATTACACAAAGCGTCAAGATGATAAGAGTGTCATCCAAAACAGTGGGGTCACCCTTCAAGCGTCTTCATTGTTTTTTGCAAGTGCAAAGGATAAGAGTCCACGTGAAGCTAAAATGTCATATTACGGTGTCATTGAAGACATATGGGAGTTTGACTACGTAGATTTTAGAATTCCGCTCTTTAAATGTAATTGGGTTGATAACACCAAAGGAGTTATAGTGAATGAATTGGGTTTCACATTAGTGCACTTTGAAAAGATTGGTGAGAAGGGTGAACCATTCATATTTCCATCACAGGTGAAACAAGTATTTTATATCAATGATCCTGCAGATGATAAATGGTTGGTTGTTCTTCATAGTAAAAGACAGTTCATCGAAGATCCTACAGATGAAGAAGAGTACTATGATAAGTATGATGACTCCAGTCCATTCTCAGTTGGGTTGCCAACACCACCAAATATTGAAGCTAATGATGACTTGTATGTGTGTGGAGATCACAATGAAGGATTGTTAATTGATAAAAGATCGCAATATTAGAGGCATGCATGTTTATATTTTTTATAGGTTTCATTTTTATAAATGTGAACTTTACAATGTTTTATTATCTTCTAGTTATGTCAAATGCTAAATGTTTAATTTTTTAATGACACTTTTAGATGGATAAGTATGAGCATGATGACTGTGATGATGATTACCGTGAGGGTGAGGATATCAATGCGCTACCTCACAATGTAAGTTTTAAAAATATATCCTATATTTCTATCTATATGTCCATTTATAGTTATGTCCTGTAAGTGTGTTTATTTTGTCAAATTTTAGGTTGATGATGTACCCCCTGAAGAACTTGGGGCACTTGATGAGCAGCAAAAAAAACTAAAAAAGTGAGGGGCATCACTATGATGAACAAGGTACTACAACAAAGGGGAAATGGACCCAAACTGGCTGTGGATTTTGATCATGTAGGAAATCCAGTTGGAGTGAATCACAACTTGTTTATTTCATATCTTGGGGTTCTTACTCGTAGCCATTGTAGTCCTAATGTAGAATCTTAGCATAAAGTTCCTAAGGGGAAGAAATACTTAGTATGGAGGGAACTATGTGTGAGTTATTATTATTTGCAATTATATTTTGTAGATTACTAATTTTTAGGATACTAGTTAATAGCTATTCTATTTTGTAGAGTATATTTGAACTGGATGAAAAGCTGCATCATAAATGAGTGATGCAATGTTGTGGGAGGATCCTAAGAAACTATAGAACAAATCTCACCCAAGATTACATACGAGATGCTGAGAAGAGGAAGAAGCCAGCCACTGAGTAATGGAACTATCTGGACCCCAATGACTGGGAGGAGTTTGTTACCAAAAGAAAAATTGATGAATTTAATGTATTAAGTGCCACTCCCAATTCAATTAATATACATTCTTATGTATTCAACTATTTAAGATTAACCTTTAGTGTTACTAACCAAATCAATGTGCTTACTAATGAGGCTATTAGCGATGCTCAAAGAGCTATGCATGCATTTGCCAAAGACTACAGGTTGAGTCTACTGCTCAGTCTGTTGCTACTCAAGAGATTGCATAGTCCTCTACTATTGGTCCCACACCTCTGCCTCACCATGCTATGTGGATAGCTGGGAGGCAAAACAAGAAAGGAGATATAACCAAGCCCGCAACTGCTGAGGCAGCTGCAAAAATGGTAAAATTCAACTCTTAGAGCAATCGATGTTGATTATTGTTATGTTTACTTATCAATTTCTATTGATGGCGATTAGCGGGATCTTCACGAGCAGAGGAAGGAAGGCAAGTTCATCCCTGAGGGAACAAGGGATGAATTGACAATTTCTCTTGGTAACCCAGAGCATCCTGAACGTGTTAGGGGTATAGGCGCTGGTGTGGGCATAAAAGCATTATTTGGGCCATCAAAGCGCAAACCTGCCCCAAAAGCGGGATTATCAAATGTTGAGGTAACTTATTATTTTTTTAGAATGTTATTGCAAAAGGAAATTCAATAGTCAAAAGCTAGCGTTTCTTTTTTCAATGTATATGTATACGAGTTAATTAATAAGAGAATCCAAGAAGCAATGGTGAAGTGGCAGGCATCTCAGGTTGCCACTCAGATAATACTTATGGTGTACCACTCTTCTCCTACTGCAGAGGTTGGGAGTAATCGTATAGACCCACCTAGCACATCCGCTGTAAGTATTTTTATGACATAGTAGCCAGTATTTTCAAGATGATATGTTTATGTATATATGTATATAACATTCTTTACGTAAATTTTTAGGGATTGAAGCCATGTCATATAAAAAGTCAAGAATTTATCATTGCAGTGGCTGAGGCTTACCCACCCCTTCCAGGGGACATGTTTTATGGGACTCTAGTACCAGATGGTGTGGTTCGTGTGAGCCTGATACATATACTTCCCAATTGGAGGGACCTTCCATTTCCATATGCCCACCCAAATTTTGAAACACTTGGTGAAGTAGAAGGTGGAGTGATATTGTGGCCCAAAATGGGTGGCGTCTATACTAATATTGTATGGTAAATTTATATTATGTTAATTTGTTAGTGTGTATATATGAGTCAATTGATCTGAAATTATATATACAGGTTAAAAGGAAGACACCCGCTACATCTCGGCCTCCACCTCCACCTCCTGAAGCACCTAGTTGGCTTCCAAGGGACCTATACGCCTCATTAGGTCCTAATTGTAGGGGTATGGTAGTATGGATAGGCGAACATAACCCAAATCATCCTATAAATGTTTCTATTCTGGAGGATGCTGCAGGTGAATCATATGATAACAATATATTTATACAAGATATTTTAGAGTTGTTTTGCTATGATTGGCTGAATACATCTATGATAGAGCTATGGATATGGTGAGATCTTGTTTATACATCCATATACCTTATTTTATATACGATGATCTGATTTCTTATATATTAATGCATATGTAATACATGTTTTGCAGCCACTTACACATGATCTGTAAAGATTTTTTATTTTTCCCATGTGGGATTTCTAATTCCATCTTTGATTAGTCTTGTAGATAAAGACCCTTCATCAGTTACCTCATACTGCTCTGCTGCTTTTAAATATTTTAGTAAAAAAAATACGGTGATAATAGCTCCATTCAATGTTGAGTAAGTTTACTTTGCTTATAATTTGGACTTAAGAAAATTATATTTTTATTGTGGATTTTGAGTTATTAATTTTTAACTTTCTTACCTCTAGTGGTAGTCATTGGGAGTTACTGGTTATTGTCCCCATAAAGTTCACTGTTTATTATCTAGATCCTGTGGGGAAGGAATTAGACACGTTATATGGACACCTAATGAAAAGGCCATTATTCACATGAGAAATATTCCATATTTTTATATCCATTAACATCTGTTATTACATTACTATTTAATTATGCAATTTAATATGTTACATTAACATGTAGGGCTTTAAGAGAGTTCAAAAAATCTTGAGGAAACATCTCCAAGAAAAATAAATAGTTACTAATTTGGGAAAATGTGAAAGTAATTTCCCGACTCCAATGTATATATTATTTATGTAAACTGTGCTTGTTTGTATTTTTAAACATTTTGTATGTTTCAATTTATAGTGTGCTAAATAAGACAACGGATGGGCATGTGCATACTATGTGATGTGATATACGGACCTAACTATCAAACATGTTGAAATGGAAATCGATACCATACAACATGTATTATATATAGTCTCATTAGATAATATGAAATATATCAATCTTATTATATATTATTAATAATATATATACATGATTCTCTTTGCAGGTGTTTAAAACCAGTGACTTCACTATAGGTGAAAAGTTATTAGATGTACATACTCCCTATATGATGGAAGAATTAGATGATGTAAGAGAACAATGGGCAAAATCCTTACAAGTAGTGGGAATTTTTTATTATGATTGGGATATTGATGATGATAACGATGATGATGATAATAATAAAGAATGATATTTCTAAACTTTTTTGTCATAATTATTTTTGTATTTGATGACATGTGAATGAATTTTTTTGAATTGTCATATGTGTGAATGTGAAGATGATCAATACATGAATGTTTCTACATGTGTCTGAATGTGAAAAGAGATGAAATGAATGGAACTGCAGGTTGCTAAATGTGTGTGAAAATGGAGGAAATTTTAAATGGAACTACTAGTTTCTACATGTTTGTGATGAAAAATAAAATGAATTAAATGTGCTTATACATGTGTGTGAATCACATGATCATAAATTGTTGTCTATCCTTATTAATTTTGCAGGTTTGTGGCATGTTGTTGGCTGAAATCAAAGGGTGTTGTAAACCTACAATTCAAAACTGAACTGCAAGTTCTGCATCCTACTGACCAGCCGAACAGCAGGCTTGCAAATTGATAAGAAAAAAATATCAGAACATAGGAGTCAGTTATTAATATAAAACCGACAACAAAACCTTACCGCGTCGGTTATTAGTATAGCACCGACGTCTTTATCCCTTTTCTGGGGGTTGATTTTTTTCCTTTTTGGCGTCGGTTATTAGTACAAAGTTGACGTCTTTTAGAGGGATATAGTGTCGGTTATCGGTAGAAACTGACGCCTATTGTGCCCTTATTGGTGGCGGGAAGGGTTATGGTGTTGGTGTTGAAATCGACGCAGAAGGTTTCTACTTTTAGCGGCGCCCACTTGGGTGTCACTTTGAAATCGATGCCAAAAGGCTTAGTTAACCGATACTAAAGGTCAGTTTTGTACTAGTGTAAGGGCAAGAACAAAGCCAAAGGTAAGAAAAAGAGAAAGGAGACTCGTTTCTTTGTTGGAGAGTCTTCTGATACTAAAAATTTATGATTTGTTCTTATTGTAAGTGTGATGACCATTACTCTACTTATTATCCTTACAAGCCTAAGGGGACCAACCCAAAGATGAAATGGGTCCCCAAGATAACTCTAGATCCTGAAGTTTGAGTTGGGAACTGACACTCTCCTTTCTTGCAAGAAAAAGGAAGATGGATTGTTGATAGTGGCTGCACTAAGCATATGACGGGTGATATAAGCCATTTCAACAAGTTCACCAAAAAGAAAGGAGGTTCGGTTACCTTTGGGGACAACAAGAAAGGTAAGGTCT
Source organism: Alisma plantago-aquatica (assembly GCA_963693085.1). NCBI lineage: Eukaryota > Viridiplantae > Streptophyta > Magnoliopsida > Alismatales > Alismataceae > Alisma > Alisma plantago-aquatica. The sequence goes on from OY856409.1 coordinate 413,463,429, forward strand.
AAGGTGAGGGTGATGTAGGTTAATCATTGTGTATCAAGAATGTTCATTTTGTGGATGCCCTAAATCACAATTTAATTAGTGTAAGTAAATTATGTGAGAATGGTTACCTTGTGCTATTTACTTCTTTTGAATGCTTGATTCTAGATTCCCTCACATGTCAAGTTATATATAAGGGAACTAGAAGTGGTCATCTTTATGTAATTGTGCTTAACTCTATTAAGCATGTTGTTGGTAGATACTAAGTAGTCAACTCGAATGAAATTCTCTTTGGCATCGCCGGCTTTGTGAGAACCCGTTACACTAAATGAGATTACTCAAAACATAAAGCATAATCGATCACTAATTAATCATGTACCCAAAATTATGGGTAAATTAAAATTGATTTCAACGTCAGCACTTGCTCAAAAATATTTGCATAAGGTGTTTCAAACAAATCAGACTTTTGTTAGCACATTAATGCTTATTTGTGTGGCATATATGAATATTGTTCTCCTATGTATATATGTTGTGGCTAAGGTGATAGAACAATTTGTATGAAATTCTTGGCATAATATGGATAAAAGAAAGATGTTGGGCCCTTATGAAAATGTTTCTGAGCAAGTGTTGACGTTGAAATCAGTTTTAATTTACCCATAATTTTGGGTATGTGATTAATTAGTGATCGATTGTGCTTCATGTTTTGAGTAATCTCGTTTAGTATAATGGGTTCTCACAAGTTGGTATCAGAGCTTTAGGTTCATTGAATCTATAGGGATACTAGGACTTAAGACTAGGATGATGTCTAAGTTAGAAACATGACACAAAAACATGGTGCATACTGCCAAATCTCAGTACTTGGATGCCCTGGCCAGGTATTCAATTATTGAAGAAAGGTAAGTATGGAACTCTTAGATTGTTATGTTTCTGATTACTCTGATCAAGTATTCATTTTGAGACAATCTAAAGAGCATAATGAATAAGAAATCATGGTGTGAATATCTCAATCCTACCTTAAAGAAGATGAGAATTGCATCATTATCTATCAAAACTTGAATGTTTGGTAACTATAAGAGAAAGATACAACACCATGAAATCTAAATCTAAATACAAATAAGGAAAAGAGGAGTTCTTGAAGATGTGATTCAATAAGATAATAAAGTAAAAGACAGACAAGTCCATGCTTATAAAGTGATTCAAGGTATGAAATCCACATAAGATGGAGAGAACTCAAATGATAAGTATAAAATGAGAAGATAAATGAGAAAAATGAAAAAGGAATAAGGTGGAACCTGAGTTAATCTCAGATCAACCTATGTGTGTAAGAAAGTGTTAATGTAAATTAAGCATGGCGTTTGAAAAAAATTAAGACAGATGATCCCTGTTTAATGAAGAAAATGTGGAATATGATGATTTACCTGTTGATAAGTTTTTGAAAACATAATAAAATAAGAGAACATACCCAAGTGTGTTAAATAGTCATTAAGGAAGGAGTAATGAGATATGTTAATCATGATGATTCCTATGCTAATGGCAAGGAACCCAAAATGAAAAGGGTAAAATGATACATAAGAAGTTGTAGCCTACATAATGAAAATAGAATTGGTTACCTTTTTGCTAGTAACCCTTAAAAAATAATACTATGGTATGGGAAGTGTGTTTCCCTTTGTGTCTTTCCTTTCTAGGGCACAACTTTCAAGTGGATCATTGCCACTTGGTACGTGTGGATTCGCTGCAAACATGAGGGTGGATAGCTTATTATAGCATAAGGTTGCTTGGACTATGGTTCCAAGATCATAAAGTTTGTGATGAGTTTGCTTTTGAGCCTTCCAATAATTAGGAAGACTCCTCTTATATTTATTGATATTTGTTATGTTGGTAAAAGTAGATGATATAAGGATATGAGTTCCTTATAGCACATGAGGCGGATACCAAGGTAATGAATCCTAGTATCTAAGATATATCAATAATATGAGAAATATGTGAAGGTTGGATATGTTTATTAAATGAACATTCCAAGTATTCCTCTCCTGTAGAGAGAGAGATAGAGAATTGATGATGATCCTATAAATTTTGTTTGGAAGGAAAAAAAAGTGACTCTATGATGTTATGTATGGTCTAGTGATAGCTGGGCAAAACCACTATTGTAACACCCCACTTTTCACAACATATAAATATCACTGAGCGGAAACTCTTTACTCAAGGGGAGTGTCACAAAATTCTATTCATTGAAATTAAAGTAAATAAACACTTTGCATTGATATATAATGATTCATACATAGTTCTTGATAAAAGAAAACTACATCATAAACATTCATGATATCTCATTTACTTGGTGACATAACTAAACATGGTAAACATGGCTTCTAGATCTCTGGATCGTCTAGGTAAATGGTGCCCCACCAGGAAAAGCATGAAGGTCTCCTAATCTTGATTTCTCTTTTTATCCTTTACTTGCTCCAAGTCATGCGGACATCGCGTCCCCAGCCATGCAAAACATACAACATGTCAGTAAGCGATATTTGGCACTTTATATGACATAAAAGTAAATATGACATGACATGATAAAAGAATGATTTGACACACTTGAAATAAACCTTAACATGGATTTTTCTTAAGCATTCATGATTCATAAATTGCATGTTGAATTGAACAGTAAGTATATGCATCCCTCTATGACGCCCCCTAAGGAGCACATGATTGCTAGGAAAGCCCTTGACGACCCCTTGAGGTCCATGATTCAGGAGCATATAAAAACTAATTCAATTCCATTTAACTTGATCATTAACATGGCATTAACATTATGTTAAACATTAACATGATCATTGAACTTTAACATGATGGAATTTCTCCCCTTGAATCATAATGGGATTTCTCCCTCATAAACCATAACACGGTTTTCCCTTCTTGAACATGATTCCTTAACCTTAATTTCATAATCATAAGAAGAATTAGGTTCATAGCATAGAGTATAATTAAACAAGCAAGCAATCAATGATAATTATACATGATGCATTCTTGATAGACATTCATAATTCATGAAATCACATAATGTGCATAATCATAAATAACAACTAATAAACCAAATTACTTGTACCAAATATGCATGGCCCGCTTACCTAGAGTAGGTCACCTTAAAGTCAAGTCCCTTTACTTGATTGAGCCTCTAATCACCTGTAATTTGATTAATATCATGATGTGTTTCATTAATTCATATAGATTAAACACTAACTTGTTCCTTGGATATATTGAGGTGATTGAAGGTGTAAAACATCGTTTGTAAACAACACTAATCAATAGAGAATCCAGAGAGCTTTCCAAAACATATTTATTTATATTTTTTTGAGGTCGTATGCAAAAGTTATGAATTTTGCATCCTGGACGAATCAAAAATCAGGAAAACTATTGCGTGATAGTCAATTAAACCCCGATTAAAGCAAATGTAAATAAAATATGGAATGACACAAGTGATCAAGGAACATGTGACACAATCATTGAAATCACGGGGCTAAAACTGTCATAAGAACATACATGTATTTTGTGGCTGAGAAATCAAAGCTTGTGTTAAATGTCCAAAATACCCTTGTCATAAAAATTGACCTATTGAGCCAGCATGGGCAAACATGAGAAATTCACTGTTCGATTCTTCTCCGCTCCATGGCGAGGAGCAGTATAGGAGCTTCGAAGAGCATTGCTGCACTGGGATTCTAGAGTCCCCTGGCGCACGGCGAAAGTTTGTATGCCTCCGTGAAGTCCTGAAGATTACAACAAGCTAAAGGAGAAGCTTTGTGGTGCACAGGAGCACCAAAGCCAGACCATGGCGATGGTCGGCGATAGCTGGAAGAGGGGAAAGGTGTTGATGAGGCCAGAAGAAGAAAGATTATTTGAACGAATGACTCATTGTGGTCATTTAAATCCACAGAAGCCCACTGGGAGGCGTGAGGTCCTCTGTGTTCAAGCAAAGAACTGAGGAAAGAGAGAAACATGGGAAGGGGTGACAGATCCAAAACCAGCGAAGAGGGCTAGCGCAAGGCTAAAAGACGATCGAAAAACATTCTGGGAGACACAACGAGATCGGGGGTACCACTTCTGTAGTTGGAGTATCCCTGAAATGCCATGGAAACTAGCGCCAGCATGACCCCACAAAGAGGGTCTATAGGGTACACCTCTTGAGACGAACACACGGCAAAATAACGACGTAAGGATAGAGGAGAGTCATTGGTGATGCTCATCGGGTGACCAATTGCACCCATGGAGCCGGAGAGGCCTGGGGTGAGGTGAAGGTCGCTAGAAAACCACCATGAGTAGGATGGGGGGTTTGGAGGCATACGTGGTCCAATTGACCGAGACAAAAGAAGTGAAATGGTGCGGCGGCGCTTTTGGCACCCTTTGATAGGCGTGGGGTTGGCTATAAGGGTTGCTGTGAATTCATGGCAGAGAGAAATCTTGAGCCCTAAATGGGCATTTCCACTCTAGAGTGAGAGAACAGGCGAGTAATGCCTCTTTTGATCCGGATCGGCGAAATGGAACTGAAGGTGAAGAAATTTCAAGAAAGCGTCGTGATATGAGAGAGAACGGGATCAATGAAGATGACACTATGAAAACGACTACTGACCGCGAGAAGTATGGAGGTTGAGGACGACAGCGTGGCCGTTGGAGCATCTTTTGATTAAGTACCAGTGGTATGATGGCACGCATAAGGTGGAAAGCAAATAAATGTAACGTGTGACACCAGGATAAACCAAGACTTTAGGTTAAATACCTCGCATTATTGAAATAATATTCAATCTTTGGTCAAATTATATTCAAACCTCTCTTAAATCAATTGGAGGGTCAAACATGGTCATAATGACTTCAAATTTGAACCATATGCTAATTAGAAGGTCTAGAATGTTCCTATGAATTTATATTTCGTTTTTGTACACATTATGGTCCATAACTTCAAGTTTGACTATTAACTTTAATTAAGAGGCAATAAGAGTAATATAATTTAAAAAGGCTACTAATATTGAATTCTTGAGTTACCATTTTGAGTTTTAATCAATCAATAACCATTTGGTCACCACTTTAATTATTTACTAGGCTTTATAGACACCTTAGATGAGAGAGAAAAGAAAAGAGTTAATATGAGTTAATTGATATACATAATGCATAATTGAAAGTGAAATATGAATTTGGGTCAAATTTTAAGTTTTCTCATCCCATTTTCATATAAGGAAAACCATTATTGAAACTTTGCATAAAAACCCCTCAACTATTATTATTTAGGTAGACCCCATTCTAAATTTTAAATTGGCCTTAAAAATTGGGATGTGACAATTCTACCCACCTTGGTCTAATTTCGTTCTCAAAATTTTTATAGGGTACTACCCACCTTAGGATTATTGTTACTCCTTTATTCAATTAAAGATGGCATACTCATGAAAAGGATCATATTATGAAAAAGGTTCATGTGGACATAATTATTACATCATTCCTTATCTCATCAACTTTATACTTTAAGGTTTATGAGACCAAACCCATCTTTACTCTTAGGAAACTTACCTTTAATTTGTCTTAAATGTTTAACTATAGGCATAGGTGGCTATCTATCCTTAAGTCTTTAGGTGCTTCCTACATTTCTAGATATGTGGTGATCAGGCACATACCCATAGATGTGGGATCTTAACATTCTACCCCTCACTACTTACTAATGCACATGTCCCATACCATATGAACTAGTGAGAGAGGAGAGTGCATACAAGGTCTAATGCTCATGACACTTCTCTTCAAGTCTCAATTGGGTGGCCATAACCAATGAGAGTGGAGAGTTTATATCATTAGCTAGGGTTAGGTTGATATCTGAGGTTTAAACTAGGAAGTCATTTATCTCTATTCTCTATAAGATGAGAAAATCCCGTCACTCTAGGTCATAATCATCCTTCCTTGGGAATTCCTTTCTAAATCATAATTCATTCTAGGGTGACTATGAGAATCAAGTTTGCCTACTGGCCATTTACCAAATTGCTTTGATACCATATTGTAACACCCCGCTTTTCACAACATATAAATATCATTGAGCGGAAGCTCTTTACTCAAGGGGAGTGTCACAAAATTCTATTCATTTCAATTAAAGTAAATAAACACTTTGCATTGATATAAAATGATTCATACATAGTTCTTGGTAATAGAAAACTACATCATAAACATTCATGATATCTCATTTACTTGGTGACATAACTAAACATGGTAAACATGGCTTCTAGATCTCTGAATCGTCTAGGTAAATGGCGCCCCACCAGGCAAAGCTTGAAGGTATCCTAATCTTGATTTCTCTTTTTATCCTTTACTTGCTCCAAGTCCTGCGAACATCGCATCCCCAGCCATGCAAAACATACAACATGTCAGTAAGCGGTATTTGGCACTTTGTATGACATAAAAGTAAATATGACATGACATGATAAAAGAATGATTTGACACACTTGACATAAACCTTAACATGGATTTTTCTTAAGCATTTATGATTCATAAATTGCATTCTGAATTGAACAGTAAGTATATGCATCCCTCTATGATGCCCCCTAAGGAGCACACGATTGCTAGGAAAGCCCTTGATGCTAGGAAATCCCTTGACGACCCTTGAGGTCCATGATTCGGGAGCATATAAAAACTAATTCAATTCCATTTAACTTGATCATTAATATTATCTTAAACATTAACATGATCATTGAACTTTAACATGATGGAATTTCTCCCCTTGAATCATAATGGGATTTCTCCCTCATAAACCATAACACAATTTTCCCTTCTTGAACATGATTCCTTAACCTTAATTTCATAATCCTAAGCATAATTAGGTTCATAGCATAGAGTATAATTAAACAAGCAAGCAATCAATGATAATTATACATGATGCATTCTTGATAGACATTCATAATTCATGAAATCACATAATGTGCATAATCATAAATAACAACCAATAAACCAAAGTACTTGTGCCAAATATGCATGGCCTGCTTACCTAGAGTAGGTCACCTTAAAGTCAAGTCCCTTCACTTGATTGAGCCTCTAATCACTTGTAATTTGATTAATATCATGATGTGTTTCATTAATTCATATAGATTAAACACTAACTTGTTCCTTGGATATATTGAGGTGATTGAAGGTGTAAAACATCATTTGTAAACAACACTAATCGATATAGAATCTATAGAGCTTTCCAAAACGTATTTATTTATATTTTTCTGAGGTCGTATGCAAAAGTTATGAATTTTGCATCCTGGACCAATCAGAAATTAGGAAAACTATAGCGTGACTGTCAATTGAACCCCGATTAAAGCAAATGTAAATAAAATATGGAATGACACAAATGACCAAGGAACATGTGACACAATCATTGAAATCACGGGGCTAAAACTGCATAAGAACATACATGTATTTCGCGACTGAGAAATCAAAGCTTGTGTTAAATGTCTAAAATACCCCCGTCACAAAAATCGACCTATTGAGCCATCATGGGCAAACATGAGAAATTCACTGTTCGATTCTTCTCCACTCCATGGCGAGGAGCAGTATAGGAGCTTCGAAGAGCATTGCTGCACTGGGATTCTAGAGTCCCTTGGTGCACGACGAAAGTGTGTATGCCTCTGTGAAGTCCTGACGATCACAACAGGCTAAAGGAGAAGCTATGTGGTGCACCGGATCACCAAATCCAGGCCATGGCGATGATCGACGATAGCTGGAAGAGGGGAAAGGTGATGTCCAGGCCAGAAGAAGAAAGACTATTTGAACGAATGACTCATTGTGGTCATTTAAATCCACGGAAGCCCACTGGGAGGCGTGAGGTCTTCTGTGTTCAAGCAAAGAACTGAGGAAAGAGAGAAACATGGGAAGGGGCGACAGATCCAGAACCAGCGAAGAGGGCTAGACAAGGCCAAAAGATGATCGAAAAACATTTTGGGAGACACAACGAGATCGGGGGTACCACTTCCGTAGTTGGAGTATCACTGAAATGCCATGGCAACTAGCGCCGACATGACCCCGCAAAGAGGGTCTATAGGGTACATCGCATGAGATGAACACACGACAAAATAAAGATGTGAGGATGGAGGAGGGTCGTTGGTGATGCTCATCGGGTGACCAATTGCACCCATGGAGTTGGAGAGGCCTGGGGTGAGGTGAAGGTCGCCGAAAAACCACCATGAGTAGGATGAGGGGTTTGGAGCATACGTGGTCCAATTGACTGAGGTGGACAAAGTGAAATGGTGCGGCAGTGCTTTTGGCACCCTTTGATAGGCGTGGGGTTGGCTATAAGGGTTGCTGTGAATTCATGGCGGAGAGAAATCCTGAGCCCTAAATGGGCGTTTCCACTTTAGAGCGAGAGAACAGGCGAGTAATGCCTCTTTAGATCCGGGTCGGTGAAACAGAACTGAAGGTGAAGAAATTTTAAGAAACCATCGTGATATGAGAGAGAACATGATCAATGAAGATGACACTGTGAAAACGACTACTGACCGCGAGAAGTATGGAGGTTGAGGACGACAGCGTGGCCGTTGGAGCATCTTTTGATTAAGTACCAGCGGTCCGATGGCACGCATAAGGTGGAAATCAAATAAATGTAATGCGTGAAAGTGGGATAAACCGAGACTTTAGGTTAAATACCTCACATTATTGAAATAATATTCAATATTTGGTCAAATTATATTCAAACCTCTCTTAAATCAATTGGAGGGTCAAACATGGTCATAATGACTTAAAATTTGAACCATATGCTAACTAGAAGGTCTAGAATGTTCCTATGAAATTATATTTCGTTTTAGTACACATTATGGTCCATAACTTCAATTTTGACTATTAACTTTAATTAAGAGGCAATAAGAATAATATAATTTAAAAAGGCTACTAATATTGAATTCCTGAGTTACCATTTTGAGTTTTAATCAATCAATAACCATTTGGTAACCACTTTAATTATTTACTAGGCTTTATAGACACCTTAGATGAGAGAGAAAATAAAAGAGTTAATATGAGTTAATTGATATACATAATGCATAATTGAAAGTGAAATATGAATTTGGGTCAAATTTTAAGTTTTCTCATCCCATTTTCATATAAGGACAACCATTATTGAAACTTTGCATAAAAAACCCTCAACTATTATTATTTAGGTAGACTCCATTCTAAATTTTAAATTGGCCTTAAAAATTAGGATGTGACAACTATCAAGTATAGATGGTTTGTTGATCAGTAGACACATGCTATTGTGTTCCTTTAAGATAAACCTATGATCAAATATTAATGCATAAGAATTAGAGTGGATGATATAAGTTACATGACTGTGATGAGTTTAGGGTTATGTCTTGTACACTAACCAATGTACAAATAGAATTTATGAATAGGAGTAACAGAGTGTTCCAGTCATATCATACAAGTTATATCAAGCTTTGAATGATGATATGTCAAAGTATTTAAAATATGGTCAAACTATGATCAATATTTCTTCAAAAACCTTAGGGTTGCTGAAGCAGAAATAACTATGTGACAAGTTGAACAAGAGTGAGATGGGGTTGATTAAATGTCTTTATGGGATCATGATATGTCTTCTAAGTAGGTTGTGTAAATCCTAGTAAGGTGAAGATAGTGTTGTTGTTTCACCCCTTACAAGGTTGACTAGGAATGATGTTTCCTTGTATGGAATGACAGGTGCCAACGTCAACATTTCTTTTGATGCTGAAAAAGAACTGACAAGTGTTCCATTGTTAGTGTATCTAAAAAAAGGATGGATACATTGCCTTTTTTATGCTTCAAGGAATGGTATGGGACACATGACATGATTGGTAAAAAGCTAGCAAGTATGACTTTTGAGTAATGTGTTGATACAATAGATATAATTTTAAGATGATAGCTAGAATTTAAAGTTGAACATTATTACTAGAGTTGTACAGATGACACAACAAGTTTCTACATTCCATATTGAGAATGTCTTCTTAGGTGGGGTTTTTTGTGCTGAACCAAGATGAGATATGTATGAATGATGTGACATCACCATGATATGAAGTAACCATGTGAAGGTAATAGGATGAGGTGTAAATGAAGTACCCATCTTTGTTTACCTTGGATTTCGAGGGCGAAATCCCTATTAGGATTTATAGTTGTAAGGCCCCTAAACTTGCTTAATGAGTTGAATAAGATTAATTACCATAATTTAATTCTTATAAACCTAATATAACCTTGTGATATGCTTTGAAATCATAAGACAAACTTAAGTTTCAAACATGTTCCAATTTGGATACTGGTTGAGCAAGCTATGCAATTTTATGCACAATTTTGACTTTTCTGCACTTTACCCAATTGAGAGGTTTTCTTTGCAATTTATCACGTGTATTATGTTCCTTGGATATTCTATCATCATTATTGAGTTTTTTGAGACATGTGGCACCTATTTAAACCTTGGTTTGAAGGTATTTTCTCCAAGGCTGTTTTAGGGTTTACCCCTTCATGGATGAGCTACATTTAGTAGCTATCAGCTAATGAATTATTTGATTGGCTGGAAAATTTGACAAAGGAAATTTAAGCAGGTATATATGGATGGTGGGGGATCTTCTTGTGTGTGTGCTTGTATATTCTTAATAGTTAAGGCCATAGACACATGGGGAAGCTACTTGTACACCTCATGCTTGCTCCCATCCTTATCCATGGGCTATATTTACCTCTTCCTTGACCAAGTACGAAACTTTGCTCGCTTTCTCTTTCCTATAACCTGGAGCAACGACTCCAATCTGTTTTTATGTGGAAAAAAGTGCTCTAAGGTAGAAGACATCCTCTTTTTGGAGAAGAAGGTCTCCTAGAGCTCCATTTAGCCCTACCTAGGGTTTCCAAGGTCATCTTCTAGGAATTTCGATCAAGGCAAGTTATTTTCTTCCTTCCTTCTCCGTTTCTCTTGCTCTTCTCCTTCCTTATACCTTCCTCCAGGTCGGAACCTTGTTGTTCCACGATAGAAATTGCTCTAAAGCTCTAAAATCCTACCTTTCTTGCTCCTTATGCTTAGGGTTTGCTCATTTGATGAAGAAAGGTGCTAGATGGATGAGTTCATAGCTTATGCTTAGATTTTATACCCTACCTGCTTGATATTTCTTCTGTGTGGGGTTTCATCTTCTCATTAGAGGCAAGTTTTATAACTTTCTCCACATTTATTGCTTACCCTAAGCTTTCTAGATCATGTTCTTGCTTGAAAATGATGATCCATGCACTAAAAAGCTATGCTTGACTTGGATTTTGATTTTTATAATGTTCCCTATTCTGATTTCAGTTATAGATGAACCTGTGATCATGTGTAAATCCAAGTGTAGTGTTTGCCTACAAGTTAAATATGAGAACCAAATGTCAAGATGCACTTTGCAAACACTCACTAATCTTATACGGAAGTGGGAATACATCACCATGAACTTTGTGTTAGGTCTGTACAAGTATTCACATGGTTTTGATTCAATATGAGTAGTTGTATGTAGACTCACAAAGTCCTCACTTTTTCTTTCTACTAACTACGATTACAATTTTGCTCAAGCTAGCCAAATTCTATGTAGATGAAGTGGAAAAATTACATGTGATACCATTAATCGTCTTTTTAGGTGGAGAACCCAGGTTCACATCCAAATTTGGAACCATTTACACCAAGCCTTGGAACTAAAATTAAATTTTAGCACAACCTTTCATCATCATCCAAATGGATAATTAGAGTGAGCTATCCAGACCTTGGGAGTACAATTTAAGACTTGTATACTACAACTCAGTGGTTGGTCTTATGGAGTTTGCATATAATAACCATCACCATTCAGATTTGGGCATTGCTATGTATTAAGAGCTATATATGCGAAAGTAAAGATATCTATTTTTTTGGTATAAAGTTGGTAAGAGACATATTATAGGATCAAAATTGGTTGAGGAGACAATAAAGAAGATACTAATGATTAAATAGTAGTTGGAAACATAGAAAGACTCAACTATGCAGAGAAGAGATGTAAACTACTTGATTTTGATGTTGGGATTGAAGTCTACTTGAAAGTATCAACCTAGAAAGGCACCCTGAGATATGGAATGTGAGATAAGAAAACTCTTGGTTATATGGCACCCAATATAATCATTCATAGTGTTAAATCCATGATGCATAATCTAGAGTTATGTAGTGCTAGATAATCTAAATTTCGTGTTTCATGTTTCCATGGTGAATACATGTCATCTGGGTCACAAAAGATCATATACCCAAAGATATTTCATTGAAGAGATGATGTTTCCTATGTTGAAGGCCCACTTAAGATTTTATACCACAAAATCTAAGAAAAGGATATGCCTTTAGTGAAAGTCTTGTAGAAGAATCATGGTGTGGAGTAAGTTACATGGTAGATAGAGTTTATGATGTGTAACAAGTATCCTTTTCTTTTATTAGTCTTTCAAGGAAAATTTTTTAGATGGGAAGGTTGTCACAACCCTATTTTTGTTTCTAAGGTAACTCTAACATTGTAAATAAACATAATGTTTTTAGCATACTCAAACCTAGCATATTGACTCACGATTAGAAATCATGTTCCCATGATCAGAATATTAGAATGTTTGGTTCTTTAGATTTGACCAAACAAGGATAATTTATACCTTAATGTACATTGCTAATGCATATAACATATGGTAACCCACAACATATATAGGCCTGGAAGTAAATATGACATATTAAGTGGAATATTAACATAATAGCATATATATGTGCCAACATAATAATCACCATTCAGATTTGGGCACTGCTACGTATTAAGAATTGTATATGTGATTGTAAGGATATCTATTTTTTGGTATAAAGTTGGTAAGAGACATATTATAGGATCAAAATTGGTTGAGGAGACAATAAAGAAGATACTAAAGATCAAATAGTAGTTGGAAACATAGAAAGACTCAACTACGCAGAGAAGAGATGTAAACTACTTGACTTTGATGTTGGGATTGAAGTCTACTTGAAAGTATCAACCTAGAAAGGCACCTTGAGATATGGAATGTGAGATAAGAAAACTCTTGGGTATATGGAACCCAATATAATCATTCATAGTGTTGGATCAATGATGTATAATCTAGAGTTATGTAGTGCTAGATAATCTAAATTTCGTGTTTCATGTCTCCATGGTGAATACATGTCATCTGGGTCACAAAAGATCATATACCCAAAGCTATTTTAGTTAAGAGATGATGTTTCCTATGTTGAAGGCCCATTTAACATTTTATACCACAAAATCTAAGAAAAGGATATACCTTTAGTGAAAGTCTTACAGAAGAATCATGGTGTGGAGTAAGTTACATGGTAGATAGAGTTTATGATGTGTAATAAGTATCCTTTTCTTTTATTAGTCTTTCAAGGCATTTTTTTTAGAGGGGGAGGTTGTCACAACCCTATTTTTGTTTCTAAGGTAACTCTAACATTGTAAAGAAACATAATGTTTGTAGCATATTCAAACCTATAGAATCTTGACTCAAGAAATCCTATTCCCATGATCAAGATATTAGAATGTTTGGTTCTTTATATTTGACCAAACAAGGATAAGTTATACCTTAATGTATATTGTTAATGCATATAACATATGGTAACCCACAACATATATAGGCCTGGAAGTAAATATGACATATTAAGTGAAATATTAACATAATAGCATATATATGTGCCAACATGTGAGTAAGTTCATGAAATTGTTAACCAATATTCATATAATAGTTAAATAAAAGGTATAATGTACTTAAACATGTACTAGAATAACAATTTGAATTTTGATATGCAATTATCTAAGTAAAAGATGAATAAATGGACGAGATGTGTTAAATAAGTAAAATATGGAATTTCGTGCATAATAACTAAAGGTGACTCTTTTAGAAGTAGTGTGAAGATAATAGGATCCTAAATAATAAATAATGATGGTAATGATGTAATGTTATAATAATAATGATTATGATGAACCCAAAACTCTAATTATATTAGGATTCATAGAAGGATCTTCAAAATCCAAAATAATGGTAAAAACATATTCCTTCGGTCCCAAATACCTTGGGCACCAAGTTTCACCTTTTTTGAACAATCATAACTATCCTAATTTCATTAAGAAAAGAAAATATAAGATAAGGCCAATAGTATTAAATTAGTTATTAACAAAAAATATAATATTTTAAATAAATAGTATAAACAAGTTGTATGGATTATACATATATAATATAGGTCAAGTTGTAATAAATAAAATTGTGGTATAACATAAAGGCAAACAATGTTGTATAAGCATGATAAATCTATAGAAAATTTATCATGGTTAAAAAACTTTAAATGAAATATGAGTTACAGAATAAAAAAATGAATTGATTGCTACAATATGTAATACACAAGATATCTTAATTAATTAGAAGAAACTTTAAAGAACTAATTCTCTCTACTTAATATTTGAAAGCAATAAAACAATCATGTTAACATATCATCATGGAAAGACATATTTTAACTCAATTATATATTTATTTGGAAGGAAATAAATGTTCCAAAATTTATATAATCAAATACTTAACCTAAATAAGAAATCACAATAATATTCACTAAAATATTTCCTTAGTAAACCTCCCTATCACCTCCTAAAATTGTTAACAACAAGGATAAAAGGGAAATGGACTATAGATAATGTTTCCACCCTTTTGATATGAAATTCATGTTTATATAATAATTAGTTTGGATATATAATTTTATTAGAACTTATCTCCTCTATAAATAATTAATGTAGAATATGTTAGAAATATATATAGTTGTCTAAAATTTTGGTTCTAACTTAATATTAATTAAATAGATACCTTTTGTTGGAACAAAATTGTTTTACATGTTTTCAATGACTATAGAGTGAGAAGAGAAACATTTTGAGAAATTTAATGGTGAATAAGTATATACAAGAGGTTCATAAATGGAATGATAGAAAAGGAATTCAATATGTATATCCTACACAATTGTACTTTAAAATATATGACTAAGTTGTTGAAAAAAAGGTAAATATATTTTAAAACGTTGAAATAAAGAAATGGAAAGGAAACATTTTTTTAATATTTATTCTTCCCTGTTATGTGTTAGCAAATGCTTAACTTTTCTCCTTTTACAATTTAAATTACATATTTTCAAAGATGTAAATAATAAGGATAAATATACATTTATGACCCAACTTCAAGGATAATCATCAGATAGTTTCAAAAAGTAAAGGTTTTCAATCCTGTAGTACCAACAGTCACACTAGAGATTATTAAAAAATAGAATAAGTTTCTTGATACCCAATCCAAATACTTCTATAGATAGATCTATCCCCATGGCCTTCACACACATAGAAATCACTTGGCCAATAGGACATGACTCCTAACCTTCTTCCTTATCCTCCTATTCAAGCTCCTCAAAAAATTTATAAAAATTTTGTAATCTCATAAACTAATGGATATGGTGATCTTTTCTCAAACACCACCATTTCAAATATTGAAACTTTGAATTAGATCAACGGTTTGGACTTTGACAAGTTGACAAACATCTTTCGAATATGTTCATCCCCAATGAGTTATATTGAGCAACTGATTTGATTTTTCTCTCCCTCTTGATGTATGTTGCATCTTCATATCATATTGAGAAATTTTTTATTTCTCTATCTTGGTGTATGTCACATTCTGTATTTATCTTATTGATCGAATCACCCAAATTTATATCTCCCTCTTTGTCCTCTAGGACATACTACCCTTCACATACTTTCTCCCTCTTATGAGACGTTGACTTATTTGAGAAATTATGCATTGATATAGATCTTTTGATCATCTTACTTTATTGTATATATTCTTATTGGAATCTTACTTATATCATTTTCATTCTATTCCATGTTGAAACTTCTCAAGTTGTGGACTTTTATGATGTTATGATGCATTTACTTGTGGAAATGAATGAATATTGGTTATTGGGTCCTCTGACCTCACTTTACATCAATCAGATATTCTCATTCATTTGTTGAGAATGAAAAAACTTTATCTTACATGCCCTATTTGCATGTGTGGTTGACTAGTCATAACTAGAAGTAGTGACACCATATTTATTTTAGGCACTGAGGTTTTAGTCCTCCTGTCATTGCACTGAGGTTTTATTCCTCCTGTGATATATTATATTTTGGGCATTGAGGTTTTAGTCCTCCTATGATTGCACTGAGGTTTTAGTCCTCCTATAAAATCTATATCTGTTTGGCATTGAGATTTTAGTCCTCCTACCCTTGGTATGAAATATATGGATTCATATACTACTTTTTAGTATATTCTAGTCTGATTGTTACTTACCATGGAAATGTTTATGAACTGTGATATTTTATTGTGACATTACTTTAAGGCAGGAAATCTCTTATTGTTGATTATTATATTATTTTTAATTCATTTTCTCTTTGATATCCATTTGAGCAGTACTTTCTCTTCTATGGGAAGCCTTATTATATTCGATAACCCTTTCCCTTATAATGCTCAATCACAATTAATATGCTCATTTCGTCTTTTATGCTGACAACATCTACTTTTATCTTCTCTTGTGGGGTATGCTTCCAACCTCAAGTGTAGGACATGGAGGACTTGACATGATGACATGGACCTGGCTAGTGGAGCTGATCTTGGGAGACAGACTTGAGATAGCTTAGATATCCCTCTAATTAGATCTTGATGCTATTTCTTTCATGTAAACCCCAAGTGGGAGAATATTATGTAACAAGATAAATTGAATGTAGTCATGAAATATTATTCGGTTACTATACTTTGGTCTTTTTTATACCATCATATGAGAAATTAAAAGATTTACACCTATTCTAGAATGCTTGTTAGTATATTTGGAATATAAGGATTTATTCCTCAAATTAAGTAGAGAGTGGATCCCCTCTCAGGTCTCACTCCTTATAAGATGGTATCAGAGCCATGGTAGTCAGATTCTAAATGTTTTAATTATATCTCCCTAACTAGAGCCCTTACCATACATAGTCACCCTTTTAGTGAGATGTTTATCCTATAATTGACCTATTTTATTCATGAAATTATTAAAGATCAATTTAGAATCATATGAGGTGCACATAAGAATCATGATTAGTAGACCCCAATGTGACGAGGATTTAGGTGCTCTTACCCTACCATATAGGTTGGTGGCGACATATCCCTTTGGATATTAAGATTAAACTTTAGGGAGATGTTTGGCATGAGAAAGTAGATGACAAGGAAATGATATATGCAAACCTTGTGATTTGGTTCTCGTATTGATCTTTGGCTAGCATTTTTGTTTAACATTGCATAGTTTCTTGTACGAGGTGATGACCAGGAAGATGTGTCTTGTATTAAAGTTTTAGTTAACCTACCCTTTTGAACCCTATGACTTAGATGCTTATGTGAACCTTTAGGGTTATTAGATTAGTAACACAAGGATATGACGGCTTACTTGGATGCATGATCTAAGAAACCCATAAAAACCTAAGAGTTTCACAACTAAAAGATCCATATGTAATGCTAGTATCTTTAAGAGTGTTTTGGCTTAGAGGTTTAAACCTTTTAAGAGGTGGAGAAAAGTTGGTCAATAGTATAAGGATGGGTGGATTTCAGGGATGAAATCTTTTTTAAGGGGTGGAGTGTTGTAGAAAATAGAATGTTTGGTTCTTTAGATTTGACCAAATAAGGATAAAGGTATACTTTAATGTACATTGTTATTGCATATAACATATGGTAGACCATAAAATATATAAACCTGAAAGTAAATATAACATATTAAGTGGCATATTAACATAATAACATATATATGTCCTAAAATGTGAGTAAGTTCATGAAATATGTCACATATGCTTCCTTTGCTAACTAGTATTCATATAATGACTAAGTAAGAGGTATAATATAGTTAAAACATGTATTAGAAAAACAATTGGAATTTTTATGTGTAACCATCTAAGTAAAAGAGGAATTAATGGACCGAATATGTTAAATAAGTAAATATAGAATTTCATGCATAATAACCAAAGGTAACTTTGTTAGTAGTAGTCTAAAGATAATAGGATCCTAAATAATAAATAATATCGTAATCATGTAATGTTATAATAACATAATGATGATGAGCCCAAAACTCTTATTGTACTAAGACCCATAGAAGGAATCTTCAAAATCCAAATATAATGGTAAAAATGTGTTCTTATGGTCCCAATAACTTTGGGTTCCAAGTTTCATCTTATTCGAATAATCATAACTATCCTAATTTTATTAGGAAATGAAAATGTACGATAAAGTCAACAATGTTAATTTGTTATTAAAAAACTAATTTTTAAATAAATAGTATAAACAACTTGTATGACATACATATATAGTTTATGTGAAGTTATAATAAATAAAATTGTGGTATAACATATAGGCAAACAATGTTGTACAAGCATGATAAATCTATAGAAATTTCATCATGGTCAAAAAATTAAAAATGGAATATGAGTTATAGAAATGTAATTGAAGTAATTTCTACTATGTAGAATATAAAAGATATCTTAATAAATTGGAACAAACTTTAAAGAACTAATTCTCTCTACTTAATGTTTGAAAGTAATAAATACATGAAAATAATCATGTTGACATATGATCATGGAAACAAATATTTTAACTCGATTACATATTTGTTTGGAAACAAATAAATGTCCCCAAATTTATATAATCAATTACTTAGCCCAAACAAGAGATAATTATATATTGACTAACTGATTTCTTAGTAAACCTCCCTATTACCTCCTTAAAATGTTAATAATAACAATAAGGAAAAAAGGAAAATGGTTTGATAGGTGATGGTTTCACCTTTTTTATTTGAATTTCATGTGTATACAATGATTAGTTTGGATATATAAATTTATTAGCACTTATCTCCTCTATAAATAATTAATGTACAATATATTGGCAATATATGGTTACCTCAAATTTTGGATCTAATTTTATATTAATTAAATAAATGCATTTTATTGGAATAAAATTGTTATATATGTTTTTAATGCCTAGAGTGAGAAGAAAAACATTTTGAGAAAGTTTATGGTGAATAAATATATATAAGAGGTCCATAAATAGAAGGATGGAAAATGAATTTAATATGTATATCCTACACAATTGCAACTTAAAATACATGTGTATATTGAGTAAATAATTACACAATGAGATATATAGAAGTCCCTTAATTTTAAATGTACTATTCAATATTTCTATGACAAGTTCTTGGAAAAAACAAAATATATTATAAAACGTTGGAATAAAGAAATGGAAGAGAAATGAGATTTTATATATTTATTCTTTCGTATTATGTTTTAGTGAATGCTTATCTTTTCCCCTTTTACAATGTATTTACATATTTTCCCTAGTAAAAAAAATAGATAAGTTTTTGCTACCAAAGTCAAATACTTCTATATATAGAACCCTCCCCAGGTCCTTCACACACAGAGAAATTATTTAGCTAATAGGACATGACTCCTAACCTTCTCCTTTATCCTCCTATTCAAGTTCCTTAGAAAATCCATAAAAGTTTTGTAATCTTATAAACCAATCCATATGGTGATCTTTTCACAACCACTTGTGTTTCAAACTTTGGAACCCAGACTTGGATCAAAGCTTTGGACTTTGATAAGTTGACAAATATCTTTTAGGTATGCTTGTCCCCCGTGATTTATATTGAGCAACTGATCTAATTTTTCTCTCTCTCTCTTGATGTATATTGCATCTCCATACCATATTGAGTATTTCTCTCCCTTGGTTTATGTTGAATTCTCTATTTATCTTATTGAGCAAATCACCCAGATTTATCTCTGCCTCTTGGTCATCTAGGACATACTACCCTTTACACATTTTCTCCCTGTTCTGAGAGGTTGACTTATTTGAGAAATTATGCATTGATATGGATCTTGAGATCATATTACTTTATTGGATATTTTTATTGGAATCTTATTTGAGTCATGTTCATTCTATTCCATGTTGAAACTTCTCAAGTTTTGGACTTTTATGATGTTATGGCATATGTACTTGGGGAGATGATTGAATACTTGTTATTGACTTATTTGAGTCATGTTCATTCTATTCCATGTTGAAACTTCTCAAGTTTTGGACTTTTATGATGTTATGGCATATGTACTTGGGGATATGATTGAATACTTGTTATTGGGTCCTCTAACCCCACTTTACATCTATTGGATGTTCTCATTCCTTTGTTGATCATGACTATACTTTATCTTACTTCCCCTATTTTCATGTGTTATTGACTAGTCATAACTAGAAGTTGTGACACAATATTTATTGTTGCCACTGAGGTTTTAGTCCTCCTACAGTTGCACTTAGGTTTTAGTCCTCCTTTGATATATTATATTTTGGGCACTGAGGTTTTAGTTCTCCTACCAATGCACTAAGGTTTTAGTACTGTTGTAAAATCTATATTTGTTTGGAACTGGGGTTTTAGTCCTCTTTCCCTTGGTATGGAATACAAGGATTCCTATCCTAATTTTTAGTATATGCTAGTCTGCTTATTGCTCACCTTGCAAGTGTTTATGAATTATGATATTATTATTATCACATTATTTTAAGAAAGAAATCTCAAACTATTGATTATTGTCTTATTTTAAATTTGTTCTCTTTAATATCCACTTGGATAGTACTTTCTATTCTATGAGAAGCCTTATTATATTTGATATTCATTTCCCATGTAACAATCAATCCCAATTAATATGCTCATATCGGATTTTATACTGACAACATCTATGTTTGTCTTCTCTTGTGGGGTATGCTTTCAACCTCGAGTGTAAGACATGGAGGACTAGACATGATGATGTGGACCTCTAGTCGAGCTGATCTGGGGAGACAAACTTGAGATAGTTTAGATATTCCTCTACTTAGATCTTGATGTTGTTGCTTTTATGTAAACCCCGAGTGGGAGAATATTATGTAGCCATGATAAATTGAATATTTTCATGAAATATTATTTCATTGTTATACTTTGGTCTTTTATATACCATCATTTGATAAATGAAAAAATACACCTATTCTAACATGCTTATTAGTATTTTTGGAATATATGGATTTATTACTCAAATTAAGTAGGGAGTGGATCCACTCTCAGGTCCCACTCCTTATAATGTTATTTACGACATTTTTGTTATCTTGTAGTAAATTTTTGGTTAATGAGTGACAACTTGTAGCTTGAAATGTACTTCTTCTAAGTCGAAAAATGTTTTGCTTATATATGTAAATTAAGATTATAAGAAGATATAAATTGTATAGAAAAGTTCATATGTGCATGTTAGAAATATATAACATCTATAAGAAGTAGGATCCGATATGGAAACCACTCCTTATAGAGGAATAAATTAATATGAGTCCAAACACATTAAAATGTATGGAAGAAGGTAGGTGTTTTTATTTCTCAAAAAACATAATATGCCAAAACCATATGATCATACAACAATGAAAATTTGAACTATTACATTATCAAAAGATATTATGGTTTCTCAGTTCGTCCACAAAGGTGAAGTTCTATAAAAGATAAGTCAAAAACTATAAGAAAGGACCAATTCTAGAGGAAAACCTAGAAATCTCAAGTTATCCTTGAAATTATGCTTCCTGATACATGTTCCACCCCATCTTCCTCTAAATAACCTATATCTGGGTGGCTTGGGAACAACACTCAGAAAAGATATAAATATGCGACAGGTAGTAAAATATTAGTATATGCAATATAAATATATTGGGAACCTAAATAATTATGTAGAAAGAATAATGGTGTTCCCAGTGAAAAGAGTTCTACAAACCATTAATCAAGTTCAAGATAAAGTAAATTCAAAGTGTGATAAATAAAAGAATGAGGCATTCATTTCTTGAGAGCAATATAAGAATGTAAGAAATTGCCAATGAAATAAGCATACAAGTCATTACCAAGTTGCATGAAAATATAATATATACTAAGCTATCTATCATAGGGATGAGACACCATAGGATCCCAAGCTAGGGTGGAGGGGAATAAAACCCCAATACCCAAATGGATGTAAAATGGGTAAAATAACACATGCCTTGGATGAATTGATACATGACATGTGTATGGTTGTACCTAAGTACTTGTACTCTAGAATAACTAGTCTAATCATTCAACATGCACATAGGGTGGTAAGATATAATGATTCAAGCATTTAGAAATTTGAATATGTATAAGACAATTGAAGTAGACGTGTAAGGTGGGATATAAATCCAAACCAATAGAATGTTTCAACATTCATAAAAGACTCAAAAGATTGTAAATTATGAAATATGAAATTTGAATTAAGGTATCATAAAAGGATATGCCTCATTTTAGGAAATATGGTTTTAGTAATTTCAATGCCCAAATAATACAAGGAGATGTGCATACCTCAAAATCAATCCTACGAAGTCCAGTTTCAAACCTCATGTCTATAATAGAATTTTCTTTCACCTATTAAAAATTTCACATAAAGTTAGGCTTAAATCCCATTATATACATGAACCCTAAAGTTCAACCTTTAAAGATCTAGATGAATTCTTGATAGTTTTACTAATCTAGAACATATTTCATTATAATTTCCTAACTTGTCCAAGTTTACTTATGAATTTCAAAAAGTATTATATTTTTTTGATTTATAAAAAAATTTTAGAGGACCTTTACTCCCTTGAATATGGTTTTACAATCATATATCATGACAAGAATAAAGTGGGCAATTAACTTGTTAAAATCTTGTGTAGTTAAACTAGAAACTAGGGTGAGAACGCATATGCCCATTTCTTATGTGATGGATAAATAAAGTTCATGATGACAACCAAGAGAACTCACCAGAGGGATTTCTTATCCCTCTAACTATGAGAACTAGAGGTTTAGTAGCTTGACGGAGTAGATCTCCATGATATGTGGATACAATAGAACTCCTCACGGTTTGTCAGTTTCAACAAGACCTAAAGTAGGGAAAGCATCTTCACTATGAATGCTAGTAGAAAACTGACCAGAGAACCTACATGATCAAAATCAAGGAATAACGAGTTTGGGATGGCTTCGGAAGACATCTACAAACCCATGGATGAAAAATCAAAGTAGGAAATTGACCAAATCTCACTTTTTTCATTGGATGAATACAAATATGAAAAGGGAGGGGGAACATTGAAAATTAGGTGTTTACCTACAATGAGGGGGAGAAATATAGTGGCAAGCAACTTGTAAGAGTCCTCTTGAAGGTGTAGTAGAAGGTAATTACACCTTGGAAATATGAAGAGAAAGGTCCAGGTTGTCAGCTACCACTAGGAAGGTGATGTTTGTTGGAACAATGGGGAAAATATTGGGTGAAATTGGGCATCCAAAAGGATCTGTATGGCTACATACATGGTAGGTGAGCCCTAGGTCTTAAGTGAGAACCAATTTTTGAGTATATGCAACTCAGACCAAATAAGGATGGAGAGAAGATATTGGGGTTTTCCTTTTTAGGTAGAAGCGGGGTTATCATTAGGTTTAAATTTTGATAAGGGAAATAGGGAGAGAAGAAATCATGAGAAAGGGAGAGAAATGAGGGAGATATCATGAGAAGAAATCATGGTCATTATTCTTGAGAGGAAGGGAGGAAGATCCCAGGTAGGCGATAAATTTAATACTTAAAATTTCAATGTCGTAACTAAGGGGAGGTTCCACATTCAGCAAGGATTTGAGTTTGTAAAAATTAAGAGTGGCATGATTTTTAATCAAAATATGACATTATTAGTTCATCACTACATTCTAATTTTGCATTTAAACCTCTTTTCTTCTCTATCTCATTTCATATAGATACATACTCCAATTAATATGAAATTTGACACATAGCCTAATAAAGATACATATAATCCAAATCTAGAATCGATTTTCACATTTGGTATCATTATTGGGGGAGTTTATTATATTAGCATTTATTAGAATTTATTAAATAAACATTTTAGTGATCTATATATATAATTACCATATGTATTTGGTATCATACACCCAAGTGGGAGACTTGTCATATTTTATTTGTCCTAAATCTACTCATATATCTCCAATTTGAAATTAAGTCTATTTACCACCATGTTATCTAATTAAAGGCAACTTAAGTGACCCAACTTATGTGAATGCCAAAAATTCTTATATTTTATTTGCTTTTAAAAATATTCCTACCAATATCTCTCAATTAAAAATGTTTGCTAATATGGATGCCTTATTGGTAGTATTAGGTGTATAAATCAAATACGTCCATTTTTATTTATCCAATTATTTATTAGATGAAAAACCGACCTAAATATAGTTTATTATGTTACCCTAAGGTTCATTACTTTATAAATTACATTCAAATTATTATGCCCCACCATATAAGTCATCTTAGTAGATTAACGGTGGCATATTATTTATATAAGAGTGTCATATTGAACTTAAGAGTCAAGTTTTCCACCTAAGTATATTTTATATGTCCAAAATAGTATATAAAGGTAGTTTAATTGGTTAATGAGAACATTCATTTAATTGTAATGTAAATATTACACACTAATCCTACTATTACCTATTTATGGTCAGGATTCTCATGAGTGGTTATTCTAGGTTTTCCTATGTTATAGCGTGGCCTCGCTTGATACAAGGGTGGCGTCAACCTATTGGTGCATCACATAGACTAGAAGGGTTGATATCATGGTGCTTTGATGGGAAGCATGCCACTCTAGTTGTATGCTTCAACCAAAGTTGGATCTCATTTATGGAGGTACTTTTTTTGAGACATGCCACTTTGATTTTGTTGCATCAATTGAAGTAAAATTACGTCTAGAATTTGAGTGTGCTTTGGTAGACCAATATGGCCCCTTTTTTGGCATGCATTGACCAACCACCTTGGTTGAAGCATCATTTTAGGTTCTTAAACCATCACTTAGACCAACACTTCAACCAGTGGTTTGATGTAGTTGTGGCTGTCACTACAAATACTACCAATCAATAATATACAGATATCTCAAGATTGACTTAATCTAAATGGTTGAAATATGAAACATAGCATCGTAATGTACCCATATAAAAAAAACCATAAGCATAAGCGATGTATATTTAGGATATAATCTAGGGAAAAAAGGGAGAAACATAAAAACATATTATGAATAGTAAAACCCTAGTGAAATCCTATGACATAATTCATTTGGAGTATGAATTCTTCTTCCCTTATATACCTCTTCCATGGGTGAAATTTGTAAGGACCATGACCTGAGTTCTGGGATAACCCTATTTTATTTGGATTTATGATGTGCTTAGATCTTTTCTCTAATCTTTTGAGATGTGATTATGGCTTGTGGACAGATTAAGTTTCAAGTTTGAGCTTGTTTGGATGATGTTTGTGCTTTCTGTGCTAGTTCTGGTGAAAATTGCAATTTACCCAATATAGGGGGTTGATATGAAATTTTCCACCTCTATATGTTCCTTCTCTCTTATAGCCTCATGGGAGAGAGTGTGATTCTTTCGGGAGCTTTGTTTGACCCTTGGTTGAGTGGTGTCACCCTTAGTGGTGATTAGGGTTTTCGAGGGTTGGTGTGCTTTGACCTTGTGACCTTTGGTGGTTTGTCTCGACCTAGGTCGCGACCTAAGGCTTGTTGAGGGGGTTTTACAGTCAAGACACTTCCGCTTCGTGGGTTGGTCATGACCAAGGTTGTCTTGGGTTGAGACATAGGCTTGGGAAGGTGTGTTTTGATCGAGGTTGCTGGTGGTGGTTTTGGTGTCGCGGCCTTGTGGTGTGTTGGGGTGTGTTGCGACGATGGAACCCTTGATTTGTTGCAGCCACGACATAGAGGGTGGAGTTTCTTAGGTAGTCACAGAACTACCAAGAGTGTATCACAAAATCTTGCATGTCGTGCTTAAGTGGTTGCATGTGGTTGCATGTTGGTCCTTTTAGTGGACAAGTGTCCCTTTGGAAGCCTGCCTTGTTGACACCTCATCCTTTGTCTTACCTCCCTCCTCCTTTGCTATATGAAACCTCTTCCCTCCATGCAAGTGTTTCTTTTTTGTCATCTTCTTCCTCCCTTCCGTTGTGCTCATCCTATATCTTGGTAGAGCAATAGGAGTGTTCTTGGACCCCTAGGAGGTGGTTCATCCTTTACATGTGGAGGTGGTGGTGATCTGAGTTCATCTCCCATTTTTGGTAAGTGTTTACCTTCTAAGTTGATATTCATTTGATATCCTACCTTCATCTCCTTCTCTTTTCTTGGCCTTGGACCATGGCTCTCCCATGGTGGTTGTTTGGGAGAGAGACTCCTCATCACAATGGTCATAGACCATATCTTGACAAAGTAGACCCAAGTGTGAAGAGGATTTATCCTCTCCTTTCCCCTTTCTATTTGGTTTGGCCAAGAGTTTCTTTGTTTCTTTCCTTGGGCTAGATTTGACCTTGGTGCCTTCTTGTTCTTGAGGTTCTCTTATGGACGAATGTGGAGCTCTTAGTGGAGTATCTTCAACCCTTGGATCGTGTGCTTGGAGCTCTTGATCTTGGAGTTTGGAGATCTTGGTGGTGATCCTCTTGAGGCAGGTTATATAACACTAAACTTACTCTATTATTGCACTTCTTTATAAGTTTTGTTAATATCTTCTTCCAAATTGCCTTCTCATCATGCTTGTGTTTAGTGGTAATCTCTAGAGTTGTTTAGTGGTGATCCTTTTCTTGGAAACCCTAACCTTTTGTACCCATTTTGGAAGATGATGTGTTGATGAGAAGGTTGTACAACTGGACTATATATCATTGGTAGCAGTTTGACTTGTGATGTCACTATAGGTTCACTCGTATTGACTAAGGGGGTGAGG
Source organism: Alisma plantago-aquatica (assembly GCA_963693085.1). Lineage (NCBI taxonomy): Eukaryota > Viridiplantae > Streptophyta > Magnoliopsida > Alismatales > Alismataceae > Alisma > Alisma plantago-aquatica. The sequence goes on from OY856409.1 coordinate 413,490,241, forward strand.
TCATGGATTCCGACTCTTCCATAAGACCTTGTATGGCACCAATTTTGACTTAGTAGTGGTCAGTTGGATTTGGGTAGTACGACTCAAATCCTCAGGGAATAATAAAACACATAATCAATCGTGTAGTATCTTGCATAGGGTCAAATACGAAAATATTGGATGAGGCTTTGATTGTTCTTATACAGAATAGTTGGTAGTGAATATACATGTTCTTCATATTCATTTTATGATGGTAGAATGCTTCATAACCTAATTGTAATTGCTTATCCTATTAGTAATGATTACCTGCTTAACATAGATGTAGCATTATTAATGTTCCTTAATCCTTTTACATGTGCTAATAATAGTGTTGGTGGAGAATTATATCTCCTGCTGAGATTTTGAATCTCACCCTGTGGGTTTCCCACATCCTTTTTAGGTGGACATGTATGAGGAGGTAGAGATCGTGCAGCTGACTTTAAGCAATAGCAAGAAGGATAGTAGCTGACAAGGTTGGAAGTGTTGCCGATGATCCCTTTTTTTATAGAGTCCTAGAGTCATCTATGTACACTCAGGTCTTTGGGGATAGTTTTGGGATGTTCTCTATAGATACGCTTTCAATATGTGGTTTGTCTTGTGTGTCCTTTTCATGTACAGTTACAGTGGATATGTATATATGTTTGGAACAAGTTTTCTTATAACAAGATGATGGCATACAGGGTAAGCACCTTGTGACATTAAAGGACTTATATGTAAAAGTTTTTTCTATTTTGGAGTTTAATGAAAATGGTTTTAACTTTCTAGTGTTTTCTGGTAATCTGTTGTTAAGTTTTGTTTTTTGTGGTTAGTTCTTAAGTTATCTCGTGGTTTGTGGCGTGGGGCATCACAAAATTATTAATATGGCTAAGTGAAAGTTCTCTTCTTCTCCATCCTCGTTCCCTTTCTTTAATAAGAATGACCTACATTTGAAGGATTTGATAGAATGTTGGAGAGGGAAACTTTGGGCCTTTCTTCGAGTGTTATGTTTATTAGCCTATATTTATGATCAACAAATAGAAATAAACAATAGGTGAGTGGTAAATAACTAGTATACCAAGATTTTACATAATCAAAGGGAAAATGTGAAGAACCACATGACATATTTTCCTTATTTAACTATGTTCACATCAATAAGCCTAAAATCATATTTCTAGAATGATGATTGAATGCATAAATAATTCTGGTGGGTTATAATTGTATTAGGGATGGGTACAAAACCAAATCAAACCATTAAACTCAACCAAACCAAACCAAAATGACATGTTCAGTTTGTTGTTATAGGTTGAATGGTTTGGTTTGGTTCTAAAAGTTTTCAAACTATTAAACAATGGTTCAGTTTATTTAAGGGTGCAATTCAGCCAAACCAAACTGAACCAATATATATGTCTACATATTATTTAAATATATACTTATATTGTAAAAATAGTCATCTAAAATAGATTTTTTGACACTTAATAAGTTTGTGTGTTAATGTGTAAAACTAATGCTAAACACATGAAATTAAGGGCTACAAATTTTACACTATGCATGCTTATTTGATGTTAGTTTGACACTATCTACTTATAGTTTATTTATGTATTCTTTTGTTACTCATTTCTAAATGGTTCTTTTTTAGAAGTTCTTTTTATCTATCAAGGTGACTAAAATTATGAAAAATGATTAATTTTATAACAAACTTAGCATAGAGAATTATGGATTCTCAACTAATAGTTTGAAATATAACTAAACCACAAATTAACAGTTCTGTTCTATTTGATTTTGGACTAGTCAACAGTTCAGTTCAGTTAGCAAAATTCATAAAGCAATATGTATAGTTTGGTTTGCAGCTTTAATGGAAAACCAAACCAAACCAAAATATGTGCACCTGTAGTTTGTATACAACTTTAGAATTGGAGAAATGTGAAAACTACATGCATTGGCACACCAAATGTTTGCCCTCAAGTCAAGTAGTTTAAAAAGTGGTGAAATATGATTAAATTGTTTGGCTGCATTTGTTATAAATTAAGATTATATATGTATACATCTCTTTATTTATTTAGACATGCTCAATCTACTTAATTTATGGATTATACAATGTAGAAAGCCATTAACTCAATTATAACTCACAATAGAAAATGAGATTGAATGTATTAAATATTTCTATGGCTAAGAAATATATATATTAGATGACTAATTAGTGATACTAAAGAGTCAACTAGACTTTGTCTTGAACATCATAGAAGTTATCATATAGGTTTGCAATGTGATAGAGCAAACATACATACTGATTAGAATAGTCTAGGATGATTATAGTTGGGAGTGTACTAATGGGATACATGGGAATAAGATAATTATGGATGGTCTACTTATTACTGTTCAGTAACCAAAATCGAATAAAGATATTGGTGGTACCAAATTTATAAATAGTTCACTTAGTCCAATTACTGACCAGTTAGTCAATATTTATGGAAACATTGATGCATGTAGTTAAAATAGAGTGCTTTGCCTCTTAACCTAAGTACTCAAGTTTAAAGGAGGCGTCCATTTCATTCTTGCTATTTGATTTTGTCATTGAGGCTTAAAATAGCAAGCCCCTTGCAAGTTGGAGAGCTTGTTTAATAGAATATTAGTCTCAATTCTACTCTAAGTGTTGCAGTGATAGCATAGCTTGATGGGACTCTTTCTCATATAGTGGTAAATTTGATATAGGTACATGGTATAATAAAACAAATAAGAGATCAATTAGCATGATTCAGTTATTTACTAGTTGCAGTTCTTATCATCATTTTTGCAATTTGTATGATTTATAGTTTTCAACTACCAAGTTTCTATTTACCCTAGATGTCATTCAACTAATACATAGTGTCCACATTATACTGAATGGTTGGTGACTTTTCATGCATTAAGAGAGTATCTCACATTACACTAAAATATATAGATACCCAACAACTATTTTTAGGTATAGATACCCAACAACAAGAAGATCTAGAAGCAAGTTCCTAGCAAGACTAGGTCTATACATATGTATCTCAAAAAATCATATACATATTGTTCAATTTCTTATTTTTTGTATGACCTTAAGGATGTGAAAGTTAGAATGTTTAGAACTAGATTTCTTTTTTCCCATTCATTTGTCGTAGATGAAATATAATTTAAACATTTTATTTTCAAGCACAAATGGATGTTTCTTAGTAAGATGATAAGACATTTTTCCTAGTCTCATATGTTTCATGAAAAGAAAATATATTTTCAATTAGTGAAAAACGTGAATGGTTAGCCTAGTCACACCCTTGGCATGCCTAAACCCTGATCAATAGGTTTAGTCATGTTAGAATACTTGTAGTATTAATTCATTTTATATTATATTGGATATGTATTGTATCAATATGTATTGTATTTAGTTCGGCTTCTAAAGGAAGGAGGTTTTTTAGCAAAGTGTATTTTCATGTGTCTGCATGAGTGACAACAAGGTCGTGCACATGTTTGGTATCAACGATTGTAGTTGATAAGATATTGAAGAAGGGGCGTGAATCCTATCCAACAAAAATGATTGATGTAAAGGCAGAGAAAGGGGAGATTAATAGAGATTATGTACCAATGGCAAATGAAGTACCAAACATCTATATAGATGATAATCTAGGTGTACAAAGGATGAAAAATATGAATTATGTATGTTCTGAGTTCTAAGTGAACATTATAAGTTTTTGATCATGCCATTTAAAGTGGAAAATGTCCATACATATTTCATGGTCATGATCAACAAAGGCTTAAGTCAAAATCTGGATTTATTTTATTATAGTGTTCATTTGGACATAATAGTTTATTCATGAAATATAGAGCAACGTCAACACAATTCAAGGACAACTTTACAATTATTGAGAGAACATCAATTCCAAATAAAATTTAACAAGTGTAAGGTCTAATTAGTTAAATTCTTTTTCCTTTGGCATGTAAGACCAAGACAATGAGTCAATTTGGATCCTAAGAAGGTTGAGTCTCTACTTCGATACAAAACCAACAACTTGTATATAAATTAGAAGCTTTATAGAGCTAGTTGGATCATTTATTAAAGTATTGTTTGGTAGATACAAATCTGAAGAAATTGACAAGGAAACAAGAATTATTTTTGAATTTTAAAAGTATGTGAGGATAGAATTTAGAAGGTGATGAGAGGTTGACATCGAAACATGTCCTGGCTCCACCATAGAGTGATAAATGATACATTGTGTTTTTAACTCCATTGACTACCATTCTTGAAAAAGCTAATGTTTTAGAAGATGATCTAAGCAAGAAGTCATCATTGTCTATTGAAACATATGCTATGGAATGTCAAGCCAAAAATATGTTGTGTAAGATGAGATAGATAAACTTCAAGTTTGGCATATATGAATGAGGTGGTGTGAATGCTTAGATGCAAGTCATACCAATTTTTTGTATAAGAGTTGAAGGAACTTAATATAATGACAAAGAGTTGATACTAATTACATATAATATGTTAGAAGGTAGGAGGTCCAAATTCATATTTCCAAGAAATGGTATGTTATACCAACATCATATATTGTGTGGACTTTATGACAATGAGATAAATAAGATTCTAAAAGATTCTCACTCTCTAGTGTATGTAATGCAATTGGGAATTTCAAAAATATATTGTAACCTAGGAGAGTTGTATTCATGGCCATTCATGAAAAAATGTGGTTGAATGTGGTTGAACATGTATTCAACTGTGTTGTGTGCCATCAAGTTAAAACAAAACATTAGAATTTAGGGTGGGAGGGAAGCTACGACTAACCTCTTATCCCTCAATGGAAGTCATAAAACAATGTAATAAAATTTATGGTATCTCTAGCTAGGATATTGCATGGTTTTGAGTTAGTATGTAGGCATACATACAAAGTCTTCCCACATTCTCCTTATGATGTCAACATGGAATGAACCAAATCTATCCAAAGTCTATATAGAATAAGTTGGAAGAATACATAGGTTTGAGTTCCCATCATATTAGATCTAAAGTTTACATCACGGTTCTAAATAGTTTCATCATGCTTTGTGAACACATTTTGCATAAAATTTTATCCTCCAATAGATGAGCACTCAAATTAGACTATTTAAAAACTTGACATCATATTGCGAGCAAGTTTCCTTCATTTGTATGAAAATGGGTATCACCATATCAATCTAATGCACATAGTATACAAAAAAATAACCAATCCATCTTAGGTACGACTCCATACAAGGGTGTACATAAGTAAGTATATATCTCCCATGTGTTGGTATTAAGTGTAGAAAATACGATTTCAAGGTTCATAACTGATGGAAGAGACAACCAAGAAGATCTATGTAACATGATAATTTATACACAAGATGTTCTTAATATCTTAGGATGACTCATCGAGTAGGGAATTGCATAATCAATAGAGCCAGTAATTAAGACCAAGTACATGCCACTATGGATACTAGATATATCTAAGTTTAAAGCCCTTAAAGACTCTACCACATAAAAGGATTCGATTCATTCCAAATAATACTACAAAAAACCATATTCTTGTATGAATGGTAAGTAAGGAATTCCTATCAAACAATAGTTGAAAGTGATACATGGCATACATAAGAGCTACATAGAGAAACAACACTGAATCCTTGAGTTAGGTTTGAGATGAGTCAACATCATAGGATCATCTTGTAAAAGTGTATTGGTATTTATAAGTGATGAAAAGCAACCCCAATGTACAAGTAATTCTATCCAATTATCTAGAAATTGGGGAAATGGCATACAAGGTGGAATTTCGATAGGATCTATATAATCTACATGACACAGTCTGTGTCTCCATGTGAAATTAAATTTCATATAGGAATATAGAAGTTAATATAACCTCAATTCATTCAGTGGATAGATGATATGTGATAAATTGGAGGTCTAATTTATATCTTGCATTTCATGACTCATAAACTTATGAAAAGGTAAACACAATTGGTTGAAAGTTTTTTGGAGTAACCATGATGTAGAGGAAGCAGTGTGGGAGTTGGAGTCAGAGTATACAATGATGTTCATATTCTCTTCTAAGAATTTTGTATTGGTTTTTTTATTAGATGGAATATTGTAATGACCCAATTATCATTTAGTTGGTAAATGTAGGGTTAGTGGAACACTATATCTTACTTAAAATTTTACCTGGTTGTCTTATTGATGTCTACTTGATATATCAATAAAATAATGATTTGATGACTCAAAGATAAAGCATGTGAATTTTAGTCTCAAAGTAATAATTTCAATTATTAATTGATGCTAGAATCGCAGATCTTACCCAAATTTAAGTCATACTGAGTTGCAAAAATATTTTTTTAATATGACAAGTTGTAATGTGAGACATATGTGCTGAAAATCCTAACTTGATTGAATGAGAGAAAAATAAGACAATTTCATATATCAATTGAAAACACAAATACAATGTACTACACTTAAAATGCAAGGTTTGGGATTCTAGTAGCATTTAAATATGAGTAAGTTTTGATATGAACTTCTAGGAGTATTTTATCCTAGATAACTAGCTTTGTTGATCGATAAAGTTGGTCGACTAACTAGTCAAAAATAAGGTAAGTCAAGGGCATCATTAGTTAATTAAGTAATCATTAGCACTTTTACCTTGATTAATATTAGTCGACCGACTGTGTCACTTTAGGGAAACATGTTGGTATCTTGGATTACATGTGATCCAATCTTATTTGGGACCACTCTAAAGGGTAGAGTTAGTTGGGTTGCAAACACCCAATAGTCATCCAACTAGCGACCCACACGAAGATCCAAATGTAAGGCTAATAACGACATCAAGGCTATTGTCCATGGGCTACTAGTTGCTAGTCAACCAATTATAAGAAAGTGGATGACTAAATGACATAAAAATGAGTGCATATAATTTAGTTTTAACCTACTACACAAAATAAAGATTGGAATAGCTCTGGAATTTTAGAGGGAAACTCTAACAAGAAACCCTAGAAAGTAAGGAGACCAAAAGGAGGAAACATTAACTAATGTAGATCTGCATAGGATAAGTTGTTGAATGTATTTTCATTTCACTTTTCTTTTTTATTTAAGTAAAAATTAGTAGCGTGCAACATGAACGGCCATCCTTCCTCTTTTTTCATATCTTGGGCGAGTCTTTACCCGTCATTCTGAGTTCGCCAAGCTGTTTGTCATATGGTAAATAGCCCCTGAATCGGAGTACCAGACTTGTGGACCAAAAGTTTCTTCCATTTTTTGTAGAAACATACGTATAGAGAGAATTGAATTAGCACCCTTATTAGGAGAACATTTGGATTGTTTCTCAAATTTAAGTATGATAACTTAGGATTATGTACCTAAATAAGATGGTGCATATTTCAACACAAACATGAATTTCAAATTTTGGCATAATTTAATGCTTATGAGCTTGAATGCCTAATTTGAGATTTCTCTATGTTTAAATGAACTAAAAGGTAGAAACAACATGAACTATGATTGAGTTTATTCTAAGAATGGTGTATGCAAATATTGTTGAATAGTTGTGAACATGAAATACGGAGGTTTCAGTTTATTTAGATTTTTCCTAGTTCTGCATTGATAAAATTTATTTCTAAATATATAAATATGATTAACATTCTGATATAGTTACTGATTCAAGTAAAATCTAAGGTGTAATCCTTCATAGTTCTATTTCTATTTTATCAACTCATACCAGTGTATAGTGTCAATCCTTAGTAATTTAAAATACAATCTAGAATATATTAATTAAACATTACAAGTTAAATATAGTATCAATCCAAAACAAAGTAAGTAATTGCATAACAACTTAAGTTAAAGAATAAATTAGACTCCATATGCATATCTAAAATGTGCAATTATCTATATGATTGTAAATATATTAATTTACATGCACGTGATTATAAATGTGTGTATACATATGAATATTAAATGTATGCATATAATTTCACTAATGTATCTCATGTGTGAGTATCTTTGTGGATATATAAGAATGCATACATATAAGTTCACATATAGATGTGCATATATAAGTATAGTGCATGTGTATGACATATGCCTTTTCATATATATTACTATTAAAATATTTACTATAAATGTACAAATATATGTGAGCAAATGTGTTAAATATACCAAGATATATGCATATAAATGTATTTCTATATATTTTAAGATAGATATGTATAATATAGATCAAATATACACTACCATGTGTGCTTATGTGCAAATTTTGATAAGAAGATTAATAATACAATAGTTCAATGAGGTAAATATACAAGAATAAGAGGGTGAATATGTGTTTGCACCAACTCATTTGATAACTAGTGATCTTATGGTATGGAAAGTTAATCTAATCATGTAATTCCACTTTATACTTGATCAAGTGAATGTGAGTGACTAGGATCAACATTATTTCACCATACTACCCACCCCAATAGTCTTGTTCTAATATTTTTAATCTATATTTTAAAGTCATATTAAGATAGGATAGATCATCCTTCAACTCAATTTGTTCATAAGCCAACACGTTGATTGAGTCTTCAACATGACATCTCAATTTAGATACATGAATAGTGTCACATATATAAATGAGGAGGTAGTACCCACCTATAAGAACTTTTTCCTACCCATTATAGAATCTCCAAAGGTCCAAAACATGAATATCAACTTCCTTTATTCTTCATAATTGCTTGAGAAGAACAAATCTAAAATAAGGATTGATCATGAAATAAATGAAGGATCTTCTTATGAGCACCATCATCAGACTTACATTATCCCTTGTTCTTCTTAGAATTTGCTTCAACAAGGAAACCAAGCCATTTTATAGCATTGTTCCTTATATATCAAGAATGACCTTATCATGATGGGATATGATGTATCTCTAAATGTGATGGGGATGAATGATGTCCTCCATTTATTCCCTACAAAAAAAGAACCCTTGTTAATGGTCTTCTTTAACAAAATTGAGATTACTTATTTTACTAGTCAATTTCAACCATAAAGCATCACTACCTTTCCTAGTTTCAAAAAATTATACCACAAACTACCATTTCTATGGGAAATCTTGATGCACTGCAAAATTCCACTTGGATGTTGACAACTAGAGATAAATCTTAAATATCATGTTTCATTCCCCACCCCAGAGAATTATTCTAGGTACTTGTACATTTTGGTTGTACCTAGATGGACCATGTATTTGATGTCATACACTTGTTTCATGATATGTAATTTCTTTTAGAACCCATGGGGATGGCAATACACTATTTTTTACGCAATTTTACCATCAAATCCCATTAGAAGGCATGTCTATGGATCTGATAGAAGGAATTTTATTTTTTCCATACATTCTTTAGGTCCTCAATCAACTACAAGAGGCTCGAGACAATATTTTGGTTAGAAAAATGGACTCAATCAAGAAGACGATCATGAGCCAATGTTACTATAAATAAAGCCTCTTTTTTGGGGTGTATGAGATCCAGACACAATTAAGAGCCTTCTATTAAAAGAATCTACCACACCATTAGCACTTCCTAAATTGTTGGGTATGTTGAAATCAAAATATTCATGGTATTTCACCTATAATTCATAACATGTTACATTATTTAAGGCCCTCATGTGTTAACGGTCATTTGAGGCTCTCATGATCAAACAAAAAAAAAACTAAAGACGTATAAATAGTCCCTCCATATCTTGAAGACATATATATTTGATGTTTGTTGTGTGTCACATTTGAATAGTTTAGATTATCATTCTTGGGCTATTATACACATGATCTATGCCCTTATCATGTTACATTATCACACCCCTATTCCTTTTGTTTGAGATTTATAGATCATATATTTGTTATTTCCATAGGTACGATCAATAATAGAATAAAAGGGAGTTTCTTCTTGAGATGTTGGAAATAGGATTCACAAGTGACCAAAATAATAAACTTATCATCTTTTCTTGTATTATCTATGAGGTATTGTCTTTTGAAGAAATTGAATATGAAACCCATGTAGCAATTGATCACTCCCAAGAAGCAATTTGGTGGGTATCCTTGAAGGTTCCCTTTTACAATCCTAAAATCTTGGAAACCATGTACCCTTTATTACTATACTAAAATCCCAGACATAAATATAACTAATTAATTTTTCAAACTTGTTCTCAATGAAATTAGTGTTGACAAAACAGGTAGGTGGAATTTATTTTACCCATTTTGATAACACAACACAATGAAGTGAATGACATTAATAATTGAATCTTAAATGATATTGGTATGTTTAATGTTTAAATATATCAAAACATGAAATTGAGAGTGGTGGACATGGATGAGACAACAATTGGAGTTTCATGAAATTTCATGTTATCGTTATTTTTTTTTAGAATGAGAAAGTGATAGAGGATAATGTACATAACTTGGTGTTATCATGTGTTTTAGGATATGTAGATTATGAAGAATATGTTTAAGACATACATAAAAAATTTAGTTTCAATGATGTGAAATGTGTAATAAATAGAAATGTTTCCTAGAACTCAAGATGTTCAAACTCTTTATTATTGTTGATACAATTTTCATATAATGATAAGGTTTGAGGAATTGTTGGTCCTTTATTTGAGATGAGTTAGGAGGAGTTCATGGAATTTTTTTAGAGAGTTAATGGACATTTCAAACTATATTAAGATAAAAAAATAGATTAGAAATAAGAATAACTATTGAATTCTATTGATAATAAATAATTAAGGAGGAAGGTGTCAATAACTAAGATGTTGGACTTCCATATTTTCATTGGGAATTTGTGGAATTTTGTATCTATATATCTAATGCATACCATTTCTTGCACTTCCCAGAATCTAGAAGGATGGGGAGTGTAATGGCTTTACAATACATGTAAGAATCAAAGAGGGAAATTAGATAATAATTATTTGTATATAGAAGGGTGGTTATTTCCAGGTAATTCTTAAAATTAAGTAAAATTGGTAAGCAGAAAATATGAGGAAGAGATGGGAGGAGAAGAATAAACTACATCAACCACATAAATTCTGCTTTATTTGATCTTTAGTTACTTTTGGTCATTTGAATGCATTCCACCATGCATCATCCTTAAAATGTGAAAAACATAAAATGTAACTAGCATACTGTCCTAGCAAGTTGGGCACAAAATAAAAAAATAAATTTTAAAAAAATGTGGGAGACAAAAACATATATGAAACTCTTTTTTATATATAATTACAACATGGTTTATAGTGTATTTTCTTGAGATTTTGGCTTATCTTGGAGAACCAACATAAATTGACTCATATAAACTTTAATTTCCCTTTTTCTCTATCTTTATACTTTAATCTTTGGCTAACTGGAGATCCTATTTTTGAAATAAATGCTAGTTTCCTATAGTGGATTTTAAGAGCCATGCTAGTTTTTTATTGGTGTATATTAGAGTGGGATTCTACCGGATTATCTTGGTAGATCAACACAATTTTCTCATATCAAGTTTGATTTTTCGTATTTTTTCAATCCTTTTACTTTAGATGTTGGCTAACTCGAGATCGTGTTTCATTAGATACCTTTTCCTTGAAAGAAATTATAGATTCCTCTGATGGAAACTAGACTCGTTCTAGTTTTTCTTGGTATATATTAGAGTGGAATTTCCCTAGATAATTTGTCTTAACTGCTCCCAAAAATAAGATGGATGCCCATAACCATATTAATCATTTATGTGTTTTTCCTCTACATATTTTCATTAACACATATAACATTATTTAAAGGAAATATAAAAAAATCACCTTATAGTAGACAAACCAAACATCCAATACTCCAAATATATTTTAAAACATACATTTGTCCGTGCACCACTTTTCCTTAGATCGTCTAAGCATATTCTGTATGGGTTCTTAAAATATTCATCATATAATAAGGTTAGCTCGAATATTAAGGTTTTAGGTTCTATAACACACATGAGAGGAACTATCAATTATTAATTCATACATAAATGGGGTGTTACATAGATTGAATATCATGTTGATATAATAATTAAAAATCCAACCCATAACATTTACATAGTTATAGTTTCCATTTCCAAAGGTTCTACATAAAAGAGAATCTAACATATATATCTTCAATAATATTATTAATATCATGTAAATGAAAATGATATTAAACCTAAATCAGAAAATGAAATTAAATCCAAACTTCAAATCATAATTATATGGATAACAACACCCCATCGGGACACCTTCTAGTCCTTCATTGGTCCTCATCCTTAGTTGAACTCCTTACACCTCTTATTGCTCATCACCTATGGACATGTCATCCACAGCCATACACAGCAAAAGCAAAGCATCATTAAATGTCACTACATGTTTAAATAAATATAGAAAAAAATATATGTTTAAATACTTGAAATAAACATTAAATAAATGTCCATGATCTTAAACTTTAGCATGTTTTAATACTTACACTTAACTTGCTTAATTAAGTTAATTTTGTCCACCTAACCTAGCACAAAAGTTCTTGTTCCGATCAACAAACCATTGCATCCAAGTGCTAACTGCACCGAAGTGCTCAATAATCTTGGAGAATTAGTTACTTAACTATTTTTTACATAAACATTTCTCTTAATGGTATATTAAACCTAAATCTAGATTATTGAACCGTGTAGCATATCTTGACCTTGAAAATATAGAATAAAAACATACTAAAAATGTAAATCATTTCAAAATTAAGCATCTTACAGATATCATAGAATGATAATACTTCATACTACTAATTTATATTCATTTATACTTAATTGGGTGTGAAACTATTAATCATACTTATAACTCATTTTTGTTAGCCTTTTGTGAAACTAAGACTCATATCTATAACTCATTGTTGTTGGCCAAAGGGCTCTACATATATATCTTTTATAGATGAGGTATTTTCTATTATTTTTGTTTCAAACTATGTTAATAAGTGTATTCAGGAACATATGAGTTACACAAGAATAAAATTATTTCGTCAGTTTTATTTTCAAAATCACTTCAAACCTTGTATTTGTCCATTTACTTTTTCTCTTGTAAAGGATTTATGAAGGTGGCCTTCAAGTTATTTTAGTCTTAGTTAGGACCTAGGAAGACATAGAAATTGATAAGTTTGTTACTGCATGTTTAGATCCACAATTAATTTTTATGTGACACATAGGTTAATATGATTTTTAATCAAACTTTTACTTTGAATGAGATGGCGTCGACTGAACTATTGGTTCATATGAGAAACATATAAGTGAAATGGATTGGATTATTGTTTATTATATTATTGATTTGAGTATGGTATTGCTCCCACGATAAGTAGGGCACCATGCTACTTCAACCACGTGCGGATCCTAGTACCTCCCTTTGGGAGGAGGTACACAACTGTCAGCAAATGTGCTTCTGGGTGTCTGTTGATCCAACTTTCAATTTTATGGAATGCTATATAATATCAACTCTAAGTTCTCTCAACGTGTGTCAAAAATATATAATTTTAATTATCTCAATTGAACTCTTTGGTCAGAACCACGCTTAACTGAATTGCACCATAGTTGTAGCTTTAGTTTGAGTGAGGGATCATTCGAATACACAATTGCTCTCATTACTTTATTCTTTACTCAATTTGATGTATCTATATACTAAGATGTGCCTAAATGATGCATGTTACTTCCCTAGAACAACTCGAATCCATTCATGTATATGGATCATATTTGATTATTTATTTTACACTTAAGAAATATACTACACTGAGAAAAGATTGTTAGTGTGATTGTGTCTTGGTGATCTAAAATTGTGTTCAAGTAGATATTATTCCTTAGACAAATATTCTCCATCATTTGAGAAATTCATCAGCAAAATCCTTCATGCTTGTAACTATTCCTTCCTTTCTTCTACCCTCTTTCTTTGTAAATAGGTTTATTAGAGGTGCTTCAAGGTAAGTGAAGCAACAATAAGCCTAGAATTAAGTGGTACTCCTTCTTCGGCCTGCCAAGCAAAGGGGACAAAAATGGTGACCTTCCTTGACCATGAATAAAAGAAGGTGTTGTGGTGGTCCTCCTCTAGCATGGGAAAGAGGCTAGAGGTGGTTTTGCAGCAGATTTGTAAAGGAAACAATGATTTTCTCTTTTGAACAAGATCTAAAGGAGATAATGAAATGATTTGATTTTTATTTGGATTTTTTTGATATATAATCATCCATTGTATTACTCTCAACTATAAATATGGATTTTTCCCCAAACCTGGTCTTGAAAATCCAACTACACATGGATTAGGAAAACTTTATGGTTTCTAAATTGTAATAATACATTTTGTCTACTACTTCTCTCATTTCCTTCTTTGCTTGAATTTTTTTTTGGTCGGCGAAAAAACTCTTGCTATTAAAATTTACCAAACTTTAGGTACATGAAGACGCACCCCCTAACCCTTTACATGATTACAGACATAAAGCAAAAGACCAGATTCTAATCGGTCATGACCATAAGAACTCTAAACAAAAGAAACTACAAACCAGAAAGAAGCGCCCCAGAAAAATACAAAAACAAGAAACTGACTATCCATCAACCTACACAACTGAGGAGCTACACTGACAATAAAGACCACCCACAAATTGTGCAGGCACAGAAGGTAGACGAAGGACCTTCAGCTTCTATCTATGCATCAAACAAGGCCGCACTTCTGTTTTGGAGTTTATCTGTCTCAAACAGCTACAAAACGTAGTGTCTATCCTGTCATACCATCTTCTCGTAGAAGGCTCCAACGACAGACTGATCAGACTGGAACAATGATCAATTCAACCATCCTATGACTCCTACGCACATAGCAATATGATCATCCTCTGAAATTAGTGGTCAAAAGAAATATGAAGGCTGAATCAAGGCACCGAACATCACTGATTAGTGTCTTGGTGAACTCGACGAGCAGATAGAAGCAGAATCACAGTTGCAGGGATGGATTGGAAGTAAACTCCTATCCATCATCTGAAGTAGATAGGCCTTCCACTCCTATCTCCTTCCCGAAGTTCTTTGCAGACCATCAAATGATCACTGAAGCA
This sequence comes from Alisma plantago-aquatica, assembly GCA_963693085.1. Classification (NCBI taxonomy): domain Eukaryota; kingdom Viridiplantae; phylum Streptophyta; class Magnoliopsida; order Alismatales; family Alismataceae; genus Alisma; species Alisma plantago-aquatica. The sequence goes on from OY856409.1 coordinate 413,505,294, forward strand.
CTTCATCCAAGTCTTGCAATCCAGCACTTGCGGGCTACTATTTGCACAGTAGAAAAACGTCGAGCACCAGCAGGGTGCTCGTTCACACAGCAACTGAAGGCACCAAGGAGGAGAAAATGATAATGTTTTACCCCCTTTAACCCAAAGTAGGAACGCCAGCCAGAGGACCTTGTCATTGTTGAGCTGCAGGAGATCTTCCTTTTCACCAGTGAGGAACTGCTTGAGGAAGGAGTTGTCGAAGATGAGAGTTGGATGTATGTGGACCCTCACATCCAGAACATTCATTGTGAGCACATCCCAAATGTGGCCTCCAGACAAAGCAACAATGTCCTGGCCGATGAGTCCCATCTGGATGATGAAGACTTCCTCATATGGTCACTACCCTAGATAGCAACAGACCCATCTGTCGAACACCTGGTGTGTGAGGCTCCTGGGAGCTCACAGGTACAAGGCTAGGCAACATCTCGCACCGAGACACCTCAAAGAGCACTAGCCAAAGTCTCCCCGAGGAGCATTGGCTAGCAGGGGCACGTCGCCAGCAGAGCAGGAGCCGGTGGAGGAAACACACTGCCAAGCCGTCGAGCCGGTCAAAGGATCCACCCAACGACAGGCCCACTCGCTGCCGAAATCCCATGACACATCGAGGACGGAGACGATGGACTTCGCCACCCAGGAAGGCCTAGGAATACTCGGAGGGAGGAGAAAGAGGTGCTGGTGAGGTTGGGAGGATAAACCCTCTCATCACCTGCGTGATGGAGCAGCAAACCACGATCTGGATCAGGTTGGGAATGACTCTCTCCATCCATCTCACTTGAACAATATGGATTCGACATGTCAAAAATGCCAACTCTGGCCTAGACACTGATCCTCACGGCACCACTCATCTCCTCATCTCCCCGCACATCTGAGGCGGCGCTGTGCACAACAACCCTTCTCCAGCGCTTCGTTGTCCGCTTCGAGCTCAAAAACCATCGTGACTGTTGAAGGGCCAGGGGGAGGAAGGCATCAATGCTGCACTCCCTCCCCCCAACGACAGCCGCCAGGGAAATCTGGAGTGAAGCGGGAGCTAACCCTAGAGAGAGAAGGTGTCGATGTTGAACTCCCTTCAATTGCATTATCTTAGCTTGCTTGAAATTTGTTATGCAAGAGTTTTATTAACAATTTATTGTTGAGAGATTTTTCATTGTATCTATTATTTATAGTACCCCCATACACTCTTCTTTTATTTGATATTACATTAGGTCTTATATTAACTTCAAATGGAGCTAGAAGTGTAATGATCCATTTTTAGATTAGCCATCTAATTAGGGTTTACTTGGATAATTGCATGCTTAATCAGATTGTTCGTGGCTTAAATCTTGATTAATGATGGTATTGTAACTTGTAATTTTTTAAAACAAATTAGAAATTCTAAATATACTTTTATTTTTAATAATTAGGGTTTGAGAATTGAAAGCCCTAATTGGACAAATTAGGGTTTGGTTGCATATGAATGTAGAATTTTATAAATATAGTGGTATGTTAAATGATTTTTAATATTTTATATACAACTCTAATTTACTTAACATTTGGATATTATTTGGATAACTAAAATGTATGTATTCCTGAAAAATATTAGAATTTTTTAATTTTTAATGACCTAAATGTCGGCTGAGTTGTCGCATGAGAAACTCAGTTGACCATGCATTCTGGATGAAATATAACAGTCTGGTGATTTAAATTTTATCATTTTATAAGTATATCTAATTAATTTGAAATTTAACTTTATTTGGGAAATTATATTTTATATATTTTTTTCAAAATTTTATAATTTTTGGATATTTTTTAGTTTAACACGGTGTGGTGTCAGTCGAGTTTTTTTAGTAACAACTCGACTGACCGTGCTATAGACTACAGTATGGTAGTGTAGTATTTGATTTTTATTTATTTATTTGTAACTCTCAATGATCTTAAATTTTTACTAAAGCTCTTAAATTTCGTATTACACTACATGATAAAGTTTTATAAGTTTTTTATGAGCATTGACTTATTAGGTAAATAATTTTCAATAACATGTTTATGATAGAAACTTTTGTGAAAATAAAAATAAAGTGTAAAATAGGGTCGATTTGCACTTGACCCAAGCACCTCATTTGAACTATATGAGTACCCTAGCACCCAGGGAGCTCTCACATTTCTTCATTCTTGTTAGAGAAACAAAATTCTAGAGAGAGAGGAGAGTTATGATTTTGAGAGCAAAAAGTGATGGATATGTTGACCTAGGGTTTCTCCATCTGGGAAATGATGAAATCAAATAAGTTTAGCTTCTTTACATAGTCTTTCATGATGAATCTTCTATCAGATATCAATATTATTTCCTTCCTATGATTATATTCAAAATGATACCAAATATCCCTCTTTCTCAATCTTTCTCTCCTAATCTCCATTTCTAGGGTTTTCGAGTCGAGAGGAGGAAGAAAATGATTCGGTTGGTAGAGTTTGATTGGAATTCTAGAAATTTAGTATATGACCTATGTTTTTAAGGTGCTTGTCACCTTAGGTGAGTGTTTTTATCCCTAATAAGATTTTTAATCATGTTGAAATCCCAATTATGTCTAGCTAAAATAATCAAGATCATTGCTAATACTTGTATGCAATTGTATAACCAATTGAGATGATTTTGAGGGAAAAAGTGATATTGATTTAGATCCTTTCTCATTTATTAATATTTGTATATCTCTTGACATTTTGATTTAATTTCTATGAATAATATGTTGGACATATAATTATGTTGCTTCATATGAATATTGCCTAAAACCAACTATTGCATGATATGGTTGGAAAATGAGTTGACGTGTATAGAATAATTTTGACTTGTATGAGAATGAATTACACAAGAGTACTATTAAATCTTACTAAAATTGAATATGATATATACATAAGGATCAGTATGAGGTTTGGATATCCCTATTTAGGGTTTGTGTTGAGGGGTTGAATCAAATAAATTATCGGATCAATGTATACTTATGTTTGATGGATGAAATATGTGGAACTGGAAACTAGGGTTTCCACATGTGTGAATATCCCTAATGAACCATATGCACCATGATGGGATACTAAATGATATGATTCTTTTGATATGTTGTACTAAGAATGCATTCTTGAAAATCCTAGAAGTTGTATTAAGACGGGTATGAGTGATAAAGCTACAACTTGTATATAATGTTACAAATATGATGAAATGTTGAATTGTAGGTATTATAACTTCAATTGAAGGTATAAGTCAGATCATTGCTATCTGGGCCTAATTCCTCTATTATATTTTTATTCATGAAATTATGAGTAAACCTTGCATGAATGCATGACTTTTATACAAGTCACGTAATAATGAATTAAAAGAACGACTACAAATTGAGAGGCAAGATGAAGTAACCCTAATATGTGGAATCTTCTAATTTGAGAGATTCATAAGAAATAGAAGGATTGCTTTTATTTACTAAAATGCCACTGCGAGTCAAATGATACGGTGCATGTATGTAGATTAAAAATAAGAAATGGACAAGGGTGAGATGAATTGTGATGATATATAATGAACTAAATACTAGCAAAATAAGTATGAAGAAGTATTTTATCTTTTTACTTTAAGTATATCTCGGTTGACCTAAAGTGGATAGAATACTCAAAAATAAGACTATAAAGGATATAATGAGAGAGAAACCTTATTCATTTAGTAACTTTAAAATGTTTCATTCCAAGAGTAGTAGTGAACATAAAATGAAAGAAGTTGAGACTAATGAGTATGAAATGAAAGTAAAATGATGAAAACTAGTATATCGATCTAAGAACCTAACGATAACCCTAAAATGACAACCTATGTAACGTTAATGAGTAATGAACTCAAATGGGAAATTAAGGAATGCATATGAATATAGTTAAATTCAAATACAAGATGAGGCATGATCCATCTTGGCTTGTACCTCAGGCATGTGGACTTCTACTTGGTGAGGTAGATTCCAAGTAGTTTTTGGGCTAAAGAATAAAAGATGAAAAGTCGTGTATAATATGATTTGAATGTTTGTGTCATTACTCTTACTACTATAGGATGATTTACCATAGTTGTTATGTTTCTTGTTTTGAAAATAATCAATTTGTTATAGAGATTATCTGCTTTATATTCTTATCTATCTAGTTTGGAATTTGATTTTAAATATTGACAAGTAGTCAATGTTGGGGTTTATATCCACTCTGAATATGATTTGCATTGCTTGTCATTTGATAGTACTTTAAGGTAAATATTTCATATGTGGACTTCAGCTTCAGGACTACAGGTTGTGTTCCTGGTCTAGCTTGTGGGGTGTCACAAAGAAGATTTTATTATTATGTATTGATTCTAAATCTTTGGATCTTGACTTATTACTCATACTAAAGCATTTTCATTCTAAATTTAGTAATATCTACTGATCTGCGCATAGGCATGCTCTAAAAGATGTTTCAAAGTTGGATTTGTCTTAAGTGAATACCGTATTTGTTTGATTAGATTATCATTGTAAAGTGGATTTGACCATATGCTAGAACTATCTGCTAGACTTTTAAATATTTATATAGTTCTTTTAAGTTCATTATACTTAATCTAATGTTGATACATGTACTCAGCTTGAGTGGCAGCCATCCACTCATTGGGGCTCTATATGAGACTCATGAGGGTTTTTCAAATGCTTTTCAGGTATAATGCTATCCAGCGGAGACATCATGACTAAAAGATGTAAATAGAAGAATAATATGGATACATTACAATGTCCCTATATTCTCTCTTTCTCGGGATGGGTAGTGTATTAAATTATTCATTAATGTACTTATATATGATGTAAACTAAACTGCATGCGAGCAGTAAGATTTGATTCTGGTTTCAATGGGTTGAATCAGATTTGTGATATTTTAATGTCATGTCCTTGTTGTGACATTGGTTTATGAAAATTATGAAGAAAGAAAAAAGAATATTTTATTTGTGATTTTCATATACTATTTTAATTGATTTTTTTGAGAATATGTTGTTTTGTTTCATAATATTGATTTACATTTCAGATTCTCTCTAATGGTTGCTAGTTATGCTAATTAAAATAGAGGTACCAAAAACATGGTATCAAATCCTAGGTTAGATGTGTCTGTAGGGATAATAGGATCGAGGGTTAAATGAAAATATGGATGTTGAACAAAACATAAATGATATGCATGCTGACTGAACTTTGTATCCAGATACTCTGGTCAAGTATTTGGGAATTGAGATAAGCTAGTAAGGCATTGTCGAATGCACTTCTTCTGGATGCCTTGACCAAGCATTTGGATGAAGACAGATTGTGAGTATAAGAATATGTATGATCGTAATAAACAGATAAAATGGAGAATGTGAAAGTATTATATAATTGAATATGGAAATTAAGGCAAGTTGGAAACTTCATATGAGAAAGATGAATGAATTTAATGGATTACAAAGATGAACTCTAATGAAACTTAATATGAGTATGAATTTAAATTGTAAGATAAAGCTAAGAACTGAGAATTATGCCCACTAAATGATCTTCTTTGTGAAGAAAACTAATGAATGTGGATAATAACATGGAATGAATTATAATCTAGATCCATGAGATACATAATCAAATTTTAAGAGAATATGAAACGTGATGTGTGAATAATTGATGTATTACTAATATTATTGAAATAAGTGTTTATAATAGAAGAAATTTTCATCTATTTCTTGTAAATTTAAAATGTTAATGTAAAAGATTTGAGAGGCAAGAAAATGATGTCATATGAAAGAAAGACAAAATGGAAATCATTTTAACTTGATGCTGAGAGAGATGAATGATTATATGATATGATATTCCTCCACATCTTTTCATGGATTTCAAGATGAAATCCTAAAATGAGGGGAGAATTTGTAATGACCCATTTTTAAATAAGCCATCTGATTAGGGTTTACTTGGATTGCATGCTTAATCAGATTGATCATGGTCTTGACTAAAGATGGGAGTATAATTTGGGATCCTTTAAACCTAATGAGAAACTCTAAATATTCTTTTATAATATATAAGTAAGATTTGAGAATAGAAAACCCTAATCAGGCCAAATTAGGGTTTGGTAGCATATGAATATAGAATTTGATAAATATAATGGACTATTTAATAATTTTTAGCATTTTATATACAACTCTAATTTACTTGAAATTTGTATATTATTTAGATAACTCAAATTTAAGTGTTCCTAAAAAATATCAAAATTTTAGAATGTTTATGACCTATTTGTTTGTCGAGTTACCCCAGGATAAACTAAGTCGACCATTCATTCAGGATGAAATACATCAGTTTGTATTTGAATTTTATCTTTTTATTGGTACATCAAATTGATCTGATATTTTAAATATATTTGGGAAACTCTATTTTATACATTGTGTAAAAATTTATAATTTTTGGATTTTTTCAGTTTTACACAGTGTAGTATCGGCCAAGTTTCTTTTTAGTAACAACTCGATCGACCGTGCTACAGGTTGCAGTATAGCAGTGTAGTATTTCATTTTATTTATTTATTCATACTCTAAATTATCTTAAATTTTTAATGAATCTATGAAATTCTAACTCGCACAACAGCTAAAGTTTCACAATTTTTGGAGGAGCTTTGGCATGTTAAGTAAACGATTTCTAGTAACATGTTTATGATAGAAAATTTTGCTGAAATAGAATAAAGTGTAGCATAGGGTCAATTTGCAATTGACCCAATCACCTTAAATGAACTATATGAGTAACCTAGCACCTTGGGAGCTCTCTTACATCATCATTTCTATTAGAGAAATGAAATTCTAGAGAGAGAGGAGAGCTAGGGTTTTGAGAAGAGAAGGAGATGGAGATATTGACTTAGGGGTTCACCATCCGAGAAATGATGAAATCAAGTAAGTTTAGCTTCTTTGCATAATCTTTCACAGTGAATCTTCTCTCACATATCAAGATTTTGTACCTCCTCAAATTTGATTCAAACTGATAATAAATCTCCCTCTTTTATCACAGTTTCTCTCCTAATCTCCATTTCTAGGGTTTCCGAGTCGAGAGGAGGAAGAAATGGATTCAGTTGCTAGAGTTTGATTGGAATTCTAGAAATTTAGTATATGACCTACGTTTTTAAGGTGCTTGTCACCTTAGGTGCGTGTTTTTCTCCCTATTAAGTTTTGTAATCATGTTGAAAGCCTGATTATATGTGGCTAAAATAATCAATATCATTGTTAGTACTTGTATGCAATTGTACAACCAATTGGGATGATTTTGGGGAAATTTTCCTTTTCATTGATTAATATTTGTATAGTTCTTGACTTTTTGAAAAAAAATCTATGAATAATCTCATGGATATAGAATTATGTTGTTTCATATGAATATTGCTTGAACCAACTATTGAATTATATTCTTGGCAAATGAGTTGACATGTATAGAATCAGTTTGACTTGTATTAGAATGAATTACATAAGAGTTTGTTAAATCTTAATAAAATTGAATATGGTATATACATAAGGATCGGTATGAGGTGGTGATATCCCTATTTAGGGTTTTTGTTGAGGGGTTTAATCAAATAAGTCAATGGATCAATGTATACTTATGTTTGATGGATGAAACATGTGGAAATGGGAACTAGGATTTCCATGTGTGTAAATAACCCTAATGAACCCCTATTCACCATGATGGAATTACTAAATGATATGATTCTTATGATATGTTGAACTAAGAATGACTTCTTGAAAACCCTAGGTTTGTATTAAGATGAGTATGAGTGGTAAATCTAGAACTTGTATATAATGTTGTAAATATGATGAAATGTTCAATTGCAGGTATTATAACTTCAACTGAAGGTGATAAGTCAGATCCGTATGATTTAAGCCCAATTCCTCTATTATAGTATTATTCATGAAATTATGAGTAAACCTTGCATGAATTTAGGTCACTTATGCAAGTCATATAATAATGAATTAAAAGGATGACAACAAATTGAGAGGCAAGATGAAGTAACCCTAATTTGTGGAATCTTCTAATTTGAGAGATTTATAAGAAATAGAAGGATAGTTTTTATTTGCTAAAATGTCATTACCAGTCAAATGATATGGTACATGTATGTAGATGTAAAATAAGAAATGGACAAGGGTGAGATGAATTGTGATGATATGTAATGAACTAAATATTAACAAAAATAGTGTGAGGAAGTATTTTATCTTTTTACTTTAAGTATGTCTCGATTGAGCTAAAATGGATAGAATACTCTATAAACTGTACTATAAAGGATATCAATGAGAGAGAACCTTATGCATTTAGTAACTTTAGATTGTTTCATTCCAAGAGTAGTAGAGAACATGAAATGAAAGAAGTTGATACTAATGAATATGAAAGGAAAGGAAAATGATGAAAACTATTAGATAGATATAAGAACCTAACTATAACCCTAGAATGAAAACCTATATAACGTTAATGAGTAATGAACTCAAATGGGCGATGAAGGAATGCATATGAATATGGTTAAAATCAAATACAAAATGAGGTTCTAGGATATGATTTGATTTATAGAAATTTGCTCTTGTGGTGTAATTGTATGTTAAGCTACTTGTATTCTAGGAATGGCCTTCTCTGATTAACTTAGAATGAGATCACTTATGTGTTGAATATTAGCCTAATTGAAGAGTAGTATATAGTAAATGAGGAATATTAAGTGTATTATGCACATTCATGCTTTGACATATATTTATATGTATAGGAATCAAACGGAATAAGTATATGTTGCATGATGAACATGTTCTAAGTATGATGAATGACACAAGATGTTTATATGCCTATACTAGTGCTAGGTTTTGTGTATCTATGAATATTTGTTGAGAATTGTGATATGGGATAAATTTAAAAGAAATATATTGAGATTGAATTTAATATGCACTCCTTACATTTGAAAACCCTAATAAGGGTAAATGTTGGACAATGATATTATGTCTCAGGATGAAAGCCCACTGATGACGATTGCTATGAGATGATGTGGAAAATTGAAAGAATCATATATGTTGCAAACTACAGATTTGTTGTGCTTCTTGCTTTAATCATTGTCTTATTTATAAGTCTAATTTGTTTCATGTTATTATAGTCACACGAGAATACACACCTATTATACATGATGTTTTGAATTCTTTCAAGATGAGTAGAAGAGATGAATAACAAGTGTAATTTTCACGAAGGTGACACCCCACGCCACACAAAGCGAGATTACCCAAAACATAAATGTGGAAGAAAGATTAACAAGTGTATTATTAGAAAACACTAAAAATTAAAACCGTTTTCATAAAACTATCATACAGCAAGAGACCTCACTTATAAGTCCTTTCATGCCTCAAAGCATATACAAGGCATGTATCAACCTGTAACCAAAGAACTATTCCAGGAATATATATACATGATTTCACCATATCTGGTATACAAAAGGACACATAAAGAAAGCACATTTGCGAAACATTTACAAAATATTCCCAGAGACCCGAGTGTATAGGGATGACTTTAGGACTCTATCAACAAAAGACATCCAGAAGCATTGCCAACCTCATCAGCTACTGGTCCTCCTAATGCTCCTCAACCTCCGTTGTACAATCTCTACCTCTTCGTGCTTGTCCACCTAAAAGGGGTGTGGGAAACCCACGGGGTGAGATTCCAAATCTCAGCGGGAGATATAACTCACCACCAACTCTATTATTATCACAGATAAGATAAACTAAGCAATAGTATAATTACAATTATGTGGAGTAGGTAATGAATATTTACAGGAAAAGCATTTATTGTATAATTTATGAAACATCTAAATAATTTAAAAGGAATATGAAGAACATGTATATTTCCTATCAACAACATTGTATAAATATCAAGAAAGGCCTCAACCAATGTTTTCATATTTTTATCCTACACAATATACTACACGACTGATTACGTATTTTATTATGCCCCGAGGATTTGAGTTGTACCACCCAAATCCAACCGACCACTTGATAAGTTGAAATCAGTGGCATACAAGGTCTAATGGAAGAGTCAGAATCCACAACTTCACCTTCCTCAATCAGTATGAGTGAATATGCAGTTACATCATGGGTCAACTACTTCTAGTGACATATAGTCTAGCTGTGCAGATTTAGCCCACCTTGGTACAGGTCATGGCGATAGTGAGTTACGACCGTAGATGCACTCTTCTAAGGTATGGCTTGCAGCCAATCACGTGATGTAGATTATGAAGCTGTAGTCCAAAGTTGCACTCTTACAGGTATTGCTCATAGACAATCCTGTGATACATATACATTCAGGACACAAAAAGATACCTCAGGTTGCACCCTGCATTTTCAACAATATGTGCTCCGAGTTAAACTCGTTTCACCATTCAACAAATGTTGACACTGAATGGATCTATAACATAGGGAAAACTAAACTATTAGATTTCATTTGATCAATTAGACCAAATTAAGCATCTTTCAGCATCAATCAAGTTGCAATGTACAATCTCTAAACAAAATCTACATAAACAAGGGCATAACACATCACCAAACATATACTGAAACATATAAAGTATGATCTTATCATTTCATGTATGTATTATGACATCTGTCCATCACAAGGACTACATATCTTAGGGTAATAGCCTCTCATCTCATTAATTGAGTAAAACATCTCATGCAGGGCATCAAACCAACATTAGGTCATAAGACCTTTTACCTCATCCTTCTGTATCACCATATCACATATGCCTCTCAGGGCATTTGTAAATAGATTATAACCAACATAGCTCATAGCTGGCTATGTACATCAACTGGTGTTTCCTGTATGATTAGAAACTGATAATAAGAAAGCAATACATCATTAACACCATCATCTCATATGACTCATGCCATACATTTTACATCATTACAATTAGGGTTTCACTTTACCCGATTAGGGTTTACAAGATTGGATCAACAACCACCCTTAGATTATCACTTTCCTTATCGTTATGACATGTTTTATGAGACATAGAAACATGATTCTCATTATCATTATGAAACATGCTATGAGGTATAGAAACATAGCTCTCACATCATACGTACAACTACTCCATAGGGTATCACATCAAACCATGTATCCCTATCATCAACATGGTGTATCATAAACAACATCATAAGATATCGATTAGGGTTTCCACATAGGGTATCAGGTTAACCCTAGGTGTGTCGTGCAACCACTCTAAGGAAGAGTATCAGTTAGCACATACTAAGAGAACAACATGGGTATCATCCTACCAACACAGGAGGGTGTATAGGTTTGGCATCATGGGGGTATCGGGCAACACAAGGGTGACAACTATCTAGGGTTTCAGCAATGCCTTAACTGTGACGGGTTGTCAGAGGCATCAGGCATCAGCCCTCCTCCAAGTCGTAATGTCTAGAGCATTAATGGACAATGCACATCCAAGCAACAGTCCCATGGCCGTAATGCTAAGTTGTAACAGCCACAAGTGTATCGGGCAGCAACGCCTAGAGAGGGGTGTCGTCCAACCCAACTTGTCGAGCAACACCATTACAGGGTGTGAATAACATCACAAGGTATCAAGCAATGCACATCCAAGCAACACTCCCATGGCCGCAATGCCAAATCGTGGAAACCAAGGCTAGAACGGCTAACATCCTTCGTATCACAATCCAATGCCACATTGGTTCAACAGCCACCAAGCAAACTAACACCTTCTTTTCATCTCAACTTATTCATACCCAAGACAGGATGATCTAACAGCATCATCACATGTCGGCCAAGATCTAGCAAAGGCTATGACGGCCAGTGGCATCACAGGTCGTGACGACCACCCAAGGCATATCGGCCTACATGCCTATCATCCTAAGAAAACATGTCGGTCTAAACAAGCATATCGGTTCACTCTTCTTCAACCTCAAGATGGTGTTACAAGTAGGATAGAAAGGTGCAACACAAAGACAACAACTAAGCAAGGTTATTCTTCCCAAAACAGAATGCAAAACTACCAAGAAGAACTATTAATCATACAAGACATAATGAGCCAAAGGTAAAGAACAAGATAGCAAGTAAAGGATGATAATAACAAAGAGGGTTTAGAGTTATATAACCCACCTCAAGGATCACCACCAAACTCCAAGCTTCACGAGCTCAAGGTAGAAGAAGATCTTCCAAGCTTGATCACCACAACACCTCCAAGGAAGAAGATGGAACCAAGGTTAAGAGAACATGAGAGGGAAAAAGAAGCAACCAAGGTCCATGGATGAGAAGAAGAAAGAAAGAGAAAAATGAAGCTAAGGATCATGTCTTACTAAGGTAGAGGATGAAGAGAGCACCACAATCTTAGGACTCATCCACCAAGCTCCAAGGGAGAGACTCCTCTAGCTCAAGGTTGTCCACCAAGGGAGAGGAAAGCAAAGAAGGCCAAAAAGATTCTCTTGCATCGAGAAAAAGAGGTATATATATAAGAGAGATGAAAGAGAGAGCAAGGGAGAGGTGTCACCACCTTAGAACCCTAGGTGACACATGTCCGTGAAGAAAGAGCCACATGTAACACCATGCAACAAGGTGATGAGATCTATGCCTCACCCACTAGGTCACATTCCTAGGTCATGGATGATACACACATTCACCTCTCTTCACAAACTGATAGGGGTAAACCCTAGGTTCCACAAACTGATATGGTGCATCTAGAGACACCATAAAACTGATAAGATGTCCCTCAAGACACCCACAAACCAATACAATGCCTCTCTATGGCTCAACAAGATGTCCATCTCATTCTCTTTCCTCTAGATGATGCCAAGAGAGAGAAGGAGCACACTAGAGGTGGAAAACTTGCTCATCAACCCCTACCCTGGGTAAATTGCAATTTGCACCAAAACCTCTCCACAAAACACAAGCATCAACCAAACAAGCTCAAATAAAGGACTCAAGCCTCCAACATGCCCTAATTACATCTCAGATGATTAAAATAAGGATCTAAGCAACATACTTAAGAAAAACAAATAGGGTTATCCCAAAACGTGGGTCAGGGTCCTTATAGAAATGATGATACATCTAGTTAGGTGAGGTTCAAGAACCTGTTGCGACCACCTCCTACCTGTTGCTTGTCGAGAACCTGTTGCGACCACCTCCTACCTGCTTGACACCGGCGGGGTCCTCAGAGAAGCTGGAGGTGAGGGTCAAGGTAGATGATCGAATTCAGGGCTTGGAAACGACCCTCTAGATGTGCCGCAAAGCTTAGGGTAGTGAGGAAGCACGCTGGTGCCCCCCTCTCGCTTTCCCCTATATATACCGTCATCTGAGGATCCTGCGTTTTTGGGGACTTCCACTCTCGTCGACGAACCCCCGCACAAAACGGGTTGGATGGCTTCGGAATAGCCTCCTGAAGCTAAAGGATCTCTCCTCGTTCGAAGATCTGCTTTTGTTTTCGAGAAAAACATCAAACACAGATCTCGCAGGTGGACTCTACGTGAGCAAGTCCCTGCGAGACTGGGATTCACTCCCAGCCGTAGGATCACAGATCCACGGTCACTCTTAACCCAAAAAATCGGGATTTAATCCCAGATACAACGTGACATTAATGTTTTCCTCTACACTTTAGGAAAACTTCCAAAAATTGTATCTCCCAATCCATTTACACGTTTGATCCCAAATTTGGAGGGAAGGCCCATAATGACTTAATCCATCTCTCTACCAAAATTGGGCTTATTATCTCAAAGAAAACGTTACTTTTTTTAAGTGCAAGATATCTCTTAATTATATAGAAGTTTCACCTATTTTCTCTTTATTAATTTCTTAATTCCTATTTTCTCTATTATTCTGAGTTCCTTGAACCTCAAGGAACCTTAATAGCTCTAAATCCCCTATTGGGAATATTTCCTTAGCCTCTTTCCTTATCTTTCATTCTTTTTCTTATTGTCTTACTTTTTCTTTATTCAAAATATCTCTTTTTGAGAATTTCTTTTTATCTCTCTTTTATTTCCTTATTTGGAGTTCCTTATAACATTAGAAATTCTTTGGATACAAAAATCTACCAAGATGACTCAATTATACCTTCTTCCATATATTTTCCATATTTTATCATTATTCTCAATTTCTTTCTTAATAAGGTAATACTTAATTAAACTTTTCTTTTCTTTTTGCTCTCTTTTTGCAACCTTGGACTCCTTGGTACCCAAGGAACCCAAGAGGCACGAAATCCTCTTTGTTTTTGCCTTCTAGAGATTTCTACATATTTCTTTTCTTCTATTATCCATTTATTCATTGAATTTTCTTGTTATTGGGCCCCATAGCCAATAAAGCCCACAAAGCAACCAGTCAAGGCTATTGTGAAGAGAATCCATTGATTCAAAACAAATCATATCATTAATTGTTCAATTATCTTTAATATGAGAAATTACATTTCTCACTATTTGAACCCAAAGATTGGGGTTATAACATCCTTCCCCTCTTATAGGAATTTTGTCCTCAAAATTCTATCAAGCAAACAAACAATTCAGGATAAGACTTTTCCATGTCCATCATTGGCCCCTATGTGGCTTTACCGTACTCATGGCGCATCCAAAGAACCTTTATCATCACATATTCTTTTCTCTGAGTTCTTTCATCCTGGCGTCTATAAACTACACAGGTGACTCAGGCCATTTCAGCCTCCCTTGAGGCTCACTAGGTTCATTGCTCAGCACATGGTCGGGATACCTCACATAGTGCTCTAAATTGGATACATGGAACACATCTCACATTACTCTATCCTGAGGGGTAGGGTCAAAACCTAACCATCTCCACCCGTCCATCTCTAATGGACCCATGTATCGGGGACTCAACTTTCTCAGCTGCAGCTCAGAGGGGTCGGATTCTCACATTATATTCTCCCACAATGCACTGTATGTTAGTCTACTTTGCATCTGCTCACGAATCTCGTCGTCTCTAGGCTCCTTTTAGCCATTACACGATCAAAGTGACTTCATCTACACGCATTGTGGTCCCTTTTCTAACCATCATGTGGTCCTTTTCACCAACATCACCTTACTGAAGTGGTGACCGACACAACCTCCCTTACAAAGCTTCTTATAAAACCCGATACTGGCTATGGTGGTCATCATCACATCTTTCATAGGACAAGAATTGTATCTAACTATCACCCTGAACGAGCACATATGCTCTCATCAGACCCTTTAGTCCGGATCATACTAACCATTATCTAGGGGTGATAAACTGTACAATCGAGTTCTACATATACCTACTTCCACCTTATGGAAGTGAATCTTCAAGTCATGCTCATGAACTTTTGAACTCGCATCATGGTGTAGTTGAACCATCTCTCTCATATGTAGCTCAACCTGATCTGTCCCTTGAAAATACTCTTTCTCTCTTATGCCATCTAGGTAAGGCGATCTACCATAACCCATTTTGCATCTCGACCTTCCTGGTCTAGGGGAGACCTATCGCAACATCCATAGTGATGAACTCCCATTTCCTCTCAGGGACTCTTTTTTCCTCTGTATCGATGCACTGGGTTACTGGGGTTCCTCCTTTACCTCCTGGCTTGCATGGTCATAAACCACATTCAACTTCATCATAAGCATCTAAAGTGCTATTGCCATATACCACAGTGTATGGTGATCTTAAAATCATGATCTCCTGTATGTCATTATTCTTCAAGAAACCCTAAACCACTCCATTCGGGGTTTCATCACCTTCTTTTACAAAGAAGTGCACTTGAGGTTCTACCACCATCCTTTCACCGTATCAAGGGCTAGACTGGCTAACCAAACAATCCTTAATTCCTCCACGTATCTTGTTACATCTGAGTATTATCCAAACACTTCTCCTTTCCAAACTTAGGGTTAGCCAAACGACCTCTTCTAACTTCTAGTCAACAAGTCATATGTATCTCAACCAGAGCATCCATTACCACTTCACATCCTTAGGTATTAGGCAACATTGAAGACATATACTTCCATGTATTTCACTTATTGTCTTGCCTCACACTCTCTGTCTATCTTCATTAAGAACACTTTCTGATTTCATCATCATGGTGATCAAACTCAACCTAGTATAACTTGTAAGTTCCACATAGCTCATGATAAAAACATCCTCATAAGGTGACTACCTTATTCCTCTTAGTCTTTGCAAACCATGTATCATTCACTTTACTTGGGTAGGTTATCTTCTCTATCCCCATTCCTCGTGGCAACGTTCCAAACCACATTATCTTTACCCTTGGTGTATGGCATGCGTACTGTCCTATCTCTCACTCCCATAACAAGAAGAAATAAGCATTTGGCGGCCGTCCAAATACAGAGTTCTTCTTATTCCAAGAGTAAAGATGGTACAACCCACATTGCCAGTACACCTTCAATTCTAAGTTGAAACGTGCAACTTATGTCTCTACATCACAAACATCATGACATCAAAGTTACTTCCATGGAAATCTGGTCTCAAATTCACTTGGGTCACCACACAATCCTTGGTCATCTCCTCTAGGTCTAAGGGTGCCGGCACTTTTGGGGTTATCCCTCTTCCCTCATGCATCAAGAGAGTGCCCTACTCATCTGCCCTTTGGGTCCCATGAGTTCATGAAGGTGATCAATCTCCTAACCCATGGCCCTCAGACAATGATAGTTGTTACCTCCCGACCCTATGGTCATGTGCAACTGGGGAATTAGGCAACTCCTACTTTCATCGGTCTTATCCCTTCCTGACCCTAGGATTGACTTAGGATTCTTCATTATAGTACATGTTCACTTAGAACCTTACCCAAGGCTTCATCATCTCTCTTAGTATACATGGGCTGACATCTATCCTTTCATAGGGGTCATGGCGACCTGCCTACCTTGGTCAGGCCCCTTACCGGTTACCTCCACGGTAACATATCCACATGCACTTAGAGATGGATATCTATGGGTCTGCAGGTTCATTCGCATACCATGTACTTTTCGCTTAGTTTCTCAAGATCCTATGAGACCTCTTTAGGTTACCTTAAACCAACAAAACGGATATACACCCTACCAAAGGGGTCCCTCTCCCATGATGGGAGGAAAACTATCTCTTGACAACAAGGTCACAAAAGCTCTTAGGTCTAGGGTTTACATCCACATGGGCCTACTTAACCCTAGTAAGCTATTAAGGCATAAGCAGATCACCTACTGAACCATTCTAGGTCATACTTGTCCTCTTTCCTCAATGATGTATTAAGATCATACCTTCCTTTATCATCAACCTAGTGGTGAGGGGTTCATCACACATACCTTCAACTTAAGGGGTTTCTTTTACCTCTACACATGAAGCGTACCATGCTTGAAACTATAGAGACTCAAATCTCATCATGAGCATTGGGTACACTGCTTCCCCTCTTCGGCCAGGAACCCAAGGTTCACTTCTGGATATTCAACTACGTGCTCAACCTCTTAACCACGAATCAAGCATGTCCAAGGAATGTCATGTATTTCCATGATCCTTCTACTCGGAGTTGAGTCTTCTTCCAGGACAACCAACTAGGTATAAAACCTCACAACAGGTTACTTAAACATCCTCAGGGTCTAAGGCACTCTTTATCTCATCCAGCAGGCAGTTACTTATACCATAGGTACCAGAAGCATCATCCTCTCTCTCGGGTTTGCTTCCTTTAAAGATAACCAAGATATCATCATCCCCCAGGGGTCACGCATAAGGAAACCACTATCATCCACGTAGGTCGCATTATCCTTAACTCCCCACTATTCCTCCAGTTTCGGGGTTTTAGGCTTCCAACCTCTTTGTTGGGGCCCTGCTTCCTCTCTCTAGAGCTAATACCACCTCCAGCCATACTACTAGAGGTGCCTTCTCTATGAAGGCTCAAGCTCACAAGCATACTCCTATGTGGGTGAAGCCTATGCCCAACTCATGTTTGTCTCCAGTTTATACCTAGCCCTTTATGCTCATCCCATAACCCATCCATCATGCATGTTGTCTAGGGTTTCAACCTACTGCCATCCACTGTCGTACTCTAGGCACAAAATATACCCTACCTGCATAAGCCCATAGGGTTCTATAGGTACTTCTCTAAAGTCATCATGTCATCTCTCACTCTCTAACCTTCACTCAGGGTTAGGGTTGACTTCATCCTCAGAGGATGTGCTAGGTCTCTACTTTTAATGGAGGTCTCTACCTCCAAGACTAACTCTCCCTACCCATTCTCCTGACAAGGAGGTTCATCCTCAGGTCTCTCCTGAGGGCAAAGACATCTTGTGCCATACGACCTAAGCATGTATCTATTCCTTTACGCTTACTCTATTAAGCTTATGTCCATGACATCTTATTTACATGCTTTTTATTAATTTGGTGGAGGATTCCTTAATCCTTATCAACCTTGCCCATACCTCAAGAGGGTGAGGAGAAGAGAGAGGAAACCCTAATCCTTAATGTCCTTAACAGAATTGGAGTTGAGAAGGGATGAACAAGATGAGAGAGTCCTACATGTATCTTATTTCGATTCATACCCTAAGACTTTGGCCAGGCAGTCACACAGATCCAAGAGTCCTCGTATTCCGACTAGCGGTGCGGAGGAAAATATTGCCAGTCCCCGGTCGTGATCCTTTTCTAGACACCTCTGTATTTCGGATAATCCTCTAATAACTCCCTTGGGTTCTACAGAATTTGTAAAATTTAATAATTATTAAGGATTACTTGAGGAACCTATGCTCTGATACCAATTGTAACGACCCCGCCTCCCGGTAACCCCCAATTAAGGGAGACCCAAAGGTCAGAGTCATTATCCAATTAACAGGATCAAAGGTTCTACAAATAATCAATAACAATTAATAAACTTTACCAACTAAACTGAAAATGGTATAAAATAAAACTTTTCTTACCTTGGAAAAATTGGGATTTCTAAACTTATATCCATGAAGAAGCTAATCTAACTAATCCTCCAGTGCACGTTATTTTTCATTTAATTCCCCATATGTCACCTTACTATTTGTTCTTTTCATTTGTACCTAAAACGCCGACAAACAAAATGTCGGTCAGCAAGAAGCTGGTATGTGGGGGAAACAATAATCATGCAAGTATGTTAACAATGTAATCATTCAATTAATCATTTAACAACCAAGATTACGTTTTAAGCCAAACTACTCCATCCATACCTATCCACAACTCTGTGTTGTCCCTGTAAGGACTTATATGGTACCTCTATAAAGGTGACTTGATGGACCTACCCTCTAGGCAGCCATATACCAAATCATTCATGACCTGATGGACCTACCCTCTAGGTAGCCATATACTAGGTCAGCCATTACGACACAGAGAGGACCAGGATCTGAGCTAGTAGGCATATATCCTTTATGATAGTCATAGCCACATTATAGTTTGCATGAACTAAATTCATCCAACAGTTATTCATGTCATCGATGAAAACTTCGTAAAACCTCGGAAAACTAACTCGAGATATTCATAAGCATAACACATACCTGATTTGTTGATTTCAGAAGCATTAAGAAAATCCAACCACGCATGCAATCCAAGTAATTCAACAATCACATAAATCCTGAAAAGAATATGTACTCTATTCATTACACACTTTATCAAGAACCTACTTTATTAACTTGTATTCACTTTCTATGGTTTCTATATCCATTTTAGGGTTTCGTTTTACGATTAGGGTTTCCCTTCATCTTTTACCATATTAAACCCTAATTTTATGCCATTACTCATAAACCCTAATTATCTCGTCTATTCTTTAACATTAAGGTTATCTTAACAACATATAACCCTAATTTCATATTACAGGAACATTAATCATCAATTCATAGTTCATTATGGTCTAAATCTCATATGAACTCGATTTACCATTAATTCTATCTTTTATTCATTAGAAAACCCTAATTTCTATATTAAGGTTATTTAACCACAAATAGGAACTTCCATACTTGAAATAGTTTTAAAACGTCATTTTTTTAGCTTAATACATGAATTGCAACATTTAAAGCCATTATGAATCATAATCACTAACATTAGCGTTTTAAGACCCATTAATGCTCATGGAACCCTAAATTAAACCAAGTATATGCAACGACCATCCTTTTACATTTATTGTCCCCCTATTATTAACCACAGGTTAAGACCAACTTTAGTCATCCATATAACCCTTCCAAATCATTCATCAATAAAGATTAGGGTTCTTTTAATAGATAAACCATTAAAGATAGCATCTCTACATACTTTTTGAACTGGAAGCAGAATTAAGATTCATTCACATTTTTATTGCATTTCTCATTTTCTGCTGATCAATTTTTATGTATTAAACTTTTTAATCTGAGGTTCCTAGCAATCTCCATGAATTTTGCAAGAAAAAGCATGACTTTGGATTATCTAGTTAATTTTAGAAATTTGTTGGTCGTCCGATCTGTGGTCCCATGGACCACACGATATCCAAGGGCCCACAGATACGCGCCTATCTTTGTGATTAAAAACAAGTTAAAGACAAGAAGGACCTTTCCTACCTTCACAGCCGTCGAGGGCAAGGTGGTCATTTCGCCCCTTCCCTTCTTCTTCTTCCTCGCACTCTCCCTGTTTGCGGCCCATCTTGTTCGGCGGTCAACTGCTGAGTTGACTCTGAGGTTCCGACCACCTGCGTGCGTGCTGGCCACCCAGGGAGCTCCGCCTCCATCTTTCGAATGCAATCATGACCGCAATTGCTTGCCGAGAACCTGTTGCGACCACCTCCTACCTGCTTGACGCCGGCGGGGTCCTCAGAGAAGCTGGAGGTGAGGGTCAAGGTAGATGATCAAATTGAGGGCTTGGAAATGACCCTCTAGATGTGTCGCAAAGCTTAGGGTAGTGAGGAAGCACGCTGGTGCCCCCCTCTCGCTTTCCCCTATATATACCGTCATCTGAGGATCCTGCGTTTTTGGGGACTTCCACTCTCATTGACGAACCCCCGCACAAAACGGGTTGGATGGCTTCGGAATAGCCTCCCGAAGCTAAAGGATCTCTCCTCGTTCGAAGATCTGCTTTCCTTTTCGAGAAAAACATCAAACACAGATCTCGCAGGTGGACTCTGCGCGAGCAAGTCCCCGCGAGACTGGGATTCACTCCCAGTTGTAGGATCACAGATCCACGGTCACTCTTAACCCAAAAAATCGGGATTTAATCCCAGATACAACGTGACATTAATGTTTTCCTCTACACTTTAGGAAAACTTCCAAAAATTGTATCTCCCAATCCATTTACACGTTTGATCCCAAATTTTGAGGGAAGGCCCATAATGACTTAATCCATCTCTCTACCAAAATTGGGCTTATTATCTCAAAGAAAACGTTACTTTTCTTTAAGTGCAAGATATGTCTTAATTATATATAAGTTTCACCTATTTTCTCTTTCTTAATTTCTTAATTCCTATTTTCTCTATTATTCTGAGTTCCTTGAACCTCAAGGAACCTTAATGGCTCGAAATCCCCTATTGGGAATATTTCCTTAGCCTCTTTCCTTATCTTTCATTCTTTTTCTTATTGTCTTACTTTTTCTTTATTCAAAATATCTCTTTTTGATAATTTCTTTTTATCTCTCTTTTATTTCCTTATTTGGAGTTCCTTATAAAATTAGAAATTCTTTGGATAAGAAAATCTACCAAGATGACTCAATTATACCTTCTTCCATATATTTTCCATATTTTATCATTATTCTCAATTTCTTTCTTAATAAGGTAATACTTAATTAAACTTTTCTTTTCTTTTTGCTCTCTTTTTGGAACCTTGGACTCCTTGGTACCCAAGGAACCCAAGAGGCATGAAATCCTCTTTGGATTTGCCTTCTAGAGATTTCTACATATTTCTTTTCTTCTATTATCCATTTATTCATTGAATTTTCTTGTTATTGGGCCCCATAGCCAATAAAGCCCACAAAGCAACCAGTCAAGGCTATTGTGAAGAGAATCCATTGATTCAAAACAAATCATATCATTAATTGTTCATTTATCTTTAATATGAGAAATTACATTTCTCACTATTTGAACCCAAAGATTGGGGTTATAACAATATTGTTTTGTTTCACGATCTCGGTTTACATTTAGAGATTCTCTCTAAGGGTTGGTCGTTATGCTAATCAAATGAGAGGTCCTCACAAGAAGCATAGGAGACAACCTAGAAAGAAATCTCAACTAGGATAGAAAGGCAAAGAACTCAACTGACTAATGGGAAATATAATATTACAAGTAGAATGCTCAACCACATATCACAATGAAGAAAGAATCGAATATGATGAAGAAATCAATCAAGCATGCTTCATGGAAAAGATAAGTAAAAAAGATTTAGATGTTGTAAATTTATTTGATCTTTCAAAAGTAGAACTTGTTTATATACTTTCTATTATTAGACTAAATTTCTTAGCTATTGGAGTATTTATATAAAGTTGTATAAGCTATTAAATAAATTTCATGAACATTTATAGGATCTTTCATGTGATCTAGATGACCTCAAATTGGCTCCACCTACTAGTGATTTTTTCACCCTCAAGTATGGAATTGATGTTTTATAAGACAATGTTTGCTTTACTATACATAATAATACTCTTGTAGTAAAGTAGCACACCTACCAAAGTCAAAATATCATATACAATCATGAGGATCATGATCATATATATATGATGAAAAGAACAACCTATCTTATAAAATAGTAACTTTTAAAACCAATTTGTTATCTAGTGAGAGTGAACAAAGGCTACAAAAATACAACCTAAAAACTCCTAAACGGGCCTAATGGGTTACAGAATGTACTCAAATAAGTAAAATGATAAACCCAAGAATTATCCATCGAATAAAAGATTCAAAATAGTTTTGTTAGACCAACCCCTCCCCCAAAAAATCAAATTTCATTTTCTCATTCTGCAACCACTATTTGTGGGTGTTTCTATAGGAAGGGAGATCCCAGGAAGATTTTTTGGAATTCCAAAACTTCTCCACCTACTTGATTCCTCTCTTCATTCTTGACATCAGTGTTGTCACCTAATTATGGTGATGCATACATATCCACTTTTGCAACTTTGATTTATGTTGTAAAATGCTTTATTAATGAATATCCTTACATTCCATCCATGATTGGATGGTTATACAAATACTTTTTAGTACTTTTATTAGTCAAACTCACATTTCAACTGAGCTAATTGATCGAACTTATAGTTTGACTGGGCTATAGTCTATCCAATTGATAAGTAAGTTAATCATTTATTATATTTTTGTATTCTAGAAGATTCACCTATTGTATCTAATTATTATTGTAACTGGAAAATAATAATCATCTTCATCTTACCTACGGCGCTGCTGGGGGGAGGGGAGCGTCTCCTCAGAGCTTCTCTCCCCCTGGCCTCATCTATGGTTAGTTAGTCTGACGACTGTTGCTCTGGAGCTTTTGGAGTCGATGGCCTCAGTCGATCTGTAGAGAGCCCTCCTCACTCGCCTTGGTTCGTTGCAGACAGATGTGCCTCTTGCCCAACAGACTGATGGTTTGGTGTCGACCTCATCAGATCGTCTCCGTTCAAGAGTGATGGAGAGATAGGAACCAGTCCTCGTCGTTGGCTCTTGTGCCGCTGCTCCGTGTTGTCCTGCAAGTCCTGTGGCCGAGGATCCTGGTTCCAGGATGTAGGTGCTTCTTCGGCTTGATTGATTGGTGAATCAGGCTCCCTAGTGGATTGGAGGTGATGGAGGCGTGATGGCCCATGTCATCGGCAGCCGCTTGACTGCTTCGTGTACTTCCTGCTCTCCCGTGATGGTTCCTAGCCTAGCTCAGGTTCATCAGTGACGGCGGGTCAGATCTGGTCTGTGCTTTGGCGGATGGTTGACTCATCAGCAGGCTAGAGGTCCAAGGCCTCCAGAAGATGACCCTCTCAACCACGAAGCCAGGGCGGCTCAGATTGGATACCAAGGCAGACTGTTGTCAGCAATGCTGGCTTCATCGACTCTTCGTTAACGACGGTCTGGGTTTGTGCAATCTGGCGTCTCGGGGTGATTAGGGGCAGCTCGAGCTCTTCCTTTCCCCCCTGATGATCCGGCAGATGGCCCAGTGCTATCTTCTGTAGCGATTTGGGTCAGCCTCAAGATGATCGACGTGTTACATAGTCGCTGTCAAGAGCTTACTCTTGGTAGCGTTCAGTTGTTGTTTGTCGGTGGTGTGCTTCCTGCTGGACTAGTGATTTGGAACGCCTTTCAGGTGTTCGGGGGTTTGCCTCTGTGCAAACATGTATCTTCCTGTGGACTTGGTGCTGCAGCTGATCCAGGAGTAGGGGCTGAGGTTGTTCGATCTTCCCCTGAGTCTTGGTGTTGCCTCGGTGTTGGGTTCTGATGGGCGGATTGGTGGTGGCGGTTCTTCGGTCCTGCTCTGATGATGCAGTGTCATTCATATCTTGTTCGACGGTTTGCCCTATGGGCAAGGGATCAAGCTGGCGGCTGGGCTCTGTCCAAGAGGTCAACCACAGCTAGTCCTGACCTATGGCCAGAAGCTCCTCGTGAGGTACTGTTGTGATTGGTTGAGCTTTGTTCTCCTCCAGTAAGTTCCTCTGATTATGGGAGTTAGGAGTCTCTGTGCTAGCAGGCGACTAGGTGCATGCTTCTTGGAGGCATATGGTTGTTCCAAAAGATCCCTGGGAGGGTTTGTTTCGGTTCATGAAAATGGAATTGAAGTTTCCTTAGAATCCATTCTTTCAGGTGTTGAGCAAAATGCATATGGAGGACGGGGGGTTCTTTTTTTTCATGGACATGAATCGTTGCTATTACCTTTGTTGGATCCTGTTGGACCAGTTTATGCATCTTGGGAGTTTGCTTGGTTTGGTAGAGAAGAGCCCTCTTGGATGTTCTTCCTTGATGGTACTATCGACCCTGGTAGTCAAGTCTGCTTCAGAAGGCAGGATGTCACATTTTGAAGGTGTTCATATTGTTAGTTGTCTATCATGTCGTTTGTAAGCAGTACAGCAACTGCAAGGTAGTTGTTAGTGTAGGATAGTTCGAACTGTCTCCTTTTCTTTTCTCTTCTTCTCAGGAGTCCTTTTGTAGGACCTCTTTTGATTCCAGCCTGTTGGGATCATGGTTTTAGTTCTGCTGTTTGGGGTATTTCGTGCCCTTTGTGCTAGTTTCTAGCTTTGCTGTATGGGGTGCTCTTGTGCCCAAAGTTTTGGTTTTATAGCAACACGTTTTTTTGACCGACCAAAAAAATAATTATCATCTTTGAAAATTCAAATATACATATAAGTGCACATTATTCTAAACCATAAAGTACTAGACACACAGATACCAAAAGTTGAACTTACATGACAGGTGATTAACAATAGTTTCTCCAAGAATTGACTCATGAACAATAACCTTTGGTGAGAATGGGGAATGGAACATAACTTGGATTGGGATTAGTGGTAACAATCTATCTATAAAAAAAATTATAGTATATGGTTGCAGAATAACCATATTAGTATCAGTCAACTTTCTACTATCAGTTATGATGTCTTATTTAAAGGGTGCATGTAAACTTCTTTGTGAAAATACTAGTGATGTTATTTCTAATGGAATAAGGAATTTAAATTTATATATCCTTAAAAAATTCAACTGGTCTTCAAAGGTAAACAACCTATATCTAATACAAATAAAATCCTCTGACATAATAGACTTGGATATATTAACATGAGAATAATCCACAATTTAGCCAAACTTGATCTACTTCAAGGTTTTCATTAGATCCCCTATGGAAAAAAAGTAGCACTGAACTTATAAAAAATAAATAGAAACCAAAAGTTCATTTAATTCTAAGAATATCTTATCCACTACTAGACCTATAAAACTAATTCATACGAACCTATTTGACTAATGAGGACACAACCTATTGGTAAAAAGGGATATTGTTTTTATCATTAATGGTTTTTCTAGATTGACTTGGGTCTACTTCTAGTTGCAAAACATAGATACACTTGATAATTCAAACCATTTTGCATCAGAGTGGAAAATTGGCTTCAACTTAAGACTAGAAGAATATCGAATGACCAACGAGGGGAGTTCTAAAACAACAAGTTGAAACATTTTGGGGCCGAGTCGAACATGAGTGACCAAGGAGGGAATTTTGAAAGCAACGTGTTTGAAAGATTTTGGGGCTGAGTCAAACACAAACATAACTTCTCTTTAGCAACAAACTACTAAAGAAAATAGATTACTTGAAGGGAGTAATATATCACTTCAAGATATGATTAGAAAAATGCTCCTTGAACACAACACTCCTAAAACCTTTTGCATAGAATCTGCCAGCAAATCTTGCTACATTCAAAATAGGTTGTTTATTTATCACTATATTGAGAAACTTTATTTGAAGTCATGTATAGCAAAGAGAACAAAGTTGATTCTTCCATACTTTTCTCCCCATGCTATATTCTAAAATGAAATGATGATAGAGATATGTTTTATGCCAAATCCCCTAAATCATTCTTTATATGATATTGTCCAACAAATAAAGAATAATTTATTTTCTAAAAAGGTTGAAGAATCAATTAATATAAAATTAATTTGAAATTCATAAAAAGATAACATAGAAGATTTGATCCCTCAATGTGAGGATCTCACCACTTTAATTAAATTCATTGCATGTAGTAAACCAAGAAGATGATCAAGTTTAATATGAAGAACCTTCACCTAATCAAATTACCAATACACTTTTAAAAATCATCCTATTTGTTCAACTATAAGTGATACAAAAGATAAGACTAACTCAACCTTTATCCAAAAAGCAAGAAAAGTTGGTATTTGCATCCAAATGAGAGCAATAAAGCATATATGATGTTCTAGATAATGACTATGGGATCATAGCCATCTAGGAAAAATTGAACCGGTTTGTTATAAATTAAGATCAGGATGTAGTTCCTATAGAACCAAACAAGCCTATCACCAAAATGAAATGGATATTTAGGAACAAGTTGGATGAAGCTGTCTTTATAGTTTATAATAAACACTTCTTATGACCCAAAGATATAATCAATAGGAAGGAATTAGATGATGAAAGTTATGCCTGGGTAGCAAATCAATGCGTCTATTTTTGGCACTAGCTAACCACCTAATCAAGCTTTATCAAATGGACATCAAGAGCATATTTTCAAATGGAAAAATGGAAATGAAACTTATGTGACATAAGTTCCTAGTATTTATGATGTAAAACATGATAACATTATTTGTAAACTTAAGAAATCTTTATATGATTAAAAACCTCCTAGGACATGGTATGGGTGACTTCAAATATATTTATTAAATAATAGTTTTTCCATCAGAAAAGCCCATTGTACACTATTTATTAATCTTGTAACTGCATCCTTATATGTGTACAAGTATATGCAGATGTCTCTAAAAATCTATGTTGGTTGATCTAATGATGATATATTTATTTTATTTATTTAATTAAAATTTTGAAATGATCTTAATGGTGAACATACATTCTTCCTTGTGTAAAATTATGAAAAACTTCAAAAGACATTTTCATTTGATTAGCAAACACACACGAAAATTTCCTAAAATATATACTATAGAAAATTGTAAGCCATGAACCACTCATATGGCTACATTTGATGGAATCATTAAAGATGAAGATCGATAATCTATTAATAATCACTTATGTGGAGGCATTATTGATATCCTACGTGAACTTAAAACCTATACGCTTGGTATATCCTTTCTGGTATGACTTTGTGTCAGATTTTAAATTAATCCAAAAAAACACATATTATGGTAGTTTCAAGACATCTTACGGTAACTATTTACTATGGTATCTGAAATATTAGGATTTTTAATATGTAGCATGAAAAGAAGTTGAATTGTTGATGTAGAATTGATTGTAAAAGTACTATTGGTGCATGCTTTCTATTTTTACACTCATTAGTATCTTAATTTAGCAAGAAAAAAATGTAGTAGTACTATCAAAAAATGAAGTGGAATACATATCTTTTGGAAGTTCATATTCTCAAATTGTACAGATGAAACAAAATTTTCAAGACTACCCATAGATGCAAAATTCATATATATCCATTGTGATAGTAAAAGTGAAAATAACTCACTAAAAAACACTATATTGCATAGTCCTTCTAAACATATAGAAGTAAGCATCATTTTCTTCATGATCTCTATGAGAAAGATTGAATTTGCATTGAGCATGTAGACATACATTCAATTGGTGTACATATAAACAAAAGCATTATCTTCAGGATAACTTAATTCTATTAGTGATAAATTGCTAATTGCTCGTATGCCATCATATATATATATATATATATATATATATATATATATATATATATACATATATATGTATATATATATATGTATGTATATATATATTAGCAACTCTTGAGTTTTTATCAATAAAATCAATACATTCTTTCATATAAGATTATTTGTGTTATTCATTTTTCATGACCCTAAGTGTATGCTGACATCTATTTCAAAGAATTTATATTCTTATCATTCCAAAAAAATTGATACTATGGATATACCCTATATTTTCTTTTGATAGGAAGTTATTATAGTTTTCTCAAAGGTGATGATCTTTAAGTTTGAATTACAAGCCTGGACAATGGATATATTATATTCTATATAACTAGTCTGGTTTACGAGAATTTTTGGGTCATTTTTGAATCCAATCAAGAAATAAATCCTAAGATGTCCTTACATTACCTTCTTTTCTACTAATCATATGCTCATTTTAGCATTATAATATTATTTTTACAAGTAAAATGTTAAAGTGAATTTTATTTTCAATATTTACTCCACCAAACGTCGTGTTTTGCACTAAAATATGTTTCTATAACATTTCTTATCAAGAAGTTTTATCCCAAAATTCAAATCTTTGTGAAATCAACATTCTTTTGGTCAAACTATACGTCCTTTTTGGTCAAATTATAATTTAATTGACAGACTACAACCATCAAGCATTAGAGTACCTTAACTCATGCATGGTTCAACTGAACTCGTCTCTAACGCAAAATATACTTGACATGCCTATATGATAGAAGTAAGCCCTAAAACCCTTCCTACAACTATGCTCAACCTCCACCACAAACTACTTCAACCTATCTTTAGTTTTTACCCTCAACTCCATGGTATAGATATTCACTTCAACATTGATAGAGAAACCACCTTCTTGGAAGCTTATGTACTTAATATGAGTTTAATCAATTAGGATCACACCACCACCTACTATGCAAATAAAATATATATGGGTGTGGATCCAGATATGGTTGTCTTATTACATATTTTGAAATTTTAATGTTGTCTCATGTTTCTTATTCAGAGAGAGATATATTCAATAAAATAATACAATTGCATTATCCTTATACACTACTACAGAAATGGCTTATAATGTCACTTTTGAAGGCGTCGGTTGCATAAATACATCGACATCTAAACAATAAAGCGTCGATTTATAAAATAAACCGACATCAATCTGTGAAGGGCGACCAGACACGGGTATCGCTTTTATTCGGTGTCGGTTCCTTAATAACAAACCGACGCCGAAAATTAACCGCCAAATCCAAAATTTCCAGCGAAAAAATTTACCTCTAAAATTTAACATATGGCGTCGGTCATTAACTAATAAACCGACGACTAAAGGTTATTCGCAAAATAGAAATTGGGTACATTTTGATCGTCGGTTTCACAACAATGACCGACACTTATGGGTTTTCCCGCGCTGTTCGCAGGAAATTTTTCAAACCCTTTGAGCGTCGGATTTTTTAAAAAAATCGACGACTATGGTCATTAATCGAGAACAAAAATTTTAATCGGCATATGTAGATAGACGTCAGTTTTTTTCTAGTTAAAACTGACGATTATCATTGAGAACAGGTGTCGGTTTTATTGGTTAACCGACACCTTTAGTTTTAGGTGTCGGTTTTGTTGAATAACCGACACTGAATGTTAACTTAATAACGCGCGACAAAGCCCGACTCTTCCTCTTTCTCTCTGTGTTTGCAATCGGCTTAGGGTCTGGCGATTCTGGTGAGCAAGCAAACTCCCTCCGTGCCGCCGACCACCACCGCCATTCTCCTTGCTCACCACCGGCCACCTACTGCTCGCCGCTTGTTGGTCTCTGCTCCTCTTCCGCCGCCACTCGCTGCTCCAGCGGCCTGGTCTCCTGCTCTCCAGTGGCCTGCTCTCTTGCTGCTCTGGCGCCTCTGACGGCCTGCTCTCTTACTGCTCTGGCCAACTCCGGCGACCTACTCTCTTGCTGCTCTGGCGCCTCAGACGGCCTACTCTCTTACTGCTCCAGCCAACTCCGACGGCCTGCTCTCTAACTACTCCAACTCTGCCGCCGCCTTCCTACTACCTTCCGCCGCCGCCACTGCTTCCGCCGCTGCTCCGGCCAATCAAAGGTAATGGAACCATCTCTGTTTCTACATGTGTGCTATGTGTGTGACCTGTAGAAGTACCTTATAGTCTGGTCTCCATCTCTGTTTCTACTGTGGTTGATCCACTGGTTTCTATGTGTGTGCTATTGCAACTAGGAGTACCATACAGTCTGGTTTCCATCTTCATTTATTGTATCCAATGTTAATTTCTGTAGGGTTCTTGTCTGACCTGACTCTAGTATTGGTGTCATTTTTACTTGATTAGTCCTTTAATACATTGTTAAGAGTGGATTTGATGTCTACCTGCATGGGAGTTGTGATCTTGAATCAATATATATTTTTCCAGAGTATTTAATACATGACTTTGTGCCTAATATTAGATCCTCTAAGGGATTGTTTATTTAAATTGAACATTGTATATGAAACAAAACATTGTATATGAAACAAAAGATGATTGTCTAGTATTTTTTCAATGATCACTTCCATTACGGTTCCGGAGCTCGCCGGCCTTATGCCTAGCTACTCTAGATCTCATCGCCTGCTCCAGAGCTCACTGGCCTTCTACCTGCTCCAGAGATCTCCACTCATTGGCTTCCTGCTCTAGAGCTCACCGCCTACTGCCTGCTCACTGCCTCCCTTCTCCCTCCTCCTTGCTTACTCGCTGGATGCCTGCTCACCGCTCTTCCATGCTCGCCTGCCCGCTCGGCCTGCCCATTCGGCTTCCACATGCACCCATCTGTCTCACCCTCTCTCCCTGCTCCAGAGCAAGACGCCCGACTGGGCTCAAACAAAGGTAAACATCCCCAAAAACCCTCTTTCTCGCCCTCTCTCCCAGCTCTAGAGCAAGACGCTCTTATTTGTATTTACTTAAATACTAATTTGTATTTACTTATCTACTCATTCGTTCATCTAATGATTTTTTATTCATCACATTATTTAAATTTAGGGCTTTATATTTATTCATCTACTTTTTAAAATTATTTAATCATCTCTTGATTTATATTTGTTTATCAATTGAGATGTACTTTTTTATCTATTGCTTTGTATTTGTTTATCTATTGATTATATTTATTTATCTAATGTTTTGAGTTTACTTATTTAGATGTTGCTATTGTAAATCAACCTAGGATATGAATAAATCGTGTGCTTGCATATATTTGTGCTTCTAATCCTCATGCTTGACCTAATTCAGTAAACCCTAGGAATTGATAGTAAAAATGCATCTAAACATTCATAAGCTATTAATGTTGATTAATTTAGGAAGCATTGATATGTTGTTATGGCTTCCCACAAGTGTTTTTATAAGAAATTGTGTGTTGAATGGGGTTGTGAACAAGGAACTGGTGTTATATTTATTGGCCTAGAAACTCGTCTAAGATTTACTCATTAGGAGTAAATCTTGGATAGTCCCCGGTTTGGGACTGTTCTTTAAAACCTAATCTCACTTAGGATGTAAGTGTATAATGTGTATTGGGTTTTCAAGAAAATTTCGGCAGCATTTCCTCATTTATTCTCTAAGTACATATGTACTTGGAGAACAAGGGGGAAATGTTGTCGAAATTTTCTTGAAAACCCAATACACATTATACACTTACTAGTGAGATTAGGTGTTCAAGAATGGGATAGGTGGTACACATTTATTATATATAAGAATGACATCACATGTATAAACCCTAAAGTTTTAACCATAAACTCTAATTTGTTTACCCTAGACCCTAATCTTGTTGTAATATATACTTATTTTCTCTTTGATCATAGAATGGATAGATCATGGATGTCCATTCGCAATCGTTGCACCCCAGAGTTTATTTCTTATCTTGATCAGTTTATTAGATTTGTCGAGGAACATAGGAAACAACCTGGAGATAGGTTCTACTGTCCATGTAGGCAGTGCGGTAACAACTTGAAAGTCAGTACTGGCGACGAAATCAGAAGTCATGTCATGTGCAACGGGATTGTACAAGGCTATACAGAATGGCACTGGCATGGAGAGATTTCAAACCTGAAACCAGTGGATGTCGATAGCAGTGCTTGTGTGGAAGAAGAAATTGCCTCTGATGACGTAGATGTGAATGAACCAGTTCCAGTAGATATCGTTGATGTGATGCTGGATAGTTGTGGGGTAGAGCACACTAATCCACCTCCCATGTTTAGAAACATTGTGCATGATGCTGAGATACCATTATACACGGGTTGTAAGTTTATGAAGCTTAGCACTGTGTTAAGATTGTATAAACTGAAAGCTAACAATCGATGGAGCGATAAAAGCTTCACGTCGTTGTTGTCTTTGTTGAAAGAAATTCTTCCTGAAGGAAACGAGCTGCCGATCTCAACATACCGGTTAAAAAAATGGTTGTGCCCAATGGGAATGGAGGCCAAGAAGATACACGCATGCAAGAATGATTGTGTATTATTTCAAAAGGACTATGTGGATTTGAAAGATTGTCTGAAATGTGGTGCGTCAAGGTATAAATTGACGACTTCGGGGGAGTCCAAAACTGGTTCTCCCACCAAGGTGATGGGGTATCTACCTATAATACCACGGTTTCAACACTTGTTTGCCAATCCTATAGATGCGAAGAATTTGAGGTGGCATGCAAATGTTAAGAAAAATAATGATGGGATCCTATGACATGCGTCTGATTCCCCACAGTGGAAGAAGATTGATTTATTGTACCCTGAATTCGATGAAGAGGACAGGAATCTAAGACTTGGGCTTTGTACAGATGGGATGAATCTATACGGGACATTGAGCAGCCAACATAACACTTGACCAGTCATGCTTGTTATATACAATCTTCCTCCCTGGTTGTGTATGAAAAATAAGTACGTTATGTTGTCATTGTTGATATCGGGCCCTAAACAACCTAGAAATGATATCGATGTTTATCTTGAACCTCTGATTGATGACTTAAAGAAACTCTGGGGTGAAGGTGTGATGACCTGTGATGCTTCACGAAGAGAGACATTTGTTTGCACGCTATGTTGTTTTGCACTGTGAATAACTTTCCAGCATATGGGAATTTGTCTGGATATAGTGTCAAAGCATCTATAGTGTGTCCTATATGTGAAGAGAACACTGATTCAATACGACTAAAACATGGCGGCAAGACTGTATATCTTGCTCATCGAAGGTTTCTTCCAAAATTTCATATGTATCGTAGGTTGCACAAAGCATTCAATGGACGGAATGAGGAACGTAGTGCACCTAAACCTATATCAGGGGAGGATGTTTATGAAATAGTGAAAGACATCGCCAATGAATTTGGTAAGAGATCACAATGTACGATGGCCACAAGGAGTGACAAGTCTTTATTCAAGAAGAAGTCGATATTTTGGGATCTTCCTTATTGGAGTTCTTTGACAGTCAGACATTGTATCGATGTCATGCACGTTGAGAAAAATGTATGTGATAGCGTCATTGGTACTCTGTTGAATATACCAGGTAAGACTAAAGATGGGATAAAATCCAAAATGGACCTACGTGAAATGGGAATAAGGACATAATTAACAGAAGTAGTTAGTAGCGATCGGAGAACATACTTACCTCCCTCTTGTTACACATTGTCTAGAAAGGAGAAGAAAGCATTTTGTGAATGCTTGGTAAATGTTAAGGTGCCACAGGGTTACTCATCCAACATCCGTACATTGGTATCAATGAAAGATCTGAAGTTGATAGGTCTTAAATCTCATGATTGTCACATTCTAATGCAACAAATATTGCCTGTGGCAATTAGATCTATATTGCCGAAGCATGTAAGGTTTGCAATCACCAGACTTTGTTTCTTTTTCAACTGTCTGTGCAGCAAAGTTATTGACCCTGATACTATCGATAATTTGCAAAGAGAAGTGGTTGTTACCCTATGTCAGCTTGAGATGTATTTTCCTCCGTCGTTCTTTGAAATCATGGTACATCTTGTTGTCCACTTGACTAGGGAAGTGAAAATGTTGGGACCAGTTTTCTTGCATTGGATGTATCCCTTTGAACGATACATGAGCATTTTTAAAGGTGATGTTTGAAACTGTTATCGGTCTGAAGGGAATATTATTGAGGGTTATGTGGCGAGAGAGGTTATGGATTTTTGCAATGACTTTCTGAGTGGTAATGACTCTCTCGTGAATGACAAGAATATTGAGGAGCATTTTAGCAAAGGAGTTTTGGGATCACGGGTGAAAGTAATCATCCATGAGAAGTTGGAGCAAGGTCACTTGTATATTTTACACAACATCGACGAAGTGAGTGTTTATATCGAGGAACATACCAATTTCATCAAGAGACAATATCCTCGATCCAATTCAATGTGGCTTTCTAGAGAGCATAACAAGACATTTATTAAGTGGTTTGAAGATAAAGTCTTACATCAACTATCTCAAACACCATATAATGTTATTGAAACCATCAAATGCCTCACCTTTAAACCAAAATTGAATGTTATGTCTAATGAAGGGTTTGACATAAATGGTTTCTCATATTACACAAAGCGTCAAGATGATAAGAGTGTCTTTCAAATCAGTGGGGTCACCCTTCAAGCGTCTTCATTATTTTTTGCAAGTGCAAAGGATAAAATTCCACGTGAAGCTAAAATGTCATATTACAATGTCATTGAAGACATATGGGAGTTTGACTATGTAGATTTCATAATTCCACTCTTTAAATGTAATTGGGTTGACAACAACAAAGGAGTTATAGTGGATGAATTGGGTTTCACGTTAGTGAACTTTGAAAAGATTGGTGAGAAGGGTGAACCATTCATATTGGCATCACAGGAAAAACAAGTATTTTATATCGATGATCCTGCAAATGATAAATGGTCGGTTGTTCTTCATGGTAAAAGACAGTTCATTGAAGATCCTATAGATGAAGAAGAGTACTATGATAAGTATGATGACTCCAATCCATTCTCAGTTGGGTTGCCAACACCACCAAACATTGAAGATGGGGATCACAATGACTTGTATGTTTGCGGGGATCATAATGAAGGATTGTTAATTGATAAAAGATCACAATATTAGAGGCATGGATGTTTATATTTTTATTATGTTCCCATGATGACCATGTTGATGATCACCGTGAGGGTGAGGATGTGCTTGCACTTCCTGATAATGTAAGTTTTAAGAATATATCCCTGAGGTTTCTATCTATATGTTCATTTATAATTATATTATGTAGGTGTGTTTTTATCAAATTTTTGGATACTAGTTAATAGTAATTCTATTTAATTTGCAGGCATTCGCCAAAGACTACAGGCTATGCAGACGGCCATGACATAGCTATGCAGGCCATCGACATTGCTTTGTAAATCCAAAGCGTAACAGTCGGAGAGAAAGAAAACATCCCACACTAAGGTTATATAGATATATAGTGGGACTAAGGTGACGATCCCACATGCTAAAACAGGTTACCGACAACTACATGTTATGACTGGGAGGTCGTGATTCAGCAACCGTATGCATTAGCAGGAGGACAAACAGATTTCACCACGAGTTAACATTGAAGAAGGTCTACTAACCTATACTGAGCTAAACAAGTTTATCAGTACTAGCCTAAGGCACAAGTACCATTCGTCGAGACAATGATGGTCGTGGAAGCTTAGTGGCCACTACACATTCAACTGGCCAGTGGCCACTAAGCTTCCACGACCGTCATTGTCCCGACGAACGGTACTTGTGCCTTAGGCTAGTACTGATAAACTTGTTTAGCTCAGTGTAGGTTAGTAGACCTTCTTCAATGTTAACTCGTGGTGAAATATGTTTGTCCTCCTGCTAATGCATACGGTTGCTGAATCACAACCTCCCAGCCGTAACATGTAGTTGTCGGTAACCTGTTTTAGCAGGTGGGATTGTCACCTTAGTCCCACTATATATGTACTAAGCTAGTGTTGTATGTAAATTCGGCACTGCTGTTGTTATGCACTATATATGTGTTAGTCGGTCATATTGTTATATGAATCTGAAACACTTGTGCGTGTTGCACTTTATGTATTTTATTTGTATCATGCTTCTCTTCATTGTGACTTCTTTTGCTATTTCATGGCTCTTCAATATGATTTTGTTGATAATGATGACAATGATGAATAAAGAATAACTTTGTTCTCATAATTAATTTTGTGTGAATGTGAATGATTTTTTATGAATTGTCATATGTGTGTGAAAATCATCAATACATGAATGTTTCTACATGTGTCTGAATGTGAAAAGAGATGAAATAAATGGAACTGCAGGTTGCTACTGGTTTCTACATGCGTGTGATGAAAAAAAATAATATGAATTAAATGTTCTTATACATGAGTGTGAATCACATATATATAATATTGTCCATCATGTTAATTTTATAGGTTTGTGGCTTGTTGTTGGCTGATATCAATAGATGTCGTAAAACCTACAGTTCATAACTGAACTGCAGGTTTCTCATCCTGCGACCAGTCACAGCAGGTCTACAGACTGATAGAAAAAAAATATATAGGTGTCGGTTATTTGAACAAAACCGACACCTATGATATGCGGCTGCGGTTTTCCACCTAAAACTGACGTCTATGTGACCAGGTACCACGGCCGTTCTTGGCAGACAGGGGATAGGGTGTCAGTTATTATCACAAAACTGACGTCAGTTTAGATGATGTGGCGTCGGTTTCTCTTAGAAAACTGACGCCTATAATCCCTTTGCTAGCGTGTTTTGGTGGCGGGAAGAGTTTTGGCGGCGGTTGTTTAGTAAACAACTGATGCCTATAGTCTCTTTTTTGGCAAGTTTTTGGTGGCGGGAAGAGTTTCGGCATCGGTTTTTACTAAACAACTGACGCATATAGTCCCTTTGCTAGCGCATTTTCGGTGGTGAAAAAGGTTTTGGCGTCGGTTGGGATCCGACGCCGAAGGTGTCCCCTTTTAGCGGCGCCCAGTTGGGTGTCACTTTGAAACTGACACTAAAGAGCTTAAATAACTGACGCTAAAAGGCTTTTATGTAGTAGTGATATAAGGAAATACTTCTCTAACTCTATGATTGTAATTACTTTCTTTTTACCCATATGTTCAACCATATTTTATGCACATTCATTACTCAAGGACATGGCGTGATCTTTACTCAAACTACATATTCTTATATCATATTTTCATTTATTTAGGAACTAAATGTCATTACAAAAAAGAGGCATATTGTTGGCCCAATGGATTTACATAGATCCATTTTAATGAATAACATTTTCCTATTGCATTTGTAATTGTATTGTTTATAGTATTGAAGAATGTATGAGTTAGAGAAACACAGATGGACATATTGCATATAATGATAATATAACTTCATTAATTTTACTTTCTAGAGAATTTTAATATGAGTATTTATCCATTGATTTATTTATATCTTGTAAAAAGGATTAATGTTGATTGACACTCAAGTCATTTTTGTCTTCCTTAGGACCATATGAATCCAAACAAATGACAACTTCTGTTACTTGCATGTCTAGAGCAAAAATTCATTTCATGTGTCATTTATCGTCATAGTTTGAACTTGTATTTTGATCAAGATTGTGTTGGCCAAATTATTAGTTTAGTTGATAGGAATCTACTAAGTAAATGTGCCAATGGACGTCTCTCAGTCAAACATGGAGTTTGATTGAGTGATATCTTAACCAAACTCTAATTTTAATATATTTTTAGTCAAAACAACCTAATTTTACTTTCCTAGACATTACACACATATCCCTTTACACTTCAGTCAGAGTCAGAGTTCCACCAAAGTGCAGCCCTATCTAAGCATCAGTTTGACTAGGTGATCAATCAAATATACAACCAGTATCATAACTTTTTTCAACTTAGAAAAAGTATCTATTGACTATGGATACTCATAGACACTCTAAGTTTCTTCCCGCTACTAATCCTAATACATTTCTACATATATGGGACACATTTGATCACTATTTCACTTGCTTAAGCAATCTAATATATTAAGAAACTTTGTGTGATTGGGCCTTAGTTATCCAAAATTTTGTTTAAGTATAGCTTTATCCTTAGCCAAAATATTTTCCATTATTTTGAGAAACTCGTAAGTGAAATCCTTTTTCAAGTATATTTCCTTTCTTCAAAACCTCTTTCTTTGTGATAAAGTTTTCTAGGGGTGATTCAAGGTCAAAGAAGAGGCAATCTATCTAGATGCAAGAGATGGTCCTTTATTGCCCTTGAAAATAGGGAAGTGGTAGTGACCTTCATTTGGCAACCAACAAAAGAATATGTTGATGTTGTCCACCTTCGATCTAAAAAAGAGGACAGAAGTGGTTTTACAACATCTTGGAAAAGCAAATGGTAGTGATTTCTCATGAACTGGGATCTAAAGCATATAGTGAAATGGTTTGATCACTATTTCAAATTGTTTAATATATATTCTTGTATTATATTCCCTATCAACTATCAATAAATATTATTTCCAAACTAGTGGTTTAACAATGAACTAGATGAAAATTAGTATACCCTTTTAGTTTATGAACCATGTCAAGTAATTGAATTATTCCTTACTTAGAAGTGTCATACAAAAGTGGTTATTGGCAGGTTTACCATTGAGAAATTGCAAATTGTCTTTGGAGCCTATTCACCCCCTCTATACTCTTTTTCAATCATGCATGTTTATTCACCCGGTGAAAAATGATTTCTAGAAAATCTCTTAAGTGTGATGAAAAACCATCAATCCTGTTCAGAAATTATATTTGTCGTAATTTTTAATTAACAAAAACTCTAGGGTTTAGGATTCCATATTAAATCAAGGAGATAAGGGATCAAAGCATGATATGAATTGGGTTTATGGTGTTCTATTATCATTATATATAATATGTAACAAATTACTATGAACTCTAAATACTAACTTCAAACCCTAAACCACATTTGGAACCTTTTCTCATAGAGGTAATTAATCTGACTTTAATTTGAATCAAGGTTTCTCTCCTCTAGTACTCATTGTTCATCATATTTTTGTGCTGATATTAAAATTTGTGAATTTCAGATATAATTCAAGAAGATAAGGAATCAAAATAGAGATAAAAGGGAATAACAAGATTGCAATTGATGAATTTTAGCATTTAGTAATGAGTCTTTAGATTTCATTGGATTATATGAATTTGTTTTGCAATGTGGTTTTTGTATGGAAAAATGCCAAGTAAAGAAATTCTTAGCTTTATTTAATGTCAAAAACCTAGTTCTATCATATGATGAGGAAAGATCAAATTTCCATATGATTCTAAGGTAATAAAGTAATTGAATAATTGACTAATGTAATTTCTTATAATTTCTGGCACAAAAAGTTTGAATAACCAACCTTCCGAGTTGAACTCAAATTTTGGACCAACGTGAGACCTTTGTTAAGTAAAGATAAATCCAAAATCTTGAAAGGAAAATTTATTAATGGTCCTAGTAATTACATAATGATATTTTTTAAGTGAAAGAAAAAACATTTCATGGTTTTCCTTTTTCATCAAACTTGGCCAAATCATATATTGATGGTGAGAAAGGTGTGCTTCAATTTTGAGACATATTTAATGAAAAAGAGTTATAGATTTTCTAATATTTCATAAAGTAAGACAATTAATGTTTGGATGATTATTTAATGTATTAATCTTGTATTACTTGAATATCAAGTTTAGGGCAACCAACAACCTTGGTGGGATCCAAACTTTTGCCCAATGTGGGAGCATAACCAAAGAAAGAGAATCCAATATATGGAAGGATATTATCATTTTTTGGGCCTTAAGGAATTAATTTAAGGATTTACTAGAAGATAAATTTTTGACATGGAGATTTATCCCAATAAATACAAAAAATATAATATATGTTCAGGTATCAGTGAGTTACCCTCCAAATTTCATATCAAATAGGCATCCTAGTAGCCTACAAAAAATCATGAAGGAAGGACCTACATGTAATATTACTTGTGTTTCTATAGTTGTAAAATGAGTTCCAAATTAGGCTAGGCATATTAGTGCATCACGTCGGGTGTGAGCATTGGATCAAATATCAACATGTATTCACTATCACCTACCTCACATCTGACTGGGAAAGGGGTAAGGTGCTAGCCCGAAACCCTAGCTACCTAATTTCTCTCCACCTTTCACCTTGCCTAAAAGCAATCATACTACTAAATTCCTCTCTCAAAACCAAACGGGAACCCTATTATAGGAGGAAAAATCGTTGATTGAATCCTAAGAAATCGTCTTGCCATTAACATTCTCTTAACCCATGCTTGGAAACCCAAGATCTCACACCCCTAGCATATATAAACCCTATCCTTAGGTTCTCCCTAAACCCCAAAGAACAGGCGGTGACCTTTTAGCTCTTGAAACCCTCTCGCGTACTTGCACATGTCTTTGTCATGAGCCCTCCACTATGAAGTGCCACTACGCATGCAAAATACAAGGTGAGAATTTCACTCGCATAGGTCGTTGGATCTCAATTTCGGGTTGAATGAAGATCGGACCACGTAAACATGTGTGAGTGTATCTAACTGAGGGGGATAAAACCCAGCCACTAGATAGAGATTCTAGTCAACAAGCGTCGATGATTTTTCTAATAATAAATAATTTCTTTCTCTTGATCTAATTATCAGATAACTAGCCCTAACTTCAAAATTTTGATACAAAATTCATCCTTAAGCCAAAATTACAAATAAGTATATTTTCATCCGAAAATATGAGGAATGCAACAAAATGATCACATCCTAATTCTAATTTCATCACCAATCAAAATTCAAAGATATCATGTCATACATGTTTTTGATATAATAATGTGATCTTTTTGCAAAAGTGTATCTTGTTATCATATAAAAAACAATTGGGACACATTTTTGAAAACTTAGTTTAGGATATAAGAGAACTTTTGATTGATGAAAATAAATTCCTAATCTTAAAATTAACTATTATGTTTAAAAGTGGATTTCTTTATCAAAATTAGTGTTGAATCCATAAGCACCCTAGATCTGATAAATAATATCTTGGACATGTCACATAGGCTTATATTGTGATATAACCCGATGTTGATGAATAATAATGGGTTCTTGAAATCTTTCTAAAATAGAAATGATAATGATATCCCTTTTAGGGTTTCTTAAATCATTAGATCATGAACATGAGAATCAGGGTTTTGAAACTTAACGTTAACATCAACCCTAGAATCAACCTAATCCAAATCAAATGAAAACAAGTGAAACTCTAGTATAATGCATATTTTAGATTGATTGATTGGATCTACTTTGTGATTTTCTGGATTGAATGCAACTTAAAAGTACTTAAGCTACATGGATAATATTGCATAATGTCTTCACTTAAGGTATGTGGTTATCTTATGGCTACTTTCTCATATCAAATTTTGAGAATTTTGATTGTTTCACGATGTTTGATATCATAATAAAGTGGTTGATGTTTATTTACTTTCAGTTTAGATAATGTCCTATGTGTATCACATAATTAAGAATAATCTTTGAACTCAACACTCTCTTTATGGGAAATTTTATGGGGATTAATACTCCCAAGATCTTTGGAAATTCAACCAAAATGACAGGATAAATCCAATGATGTAATAGTCACCATGAAGTCTAATATTGGACTGACCCTGCGAGTCCAATGTTGGAACAAGGGGAAATTGTTAGAACAAAAAGGAAAACTTTGCACCCTAAGAGATTTTAGAAAGTTGGGTTGATATATTATACTAAATAAAAAAATGTTTGAATATTGTTAATATTTTTGGATATCCTTGATATGTTGTTAGACATGAATTCACAAATTTATTTGTGTCACTTACGCAGGATATCAATATATTGATATGTGTTTTCATTGTCTGCAATTTAGGTAGATAGCATATGTTAAAGATTGAAGATATGAAGATTCAGATGAATGAATCAAAGAGCAATACAATTAATGTCGATGAAGGAGATAATATTTTATATCATGTAGTTTTTTTTCATGTGAGAATGTTTATAACTCCTTCGAGGAGAATATATCTTCTTTTACAATTAATCAAAGTTATGATATTAGAATTATTGATAATTGTTTGTTCTTTCTTAAATCTGGATCCTAAGAATATGAAATGGTTGTCTTTGTCTCTGTGGTTTGCCTTCAATGGCAGGTGACTAGGGGGAAAAGTCATCATTCATTATATTCAATTGAATGGGGATGGGGTTGTCAGCGTCATTGATTAAAAACTTGAGCTGTGTTTATTCATTGCCAAATTGAATACGCGCCTAGTTTGTCACAACAAACATGTGATAATTTGATCTAACATCACTGATTATATTACTTATACAGAGAAAGGATAGACCAATAGGGATTAGTGAGAATAAATCTCAAACCATACCAAACTACTTAGATCTAGGCATGGCAATGGTGTTGTGAGAAAATCATATCCACAGATTATTGTACCACATTTTACACTGCATAACTGCACCAAATTATTATGGTGCGGATATGGTTTTAAATTTTAAAAACCGTAATGGTGTGGTGCGGTTATGGTTCTA
Organism: Alisma plantago-aquatica; assembly: GCA_963693085.1. Taxonomy (NCBI): domain Eukaryota; kingdom Viridiplantae; phylum Streptophyta; class Magnoliopsida; order Alismatales; family Alismataceae; genus Alisma; species Alisma plantago-aquatica. The sequence continues at coordinate 413,548,134 of OY856409.1, forward strand.
ATAAAAGTGACTGTAGATAAAAACCACACTGTAATCAAGTTATTTAAGTATATATAAATATGTAAAATATTATTCTAATCATATTACATGTTAATTTTCACATTAAATAGTACTAGATCTATATATTCAAATAGAATTTAAAGTAAAAAGAAATAGGGACTTCATTTTTTTATAGTTATTGAACACATGGGCCCTCTTCGTACAATTTCTAAACATACATGTATCCCTAATACATGAAATACTATGATTCATTTTTAGTTTTATATATTTTAAATTCATATTTATATGTGTATTTTCACACAATTATATAGTCAATTACAAAACAGTGGTAAATCATTGAAAGAATCATCTAATGTATTATGTGTAAATATTATATACTTGTTTCTTACTGATCTCAAATAGAAACAAATAAAAACTAGAGATATATAATTAATATAATAATTTAGTTAATTACTATAAATGAACTATTATACATTGACTTAGATATTTCGTTGTTGGTGGAGACAAAATCAAGTTCATATAAATAAAGAAAGGTGAAAGAATATGGAAAGATATAATAGAGAGAAAGAGAGAATTAAGAAGAGCTATTGCACCATTATTATTAGCCATATTTCTCTATATTATATTCAAATATGTTGCCACCCTACTAATACCAATAGGTTTAACTTTCCCCTATATCTCTTAGAAAATATATCGTTTACACTTAAATTAAAATGTTCTTATTTTCTCTCTTTATAAATAATATGTAGAATAAAACATATATTACATGTTTGGAATGAAGAGGACAGCCTAATAGGGGAGAGATATTTGAGGAGCCAATTAAAAAAAATAGAACGTTCTTAACATGAACAAAATAATTAGTGTTTTTAGTTATTTAATATGGACATGACATTATTTCTTTAAATTTATTTTTATTTATAGTGTAAAACTTTATAAATTTTGTGTATAATGATACTAAGAGTAAAAAAATGATGTGTTATAGTGTGTTTTAGTGTGGTGTGGTGTGGTTGACCGCAGTTTTTTGGCGGTGCGGATATGGTTTCTCATATAAAACACCGCAACAAATACAACATAGATATGATGTTTGATTTTTATCTGTGGTACAGTTATGATTTATACATAAATCCTACTATATCTACACCACTATCATCCCTACTTAGATCAGACCAGTTCACCCGATGTAGTTTAGCTTAATTTGATCTGATGGCATGGATCTCCTCTTAACGTGACCTTATGGCTGGTTGTGGTTGTAAGTATTGTGATAAGATAAAGGACATAACTCTACCAAGACCACAAAACTCTCAATGGCGGAGCTAGCACCATTGCGCACGGGGGGCACATATGAAATAGCATTAAAATTTGTATGAAAATTATATTTCTTTATATCTATACTACTATAAAAAGAGCGAGTTTGATGATGCGTTCTCCTTGATTCACTCTCTTCTCTCCTTTTTTCAAGGAATTTTGCTCCTACAAATATTTATTCTCACACTCTCCTATTAACTTTTATTATCTTTAATTCTGTATTTCTCTCTCCATCCCACGTAAATGGTTCCTTGATTCTCTCCTTTCAAACAACCAACACAGATATCTTTTACCGTAGGGAGCCTTTCACAGACGAGTCCTCTCCCCACACATTTTCATCAAATTTTATATGTCATGTGCATATGCACGTGTGCGTTCACTAGTATATAATAAATAAATAAGTCTTTAACTGTTTCCATGAGATACAAAGAGCATCTACTTGTCTCAAGATTTATTATTAACTTAATCTTGATTTGGATAGGATAATCAAGGGACCTTACATCGACAAAAAAAATCTGAGGATATAGCTTCCTCCTTTTTGACCTACCTAATTTCCATACACGACTAAAATATACATATATCTATATATGTTATTAACTAAGATTATGTATCTTATAATATTATACACCCATTTAAAATGCATTGCAAACCATAACAACTAACATAGAAAATATATAATTTTTCTTGTATGAGACCACCACTTCTTTAAATTTGTTCTTCATGAATTTAGGTCATCTTATAAAAATCACATGTATTTTATGCTCAACATTGATTGTGGACTCTAAGATCATGCAAACCATTTCATATGTGATGATTTCAACAAGTCTAGTCATTCAAAAATAACATTCACATAGAATTCAATAAATTAAATTATAAAATTGATACAATGTAATTATTATGTTATATAATTTGAAAGATAAACAATTTAATAAATTTAATCCAAACAACATAGACATCATGTCATTAACTTATTTATTATTTTTACCTAAAGTTGTATACATGTTATGAAAAATTTGTTAGTTATTGATTTATAGGTATAGCCATTCATGTCTAATGCTGAATATAAAAAAACCAAATACATTATTTTTTACATTATAATAAAGAAATATGTGTAATTCAAAGAAACAACATTTGCATAAAGTTGCATATAGAAGTATGACTAGATAGTCAATCCATTAAAAAAAGACAAAATATATAAATAAGTGAGAGGTTAATAATTAACATTCAAGAAATGTTGTAGAATCATAGATAATTTAACAAGATGAAAAGAACTAACATGTCATTTATAGTGATATCATATAGAATAAATAATATGCAATAATTTTCTAACTCTTTTTATATTAGTTTACTTGTGTATTGTTTTATAGATTTATCATATTATAATACATGACGTGTCATTATTTTATCAAATACATTTCATGTGTAAAAACATATGGTTTAACAACATTATTGCAATATATCATTAAATTGTAAAGTAAAAAACCAATAGTATTGAGTAATATTTTGTTTATTTTAGCATGTATTACCCCAAATTAGATAAAAATCATCCTACATCATCAAGACAAGCAAATTATACACACATATAACAAAGTACTAACTATAATTGTTGTATATATAATTATTTATAAATGATATAAGGATTTTGACATTAACAAAGTAAACCACTAACTATCCATGTTAGGTTATTTCTTCATCAATATATATATTGTTATATTTATAGCTAAAAACTTGACATTAATGTATGTAATTGTGATATAATTGTTACTATGTTTATTAGAATTAGTATAAATGCATAAATATCAAGATTTATTTATGTAAGTAAGAAAACGTCATGATTTTATATAAAACTTATTTTATTTTTATGTGTTCGATTTGTGTTTTGTTACTTATATCACATTTGTAATGAGATTATCTGTTGTTAAAAGTCTATAAATTATAAAATCATATGTTTAAACGTGTATTGTAGATAACACCTAAAATAAATATTAAGTCTGATGCCATATTACAGATATATTGTATTTTTTTTTAATCTAAAAATTTTGACCGCTCCACTGCAAACTCCCACACAAAAAATAAAAATTGTGCTGTCGTACCTTGCGAATTTAGCATTAAACTGCTTTTTAGTGATCGAAGGACAGCCATCAAGAATCAAGATCCGCCCATACAGTCAGTCAGTCACCTGCTGGCGCGTGGCCGACTGATGTGTGCTTGCTAACCATGGCCCATCCCGCTTGACCGGTTCCTTTGGCCCCCTTCACCCTATTCTCTCGTTCCCTCCTGGTGGACGACAATCGCGGGAGACCAACGGAGCCGTCCGCTTCCAACTCCCACCACTCCCGGCCTGAAGATGCCCATCAATAATCTTCTCCCCTCCTCACCTCGCTTGCCATTTTCTTCATTCCCAACCACGCAGGGGACGACGACGACGACGAGCAGGGCGACCCTTCTGCAGTTTCTTACACACGCCAACAAAGGTAACCGACGGAACCACATCCCTTACTCCCGTTTGCTCCTCTGCCGTTGCTCCTGCTGCTTTCTACGGCTTGTTTGCAGTCGCACACCGGCCCTTCGATCTCTGCCGGTCGGTTCCCGTTTCTCCTTCCGTCTGGTAGGCGTAGGTTGGCAATGGCAGTCATCATTCACTAGGGCCTTGGTGTTGTACCGATATAAAGCTGTTATCTTTTTGGGCTATTTGCTTGTCATTCTTTTATAAACTTTTTGACGACACCTACCCAGGGGAACCAATGGTGCATGCAGTTAGTTGATATGCAATCCAGATGCATAGCAGGCAGTCTGGTCCAACAATGTTAATAGACAATTGGTTTGGTGATAGCTCCCTCCCATCGAATTAAAATCAGATGTGTAATATAAGTATTTAATCCCCCTGAAAAAGCGTGCTTTGATTTTGCTCGGAGATGTGAAAAACCCCACTTTTTTCTATTTCATTGTGAAATAGGCTGAAACCTATTTTCTGAATAACATTTGCAATCTTGTTGGTTGAGTCACAGCTTCAGTAGACACATTTCACTCTCTCAAGATAGGAAAGGAATGACCGAGTTAGGTTACTGACTTTTATCTAGAAATCAATGCCTCTTATTAAATATTATTGGAAAACAACAATGAACAAACCCAAACCGCCGTTATGATGGAAGTGCTCGATTTCCAATTTCAGTTTTCTCTCTTTATATAGTTGTTCCATTTCTTATTTTGACCATTTCTTCTGGGAGGGACAGAAAATGGCTGACGGAGAGGATATCCAACCCCTTGTCTGTGACAATGGTACTGGCATGGTCAAGGTACATTTTTTTTCCTTCGTTTTGGTCACTAAAGCAAACACATTGCTGGAGTTTATGCACCCACAAACACATGCCATCCTTTATATATATATAGATGTGAACCCTTCTGGAACACAGTTTATGCTCCATCCGTTTCAGTTTGCTACTCTAATTTCTCTTGTTTGGCTGTATTCTAATCTCAGGCTGGATTCGCCGGAGATGATGCTCCCAGGGCCGTGTTCCCTAGCATAGTTGGCCGCCCCCGACACACCGGTGTGATGGTGGGCATGGGACAGAAAGATGCCTACGTGGGAGACGAGGCTCAGTCTAAACGTGGTATCTTAACTCTCAAGTATCCGATTGAACATGGTATAGTTAATAACTGGGATGATATGGAGAAGATCTGGCATCATACTTTCTACAATGAGCTGCGTGTTGCCCCCGAGGAGCACCCCATCCTTCTCACAGAGGCACCACTCAATCCCAAGGCCAATCGTGAGAAGATGACACAGATCATGTTTGAGACCTTTAACACCCCAGCTATGTATGTTGCTATTCAGGCTGTTCTGTCTCTTTACGCTAGTGGCCGTACTACTGGTAAGAAATTTTATCATGCACATTACAGTTTTTTTATGATTTTTGATGGTTCAGAAGTTAATTCGTTAGATCGTACTAGTAAACTACTTGCCAGAGTGTTCATCAGATTATAATCATGATATATTTATTCAGATGCCAACCAAGTGAGGAAATATTGATGGGTAAAATGCTGCTTGCATCCAGTAATAACCTTCTTCTGTTGCAGGTATTGTGCTCGATTCAGGAGATGGTGTCAGCCACACTGTCCCAATTTATGAAGGATACGCCCTGCCACATGCCATCCTTCGTCTTGACCTTGCAGGTCGGGATCTCACTGATGCATTGATGAAAATCTTGACGGAGCGTGGTTACTCTTTCACCACCACTGCTGAGCGAGAAATCGTGAGAGATATCAAGGAGAAACTGGCATACATTGCTCTGGACTATGAGCAAGAGCTGGAAACTGCCAAGACAAGCTCTTCTGTTGAGAAGAACTACGAGCTTCCTGATGGGCAAGTGATCACCATTGGTGCTGAGCGTTTCCGTTGCCCAGAGGTACTGTTCCAGCCGTCCATGATAGGTATGGAAGCTGCTGGTATACACGAGACGACCTACAACTCCATCATGAAGTGTGATGTGGATATCAGGAAGGACTTGTATGGAAACATTGTCCTTAGTGGTGGTACCACCATGTTCCCTGGCATTGCTGACAGGATGAGCAAGGAGATCACCGCCCTGGCACCCAGCAGCATGAAGATTAAGGTTGTTGCGCCACCAGAGAGGAAGTACAGTGTCTGGATCGGAGGATCCATCTTGGCTTCTCTTAGCACCTTCCAACAGGTGGGTTTTTCTAAGTTACCCTCAAATCAAAAGGCTTTATCCTATTATTTACAAGGCCTCAGACCTGGACTGGGTCAGAAACAATGTCGACGCATACAAAGAGGGCTTATTGCGATTCGTTTTATCTTTAATTATGGTCGTATGGATTACTAAATTGTGGACTTTCGTTTTCCTTTGTGCAGATGTGGATTGCCAAGGCAGAATATGATGAATCCGGTCCATCAATTGTTCACAGGAAATGCTTCTAGTTATGATGCCAATCCTGCTGTAGGAGAGAGTCAACTTCCTTGAACCGTTCAGGCGTCCAAGTTGCTGGCTTGCCTGGAGAAATTTGCTGCATTTGATTCTATTTTTGTTTCTCTCAGTTTCTATATTTATTGAGCTTTGTATCCCAATTGTTTTTTCCTTATCAACAATTGCCCTCATTATAGAAAAGACATAAATGAAGTACTTAACTAATAACCATTTTCCAGAAATACTATTGTGCATGCTTCCACTTACGAATTGATCGAAAACAAGTGGTTTGATATGTTTCTTGGTGATTTCTGTTCCAGTAAAAAAGATCCCCTGGTAACGAGGGTGACTTGACACACGTGTTAACTAGACTTCTACCCAGCATGCACTTTTAGGTGCTTTTCTTATAAGCATGAGTTTCATTCAGAGATTGAATCACACATCATCTATAAGATGTAATACTAAATCAGTCATAACAGAAACCTTGATGCAGGTTTTTGTGTACCTATTTTTGCTTTCTTGGTACACTCAAGACCTGTACGCATGGAAATTTAGAACATTCCACAAGAAAAATACTACTGTCATGTTTGGTTTACATCCTGGACTATAAGCCTGCGTTTGGCATAGGACTGGGATTCTGGAATCTGGACTGGGTTAGTCAGGGTTAGTCAGGATTCCGGTGCTGGGGTAGTTAGATGTAGTCTGATTTTGTTTGGCAACGCAGTCCGATTCTGGTCAGTTGGTCTGATTTCAGTCTGACTGCAGTCTGAATCTGTTTGGCTGGAAGTCTGATTTTGTTTGGCAGCATAGTCAGTATCAGCTTATTCTGTCATGTTCTTGCATAACTGTTTGAACAAGTACGCAGAATGTGTATTTCTGATGTCGCTTCAACCTAAGTTTAGAATATATTAAAAATATATTTTATTTATGTTGTGTGGGTGTTATTTTGTATATTTATAATAGTGCAAATAAGATATGATAATTCTAAATTTTTACGTAGTGATTACAAATTAACTGTCATGTTCTTGCATTACTGTTTGAACAAGTACGCTGAATGTGTATTTGTGATGTCATTTCAACCTAAGTTTATAATATATTAAAAATATATTTTATTTGTGTTGTGTGGGTGTTATTTTGTATATTTATAATAGTGCAAATAAGATATGATAATTCTAATTTTTACGTAGTGATTAACAACTAACTGTCATGTTCTTGCATCACAGTTTGAACAAGTACGCAGAATGTGTGTTTGTGATGTCACTTCAACCTAAGTTTAGAATATATTAAAAATATATTTTATTTGTGTTGTGTGGGTGTTATTTTGTATATTTAAAATAGTGCAAATAAGAGATGATAATTCTAATTTTAACGTAGTGATTAACAACTAACTGTCGTGTTCTTGCATCATTGTTTGAACAAGTACGGAGAATGTGTGTTTGTGATGTCACTTCAACCTAAGTTTAGAATATATTAAAAATATATTTTATTTGTGTTGTGTGGGTGTTATTTTGTATATTTAAAATAGTGCAACTAAGATATGATAATTCTAATATTAACGTAGTGATGAAAAAGTAATGAAAAAGTAATGAAACGTTAATGTCGTCTGGAATGACTTTTGCATGTGGTATATATGTAATGTTGAACCTAGTTAATTGTCGTCATCAGTGTGACGAATTACATTATCGTCAGTAACAGTCAAGCTACATGAAATATGAAATTGGCAGTCAAGGTACATGAAATATGAAATTGGCGTAAACAACTGATAATAATCATATTGTCGTCATTAGTGAAACATAAATGATCACTGATATTAACATAATTGTTTACGGGTGATATTCCTCAGGGGAGAAGGACAAAAAAGGGGAGCAATAAACAGGCAAACCAAAGCTAAGATTTTGACAAGGCACTTTGGGCCAACGTTATGGCCTCATCGTACTCGTCCCATGACAGTGGGCATGGTTCTTGCACCGGCTGCTTGTTTTGTTGTTTGATGTCATCTTTTGGCCAATCAAACAACAATGGCAAATGAGGAACATGCTGACTGACTTTACCCTTGACGAATTTGCCCTTGACTTGATCATCAGTCCCAATTTTGCCCTCCTCGTTTATGTGATTGCAACATGATTTTTTACATACAAGGTTATCTTCAACATATTTATGAATTTTCTCGGGTGACTTCAAAAGTTTTTCAAATTTTGCCGTTGCCTTTGCCTTTGCACGCGATGTCGACATCTATAATTAATAAAAACAAAGGTATGAACAAATAACAGAATTCGTAAAGTAACGGCGGCAATAAGATAATAATGAAGTAGGAAATTTGATCGCATTATGGTAGCAACATATAATAATGCAACACATAAGTAGACAATGTAAATTGTTTCGACACAAAAACACAACTACATTTAACACAAATGTTACAAGTTCATTTGTTTATTTCAATTGTCAGTGCTAAAAAAATCCCTGGTGGGTAAGTGTGACGCGTCGTCAAGAAGTTGCGTTCAATGCCTTGTTGCGCGGCCAATGTGGGGGGAGGCAATAAATCTGCCAATATGAACATATTGTCTCTTAAACTCTCTCTTGATGTATTGCCATCGCATTTGCAACTCAGGCAATGAAATGTAAGGGCTTTCTGTTATGTATACGAACTGGTGCCATGCCTCCATCCAAGCCTGTGTAGAGTATACTCCATTCACACATCTACCCACGTGATATTGGGTTCTCATCAAACCCTTGAGAACCATATCAAGCTCGTGCGACCAAATAAAAGACGGTGTCGGCGGTTGGCCAGCCATATCACAGATTCTGTAAATAATATATTTTTCAAAAAGTAAGGGTGTATATCCCAATTAATTATATTATTTGGTTAGAGCTAACGTTAAGAAAAAATTCGAATAATAATATACATCATTACTAAAACACTCATCAACATGAAGAAAATTTGCATACCGCTTAAAATGTAATATGACGTTTATAAAAGTACCTAAATTAAACAAGTGTATGATGTTCATAACATCCATTGATAGTCATTCTAAATAGAGAAGACAATGTAAATGCATTTTCCATTCAACGTCATGGAGTCATTTGAGGTGAAGGGATGTCGAGAAGCATACGACAATCTTCCTCAAGACTGGCAACGTTGCTTTCTAAAACCTCATGCTCATACTTTTTCGTAGCGTATAATTCATCGTAGTTGTAATGAATTTCAACGAAGTCCTTCATGTTCATCGCCTGACCCCACACTGACTTGCACTCAACAGTTAGTAACATAATCTCCGCTTTTAATGAATCAATTGTTGGGGGGAGATCGACTGCCCAATGGAAGTATCTGCATCGGTCTTTTCCCTAAAATGTAGTACGAGGTACAATTTAATGGCAAAGAATGTGGAGCCTCGACAAGGATAGTATATTATTTATTGATGTACTATCACACCTCACGAGTAGGGCATATGTAATACATTTCGCCCGGCCTTTGACTTAAAATGGCAAAGTCATTTAACCCTGCATCCTCTATGTTAAGCCGTAAGGCTGCATTTAGCCCACAATCACACCTCGGAACCTCAGATGGAATCATCGACATCTAATAAAACAGAATTGACGATTAATAAAAAATATCAGGTTCATGACATAGTTTTCAAAGATAATATGAAGACCGAGTAGCTAATTGTTGCAACAGACAAGTGGAGTTCATTTAGACATATCATAATATAGTATATCTATGACGTATTGTATCCATCTTCTTCTGATGAAGAGTCATTATCGCTCGTAATTTGAAGTCGGTGGCAAAGATATCGGCACCTCTCCCGCATACTTGAAATTTCTTCTTGTAACCTAGCTGTGTCTGCTCTGGTTGAACAGACAAAGGCACAATGTTCTGACCAAAACTTGCGTTCTCTACGTGCATATGCGAGTTGTGATACCATTGCATCCCTAATTGCAGTCAGCGTAGCCACTGTAGGTGGTACTTGCTGCGCGGGCAACCTCATATGGCATCTGGTATGTACAAGACCCCTACCACATATAAAATATGGCCTGTGGGGATTGTTGTCTTCAAAACGTCCATTTTCCGCATCTGTGGCATCCATGTACACTCGTACGGTGCACTGCAGACCACATGGGCATGACGGCATGTCTTTGTCCATTTTTAGACAGAAAACCTAATGAGACATAAGTTCACATTGTTTATAAATAGGCAAATAAAACGGTGAACAATACAGTTTGAGAACAAAAGTTGGTCGTTAGGTTACACAAATAAGGGAGTAAGTGAAACATGTTGTAGAACATGTTTCAATGTCTGCAAGTTACAAAACAAATGTATAAATCACTGATTTGCCCACATAGAATTGGCAACAGTTTCGCGCAAGACATCTCCCTCTCTAGCATCGACCTGGCTTGTTTGTTGCATAGAACTCAATTCGTTCGAGATGTCTGTCGTAGTATGAGGGTCATCCAAGTTTTCGTCCATCATAGGATCGCCATCATTTTGGCGCCGGATAAAATTGTGAACGATACAACAAGCCATTACAATTCGAGACTGAGACTGCACGGGAAAAGTTGCTCCTTTACGAAAGTAGGAAAACCTCTTCTTCAACACACCAAAGGCTCGCTCGACAACGTTACGTAGTTGAGCATGTCGGTGGTTGAACATTTCCTTTTTGCTTGTGTATGAGCCTCTGTTACCCCGATACTCTGCTATATGGTAAGCAACGTTTCGATATGGTGCAAGAAATTGCCTGGTGTTTGCGTACCCTGCATCAACAAGATAGTACTTCCCAGCGGGTACTTTGAACCCGTCTGTGGTTGTAGCTGCCTGAAGTACCCTTTGGTCAGCAACAGATCCCTCCCAACCAGTCATGATATATGTAAACTCCATTGAGAAGTCGACTGCAGCCATGACATTCATGGAAACATTCCCTTTTCTATTTCTATATCGGTTCTGCTTTTCGCGCTTCACCAAAATGGGGATGTGTGTCCCGTCAATTGCCCCAATGGCATCCTAAGACAAGTATATAAGAAAAACGCAAGTAAATACCAAACTCAACGATGACGATAGTGGTTATATTAACAATGGAATGGACAATGGTCAACTAAGTGATGGTCATACCTTGAAGTAAGGGTAAAATCTTGAACTCTCGCCGATGCGGCGGTGCGGAGTTGTGGATGCAGTTGGCATGACAATATATTCACTGCACAAAGCACACAGTGCATCCAACACCTCGTTAAACTTTCTACTTATGGTCTCACCATTGTGAATGTAGTCCTCAGCAAGAACACGGTTGGTATGGCCATGGCCAACCATCTGAAGGAAGTAGCAAACTGCCTCCACTGATGACACACCTCTTGTACTTTTCAACAAACCTCGGCCCTCAAGTTTGTCAACAAACGCTAAAACCGTGTTGGGTAGTATACGATACAGATCGTACGCCCTCCTTTCATGGCCGGTCATTATTTCTAAAACCTTTTGATGGATGCTCCTAATACTAACCGATCTCGGTATTGGTTGGTGTGTGGTTGAGGCGTCTGAATTTCCCATGATATTGTGGGAAATTTGGTCGGCTATTTGGTAGGATATTGCGTTACCAATGTCATAAGCCGGAGCAGACATAACATGCAGTAGTTGTAGAATGTCATCAGTTGTTTCATATTGATGCATACCAGCCATCACGTCTATAATTAAAAGAGATTATCCGCATCAGGGAAATATCGAGATATTGCAGAAATGAAATTAGGGCTTGTTCCATTAAAACCATTACATAGTACTATAGTTCAGAGCTTGTTCCCAAAAGAATAAAATAGTACAACAACAACTGAATAAAATAGTACAACAACAACTTCTGATAAAGTTCATCAAATAAAAGGCAGGATACTGATATACTTATTAAATTAGTCAACCTCAAAAGTACGGTGTAGATTGTGGCGTGGAGGGTGATTGTGATGCAGAAGCTGCAGAAGCTGTGTTCTTCATTTCCCACAAGTCTTGCAACCAAATGGTAATTTTGTGTGGGGTGTCCATAAGGCTTAGGTAAATGTTACGGTTAGATGGATCTTTTATGGCATGCATAAGAGTGGTAAAAACTGGGACAGGGGCGTCAGGGTAGGTTGCATGAAAGTGGTGCAAAATGGTTTGATATTCGTCTTTATCATTACACCTAGTAGCAATTCCGCTGCCCATCTCATGTACCTTGGAAAACACCTTTGTGAATTCAGACACAACATCATTAGACAGGACACAACTGTCCTGTGAGCTTGACGCTCGCTTTCTACGTCTGATCGTGGTGGGAGTCGTTGCACCAGCACCTTGGTTGTGTGATCCGCCATTGGTGTCCTCACTTTGTGTCCCATAATTAACCACGTCTTCAGTGAAACCGGCTGGACCGGTTGGTTCTGGGCTGACAAATGAATCAGATGCATCTAGGTCAACAGCAACATCATCTTCAGATGCAACATCAGAAGGAGGTTGTCTATCGGTTGAGGACATTGCATGATGGCCCCTAGCTATGTTCCTCCCCCCCATCAGCTTGACATCGTGGTAGTGGTAGAATGGTCTGTTGATCAGTCTCGCTAGTTCCCTGTTTGCCTAAAATAGGGGACAACTACTGATTAGGTCAAAAGTAACAAGTTTAATTTAATATATAATAGTCAGGGGAGTATATATTATTAGACATACCGCAAGTGCCTCCCTCCACTCTGGGGTGTCAGGAAATATTGGCTTGTGCCTGTTGTCATCCCATCCAACACCACTTTTGTTGGTTACCAGTTTTATCTTTGCATAGTCTCTCCTGAGGTTCTTCCACCGAGTTTTTAACTGATCCAATGTACCCTCATTCCTCCCCATCCTGATATGCCAATCGCGTAGCGTCTCCCTCCACGCGTCCCTAGTAAATATTCCATCGACGCACCTACCCATGTCATATTGTCTCCTCAATGCCGCAACCAGAGCCTCATCCAACTCTTTCGACCATACAATACGGAACCTCGGGTCGGGTGCAGCCATAGTAGCAATGACACTACGATATATCAATTTAGTGTGGGTGTTTAAACGAAACCGTCATACGAACCTAGTATGAGACTACGCAGTTGAAAGCAATAACTTGTATTGAAGTAGGCTAAGACAAGATCAATTACCCGGACCAGTCATAAGATCCAAAATGTGTACAACAAATTTTAAATTGTAGTTAAATTTGAAATGGTTGTAGCAAATGCATCATCAAATATGTTCATTACAGGAAAACTACATAAATAGCAAGCATTCAGCATGGCATTCACATTCAACGTGTTCGTATTGCTCATGAGATATACCTGGTAAGCCCAAGTGAAGGTTGAAGAGAGTTGCACGGCCAGTGACAAGGTCAGGGACGCTACATACAAGAAATTCAGAGGGAACACAGATTATCCGAAATAGTGATATTATTTGCAATATAATCAGCAGATGTACATGTGGCATAGACGTAAATGTGGCAATAATGAAAGTTATATACATAATTTTGAAAGTTATACTTGTATGCATAGATGTAAATGTGGCAATAATGGGTATTTGAGGTTCCACTAATATACAAAACAGATTTATATAAATTCTGTAATCCACTATACAGCAGTTTTGGACTTAAGTAAGGGATTAAGGATAGCAGTGCTTAAATAGCAGCAGTAGATAATTTTTTATTTCAGTAGATAATTTTCATTAGTTTAGGGTTATATTCAGCTTATATACAGAGTTGTTGCAGCTAATATGGCTGCTTGAAGCTTCCTAAAATAAGCAAGAAGGGAAAAATATAAACATGATGGATAGAGAATAGTTTCAAGTGGGAGAAAGAGGGATACAACCACATTTGTCAGCCCATTTAGTTGACCACTTTGACAAGATGACAGTGGAGTGGGAAATGAAAGAGTCAGTAGTAGCAAGTGTGGCATATCCATCATATGTTGGGTAGCTAGAAATCCACAATCCACTATACAACAGTTTTTTATTTCAGTAATAATCTAATATGTGGCTATTTAAGTAACAAAGTTGTCTAGGCAAGCAGCTGCCAGATGCTTGCTTTGGTATGATGATTCAAACATTAAATGGGGACAAGTAATATAAACAACATGATCAACACCTAACAAATGAACTTCCTCACAAGGTAGATGAGTGCCACCTTTAACTAACATAATGATGTTTAAGTTTATTATGTTTCTACAAACCTGAAGAATATGAAGCATATTAGGTGATAGACAATTACTTTATCCCAATCCATGGTTGCAAACCAGAACAACAAAAGTTCCAAGTCAAGTATGTTATTTCTGATACCTCTAAACTTGACTGAGGCACTATTTATTGCTTATAGGGTACTAAGGTACATGGATTACTTCTGTAAAGGCACACAATCTAATAGCAAATTGCAAGTGATATGACATCCTACTCAATGAGAATAAATTCTAGCACAATTTACTATTAGGAAAGTATTACACCAATATCAGAAATACATTTTGTTTATCTCAAGGACCATTTTTACTAGTCAAACATTCAATTGTTAGGGATGTATAAATTTAGAGGAATGCTTAATAATATATAGGATTTCATCAATGTAACTATTGAATACTAAAACTAACTTATACATTGTTGCTAAATATAAGATCATTGACAATGTAACAATGTAATGCTTATTGAATAAAGAGGATGTATGAGTCAAATATGATTCAGAATTCTACATGTCTACCAAGTGAAGGATGTCCAAATCATGATTTTAGTATGATTTAACAATAAATAATAAGATACATACATAGTACTTCAATACCAAGAAATAATGAACTTTTCAAATAACTTGAGGAGCAACAATATCATGTAGTATTTATAAAAATGTTGAAAGCTAGTCATTTCCCTCATGGGTAGAAGATCATCATTGTAAAGCAAAAGTTATGTGTGTAACAATTCTCAAAAGGAAAAAAATGAGTTGAGTAGTTTCATTTTTTTGTATTTTATTTTGAGTAGTTGTTTGGTGGTTCATCAGGTCATAATACTTATTGAGAAAGTTTCAGGGGCTTCTCATTTAGACACATGAACGGATATCTAATAATAGTTTACATCTGTCTCTTATGATGGGACATTTCTTCAATAATATGTTATTTAATCTTTCATAACTTTCTTTAGGATTTAAAATATTATAAATCCCCATTAGCACATGTGATAATTTTAGGATTTAAAACTTTTATTTCAGTAGATAATTTTCATTAGTTTAGGGTTATATTCAGCTTATATACAGAGTTGTTGCAGCTAAAATAAGCAAGAAGAGATTTCTTATAAATACCAAGGATCAGATTCAACCAACTACCACAGGGATGCCTCAACATCAAGATCAAGATCAGATTCAAGCAACTAATATGCCTGCAATCTATGTATAGTACAATTCGATAGCTATACAAGAATGCCTCAACATCAAGATCAGATTCAACCAACTATCACAGGAAAAATAATAAAATAAATACCAAGAGTACTATCCAGAAAATAATGACATTGTACAACAAACATAGATATATATACTTCATTTGTATATTAGGACATGTGTATAGCAAATAAATAATTAAATACCTATATATAGACTCAGGACTCCATAAAAAACTTAAGGCGACATTTTGGTTAAGGCGCAGGTCAAGGCTCACCCCCTTGGGGCACCTTGACAAGTATGACATAAAGGCCAACAAGTTTACCCACATAATTGAAGTGTGTAGAAAAATATAAACATGATGGATAGTGGACCTAAATCACTCTATACCAACTTTTGAAGTCATCCAGAGTTCCAATCCAGCAACTAGCCATAAACAAATTGATGATCAGCAACGCGAGTGCCATGTAGTAATGAAAAACCTCTTATGACCATCACTGCAGGATCAACAGCCAAAAATTGAACTACTATTGTTTGCGAAAATTGAAGTTTTGGAATGCAGGCATAGACAGGATGCAACTACATATTACTGTGTGCGTTCCACAAGGACAATTTCAGGGTCTAAATCTTAAAAAGGAAAAACAATGTGACAAAAAATACCAGGAAATGATGTGAAATAACTAGTTCTTGGCTTGGTTAGGAATTACTTTTTGTTAGATAGAAACAAGAAGCTGACGTTCATCAAGTATCAGAGCAAATATACAATATAGAGGGAGGGGTTACTAACGTTCATCAAGTATCAGAGCAAATATACAATATAGAGGGAGGGGTTACTATGTAAAGCAGCCATACTGCAGCCCCACTCAATAAAGAATACAAAAAAAGGAAAAATCTGGGCTGCTTAGAAATTAAAGTATATATAGGAAATGCCACCATCGTTCACCTTGAGAAAGTAGGTTTAAAAGTGAAACATAAAACAAGAGCAGAAGGTTTTACTGATGGTCTGCTCTTCGTTGAACATCAGTGGACTGGACACACACCAGCCATGCTCTGGAATTCCCTAGTATCATTGCCAGCCATACTTCCATTCAATTGGTTATGATTGCATATGTATATTGGGTGTTAACCAGTAACTTTGGAATTTATAGTCATGGTGTCAACTTTCAAACTATGGTTACTTTTATCTATATATCAGAAGGTAACTTGTTGTGGTGAACAAGCAACCACATTGTACTGTAAAACTAGTGAATGATGATAAAGAACATAATAACTCAATCACTTAAATGAATGATTTCAAATGTTTTGTCAGGTACTAGAAATTTTACAGGAAAATGGAGCTTGAATGTTAATTGAAACTACACAATTTACCAAAAGAGAAATCATTAATTACACTGAAACCCCATTCTAATTACACCAAAACCCTAGTCAATGCAAAATTACCTCAATGGTAATCTAAGACTGGTTTCACTTTACATAAAAGAACTTCACTCGTGGTCACATATAACACAATATGAGGAGTTTCTATGACTCCATTCTGTTCGGATCTACAAAGCAATTTCTGTCCATATACACCACAAATAAAAACATGATGGATAGAGGATATTTTCAAGTGGGAGAAAGAGGGATACAACCACATTTGTCAGCCCATTTAGTTGACCACTTTGACAAGATGACACAAGATGACAGTGGAGTGGGAAATTGACCACTTTGTATGCATAGACGTAAATGTGGCAATAATGGGTTGAGGTTCCACTAATATACAAAATAGATTTATATAAATTATGTAATCCACTATACAAATTTTGGACTTAAGTAAGGGATTAAGGATAGCACAGCAGTAGATACAGAGTAGTTGCAATCGGAGAGCTAATATGTACAGAGCTGTTGCAGCTAATATGACTGCTTCCTAAAATAAGCAAGAAGGGATTTTGTATAAATACCAAGGATCAGATTCAACCAACTACCACAGAGATGCCTCAACATCAAGATCAAGATCACATTCAATCAACTAATGTTATACTGAAAACTATTTTTCAAGGTGACGAGATCAAGATCAGATTCAAGATCAGATCAGATCAAGATCAAGATCAGATTCAATCAACATCGTTACTAAATAGCAGGTCGGCGGAGACATATACCATTTTTTATACTGAAAACCTTGCAATGTTACTGACGAGATCGATGAAAAGGGGCGGCGGATACCTACCTTGCAAGCAGCTCGGCGACTTCCCACAACAGCGGCTCGGCAGCGGCGGCAGCGGCGGAACAGAAGAGTGTATGGAGGCTTCGAAGGTGAAATGCGACCAGATCGATGATGAAATGCACAAGTATATAGCAGGCGGGACATTGGTTGCCCTTCCTAGGGTTTACTGCACGGCGCTTTGATGCGAGTTGACAACTCGGGAGTAGCTCGGCGCTTGCAGACGAGCTTGCAGACGAGCCACCACAGCTTTGCCGCTTGATTGACCTGCTACTCCGCCTACTCCACTGGGCAGGGCTTAGGGCACGCCAGTCACCTGCCATGGCTGCCGCTGGAACGACCGATGGAAACGATTCCTCAGCTTTATTACTGGAGATAATAGTAATGGCGAGGACAGACCACAGAGCTCGTCTCGAGGTCTCGGGAGAGGAGGTATCGGGAGGGAAGAGATGATAGGCCACAGAGCAGAAGGAGCAGAAGATAGGAGGTAGAGGGGAAAGGAGACGAATGTCGGGATGGGTGTGGGGCGAGGGGAGGAGAGGATCGCGTAAACCGGGTTGTGAACCGGAATCTCGCCCCTCGTGGGACTGGGACAACCCCGATTTGGGGGTTCCGTTATCCCATAACGGAGGATTTTATGGGTTTTAAACCAAACGCGAACCAGCCTTGAACCGGCAGATGTTTGGCAGGATTGGCACTAAAAGACAGCACGAAACCGGGTTTCGGTCCCGTGCCAAACGCAGGCTAAGCTCCTGGATTTTTGGGTTCCTACAAGATTATATTTGGTTTAGCTGGATTGGTTTATGTATTGTGTACTACTGATATCATTTTTGAGAACTTTCTATCATTTTAAAGGTCCGTTTCGGGGTTAGCATACTATGTCTACACCTCAAATGTACTAGATTGAACTGAACGCCAAATTATTGTAAACTATGTAAATTGTGGATTGTATACAGGACAAATTAAGTCAGTCCAGTCCAGGTTTTCTGTTAATATTTTTAAGAGAGGGGTACAGTCCTTATAGCACCTGCAAAGAAGGGGAGTCATTGTTGTTTTTTATCGCTTCCTCGGTGCCCTATTAAGTGTTGTCGAGCCCAGATTTTAGCAGTTAAAAGGGAAACGGTCGGACCAAAATTCGACCAAACTGTTTGCGTCGAATTAGGTTCCTCGTCTATTTTTCAGTTTGGCAAGTGGCAAACTTCATATGAGCTTAATTCGTTCAACGCTCATGTACTGCATTTTAATTAATTTATTAATACGATTGGTATGTACATGTTTTATGTTTTTACTTGATATTTATACAAATATTCATCGTTTCTTACTTATCCGTTCAGTCCATCGTTTGAATTTATCTTTGACCAAAGGCCAACCTCGCATAATTATGAACGGAAGACTGTCTACCGGTCAGGATCGTGATTTGCCCACCATCGGTGTGGATTATCATTTGCTCACCACCTAGCCACATTCGTTGAATGTGGTCTATTTTACAAGTATGATTATATTACTCCCGTTACAGTGTCAAACAAACATAATTGTGAAAAATAACATGAGATATTAAACATATAAGAAGGTAAGCTAAATATATAAAGTCTTCATGTATTAAGGCACCCTACCAAAGAAAATCATAATCTTAAGGTGAAGTCACATTATAAGTCTCCTCATGCTCCTCCCCTATGAACTTCTCATTCATAGCCATGCATAGAAATAACAAATTAATAAGTGACATTGAGCATGTTAAATAGCATAAGCATTTAAGACTGAAAAAATAAAGAACGCCATAAATGTCAAAAGCTTAATGTCTTAAAATTATCATGAGTAATATTATCATCAACATGATTGCACCGAACTGCTATAATTTACCAAGAAGCCCATGATTGTTAGTTAGCCCATATTGCACATAAGTTCCATAAACATAATTGCTCAGAGACTCATAACAATGATATTTCAAGGTGAGTCATTAGCCATTACTTTTACTTGATACCTCATAATATTGTGGTATTACCCCCTAAAGATTATTATAGTTGAATATGACATTCTTATTTACATGAATTATAAAATAATAGATATCACATCAATAAGCATTCATTTTTTATTATTAAACAAAACACAATTCAAATCTATTTTGATAATCAAACCATGGGAAAAAGGATTTGATCTTCACCATAGCATAAGATAATTCATCCTATTTACAATCATCTAGATCTTGGTCCAAGTCCCAATCTCATAAAAAGCATATCCAAAACTCCATGTATAGCCTTGATTTACAAATAACCCCCTCATTACTACATCGTATGATAGGTTAGGATTTCAAGTCCAAATTTGGGTTTTAGAGTCTTTATGTTAATTATCCTTCCAACATTCCCTGTTATCCTATAAAAATAGCTAAGTTTAGAAGCATTGATTTGAACCTTATTACATTATCACATTCCAATTATGTTCTTACTAATTCTAGAGGTTCATTCTTATTCCGCATACTATGTTATCATTATTCTCAGGTTAATTCCACATAGACACACCACACATATAGATACATATTTACTCCATTCAATTAAAAGCTAATACCTAGCATGATATCAGAGGAATGGATTCCTTGTATAAATAGTGTACACAATCATATTTATAGTAATGCATATATGTGTTTTTAATTACATATATTAATGTTAACATTAAGATTTATATTACATACGTTGGTGACTTAGTATTAGAATACATCATATTAGTTTAAGAATTTTTTATTGGACTGACTCATATCACACGATAGATATTGTTCTTCCATGCACAAGAATATCACCAAACAATTAACACAATTACTACATTGGTTTACATTATTAATGAATTGAATTATTTCAGCATAATAATCTTATTATATATATAATTGTGTTAAATCTCATAGACAATATTAAATTCAATATCTCCATGTAAAACTAGAATGATACCAACTTCTATTACATTTTCTTACATTGATTGAATTCATAATCCAAATAACCTTATGAGGTTTTTGTTGGGAAATATGACATCAGATAGGCAGTGGAAATAAAAAAAAATCATATGTTGTAATTCCCTTAATAGACGACAGTGTGAATAAGTATGTAATGGGAAGGAATGATTTACGAGATCATAACTAGTTTTGGAGGAAGTCCAGCGATTATTCCTCATTGCAGTATGTGTCTTTCTTCAAGTAACACTTGAACATGTCTGCAGCAGCTCGTGGTTGATCACCACAGGCAACAGTCTGACGTTGTCCTCCTAGAGGGAAAACCTCATTGCCTCTACAATTGTCCACACGGATCACTAGGAACTCCTATCATTCTGGAAGAACAGATAGGAGGGAGTTGTCCCTCTTTATTGGGGTACTAGCAGCAACTTGCTCTTCCACAATTATTCGCCCTTGATATCCCTCACTTTATCAGGTAGTACTTGCTCAGGTTCTCTCGGTTACCACAACTAGAGAGACAAACAATTGTCATAGGCAATTGAGTTGTGTCTGAGAAGCTCCCAGTACCCCACTATTTATAGGAGGGTAAGGGGTAGGGTTCCCAGTCTAAGTGGGAGCAGAAGGGACCGAAATTTTATGATTTTTTACAACATGCGAGCGGCAACACGATCGGTTCACGTGTGAACCAATCGGTTGGCATGTGAGTCAATCGGTTCAACCCTTGAACCGGTCATTTCATCATGTTTTCCAATCATAATTGTATTGGAAATTGTAGTCATATTTATTTTACAACATGACATCAGCATAAATCCTTGAATCAATCAAATTGATCCACCAACCGCTCAGTTCCCAACCTGAGACAGTTGGTTCATGGTCCAGAATTGCCAAAGTTGGTTCAATTGACTTGACACACTGAAACGATTGGTTGAACACTTGAACCGGTCCATTTATAGTTTAGTCAGTAAACATTCAACCAATGTTGTTTAAATTAAATACCTAACTCCTTAGTAATTAAGTTTAAACCATATGCATGAATGAACTCATGTTCCAAGTGTATCCTATTTGTGTGACCCTATAGGTTTCAAGTTATGTTGGCAATGAATGTCCATAAGCAACTTATGATATCACAAGCAAAGAGCGGTGTCTAGCAACACATCATTGCTACCCAAGTAATCTGAAAAGTTAGAGAACAACTTCAACCTACAATCTATGATTGGTGTTACATTGATTATATAATTCCCTTGTCATTGATATTCGAATTGAACTCGAGGCATGGAATCATAATCCATTCAATGTTCAATTCATATTCCTTGATCCAGAGTATATTGTCTAAGATATATGTGACTTCGATATCATATATTGATTCACCTGTGCAGGTGCATGCTTTTCTCACTCTCACATATCAAGTGGCCAGGATATCACACTCATGTAGGAGGGACAAATCCCATTTACATCACTCACAGCCATCCCCATGTGTCACAGTGCATTTGATCACCACCTTTATGGAAACCCTTATCCAAGGTCACGGTGGGTGATGTCAAAGTACAGTGAATGACATGTGATGAGTGTAGTGCTTTCAGGTCTAAGAACCACAATCTTCACCTTCACTATGAGCGATGATTATGGCCACCAATTATGATTTCCAGGTGTCACTCTTAAGGTGGGTCAATCCAAATACACTATTATTTAACAAATATCTATGTGTTTGGTTTGATATCATATATATCATGATTGATGAGATTTTTTCATCAACCAACATATACTCTAGCCTTATGTGTGATTGATGTCTATCAGCCTTCTACAATAACATCCAACTAGGGACATAACAAGAATTTATATATTCTTATCATATGTATGATCTCATTATCCAGGTCATCAACCCAAAGACATACGTGATTGAGAAATGTCATTCTTTAGACACTCTATTATGTTTCATCATTATCTCATAATTGATTGAAACAAACTAAATTGTAAGGTTCCCTTTATTATTAATCAAATCACTTATTTGATATGCCATCTCAAACATCATATGATTGGCTCTCTGGGAATACATACCAACATACCCCCACTTGCACTTAGATTCAATCACCCACGAATCTCATTCTTAGTGATCTAAACATGTACATCATGTTTCTACAGCGCTAGTGCTAATCCAACGAATTAGCAACATTTTGCTCCTAGTCGGAATATTGCAAGTTTCAAATTGCTTCATTATATGACATCGCATATGAGATGGAATTTCTATAATATGTTATCTAATATTCCTTTCCTAGATAGTAGCTCCATTGTTGTCATTGTATCTTGATTGTGTCAAAAATGGTTGTAGCATCTCCAAATTCATCCATATAAACTTCTAGATCCATATCATATCCACTCTTGTGTTCACAACACCAGGATACTCAACTTTTATTGTAGAATCAAATAATGGTCTGTAATTCAGAACCTTGCCAACTTACAACTCTTCTTTTAAGATTAAACATAGTTTTATATTGTGATCATTTTCTATCATTTTGGAAGATTGCATCGGTGTAACCCCTTACAGCCAACTCTTCCTTATTTCCATAATGTAGTAACTGATCCTTAGTGCTTCTCAAGTACTAATGATGTTCTTTATGGCATTCCAATTGTTGGATCTAGGGCTCTAGAGGGGGGTGAATAGAACTTCAAAATTTCTCACAAGATAGATTAGACCTTCAAATTATATCAAATTAAACCATAAGTACAATTTGAAGTCCTGACTAACAAGCATAGCAAGGATGACAGGAATTGAAGCAAGCACTTGACAAGGTCATGTAGAGTGGTTCCACTCTCCAAACTAGGAGAGAGTCAGTCCACTACCTAGAGAGGTCATCCTCTAGGACTTTGCAAGTGCATTTCTCTATATATTCACCAAAGAGAGTTACAACACAAGACCACCAAAGGACTTACCCATCCAAGAACCAAGATCATTCCACCTTACCAAGGACTTACCCCCTTTTCCAAGAGTCTTCAGCCTTCTCCAAGGTCTTACCCACTCTAGCACAAGTCTTCCACCTTCAAGAACTTTTCCACTATTCTTGGATCTTCAGCCTTTGCCTTCTCCTTCACTAAGAGAAGATCATCACCTCTTCTTCAACCTTGAAGAAGAGCAACAGTAGCTCCACCTTCATTCATAGTAGCTTGCTTCACCTTTGCTTCATGGAGGAAAGGGGTAGGGAAGATGGAGTAGATGAAAGCTTTACAAGCACAAGGAAGTAGCTCTCTTACAACAGTCCTATCTTACTCATAATCATGAAATGAAGTGTAAACTAGAGAGAGAAAGGGGCTCAAGGAGTTGCAACACACTCAACTATAACAAGGACTTAGAATAGCATAAATGAGTAAACTTGGAATGAACTCCAAGGGGTCCTATTTATAGTTGGCGGTGTTCCCTTGAGTTTGGAATCACTTAGGGTCAAAATATAGCCATTTTTCAAGATGCAACAGATCTATTTTCATCAAAAACAACTCACCAATGGTTACAATCACTTTTTCTACATTTTTCGCATAGTACATTTGGTCGAGTTTCAGTAAAGGTAACTCAACCGATCAACTAAAAGACAAAGCCAATTTTCAAACTATTGGTCAAGTTTGTTCTGGGAAACTCTACCAATGACCTAAAATTAGATTTTCTCAGTGATTCAGTCGGTCGAGTTTTGTGAGTTTGCAACTCGGTCGATGGGTCATCTTCAGAAAATCCATCATAGGATCGGTCGAGTTTCCAACTCGGCCGATGAACATACTGTGACAAATTTTCTAAATTAACTTTAGAGTGATTAAACCTTGGGATTAAGTGTCCCTAATATTTTTCTCATCTTAGTTACAAATCATATCATCAATACAAGTGATTAAAAAAATCATCTAAGGTCATTTGGAGTGATTTCCCAAATTGCACACTTGCATTGCATTTGACTTGAACTTGAACAAGCTAGGGCTTGTATAATTTGGTCCTTTTCATGTACCTAAAGCCTAGAATCAATCTTGAAAAAACATATTAGATACATAGGAATAGAATGGTTAAGTCATTATCAAAATATGGGCAATGTATAACTCTCAAGTCAACATCCTCTCCCTTTTTGACAATGACAAACCATTCCTCAATCATATTGAAAAGGATATTGAAGTTATACCCTTGTGAATTGTAAGGGTATTCAAGATTTGAACAATGTGAGTTGCTCCCCCTCAATCTATGCTTACTCTAACCTGCATAGTTATTCTTTCTACATAAAGAAATATAACATACATATATCATATGGTCCTTTAGGAAGTCACATGATAAAGCATATAATGAACAGGAAAAGGATCACATAGGCAATAAAAACAATATGGTTGAGCTTCAAAACATTGAATTTCTCTCTCCCTTTTGACATTATCAAAAAGGAAGGGGGTAGAAGAGCATGAAAACAGGTCTTCTCTAAGCATAACCAAAACATACATCCATATCATGCAATCTCAAAGCATACACCAAACAGAGATGAGAGAAACAAACAGGCTAAGTCATAATCAAAAATATGGTAAAACATGGCACCAACTCATAAGATATAGAAAATCAAAGAGTAAGTGTGCACAGAATGAAGATCACAACCAAGAACGCAAGTTCTCAAAAAACAGCTACAAGCCACAATGATGAAAGCTAAGATGATAAAATAGTATAGCTCAGAACATGTGCCCAGATGTTTCTAATACAAAATATCCTAGAAATATATATGATCAGCATCTAGACTAAAAACTAAGAAGAACTAAACATCTAAGCTATCTATATCAACAGCATCATCATCACCAGCATCAGAAGCATCAGGCTCATAGTTGTCATCTCCGTATGAAGGTGCAGTAGAGAGAACAGCATCACCTTCATCACCGGAGGCACCAGCAAAACCATTAGAGCCATCATCATCAGATGCATCACCATCATCCTTATCATCATCAGTAGCCTCCTCACTAGCAGTAGCCTCTTCAGCAGCCTGGTCTGACATCTCCTCATCAGCAAGAGAACCTAAACCATGATCGGGCCAACGTGCATTATGCTCATCCCAAGACATACTAAGAGCATGGAGCTCATTGGCCTATGGGAAGGAAGGAGCAAAACTACCGAAGCTAGCAAGCAGAGTGGCCAAGGGGCCAGCAGTCAAAGGCAGTGCTCCAGGAGTAGATCCACCAACAGCAGAGGGTATAGCAGCGGAAGAAGTAGGTGGAGGGGCAGGGTAAAAGTGATCATATGCATATGATGCATAATCACCTTCTGGGTAGGGCTGGTAGGCAGGATAGAGATGTGCACATGGTGTGTTCATGTGGGACATGATGGAACATAGGTCCTGATGCAGATGCTCTTGAACCGGAAGGTTGTATGCCTGTTGATGCATCATGTAGCCCATAAGGGTTTCATTTAACACATGGAACGAGGCACGGGAAGGTATGGAAGGGTGAGGTGGTGGAGGTGCTCAGGTAGAGGCTGAGATATGTGGTGGAGGAGAGGATAGGAACAGACTTCTGAAGAATGGTCTCACGGGTACAAACTTCTTTCTGGACAGGTTTGTAATGAAAGTCATGGAAAAGATATTTGCCAGTGGCAAGATGGAACAAACCACATATCAGGGTTGGATATGGAGGGTGGGTGTCACGGGTGTTCTTGCCTGAGTCAAAGTAGGTCATATGGTGGAGTATATATCTTGACCACTTGACTCTGATGTTCTCCAAAAGATAATGCATGATCACCACAATATTTTTTGCAATCTCAGTTTGGTTCTTATTGGGATGGATATTGCAGTTAACAACTAGGGCGAGGATGTGTCTCTTGAGGTCCAAGGCAGAGGAGGGAAGGGTGTACTTCTTCCATTATGGGAATTGAGGCTTCTTCAAGAACCTATGAATATCAAGGAGGGTAAGATCATATTCCTTATAGAAGGCCTCAGGCTCAACTAAGTCAAAATACTCTGGGTAATCCTTACACCAGGTATCAGTTTTGTCAGTATCCAAAAAGAAGATATTCAGGGTATCCTCATAAACTTGAAATTTCTTCCCGACTATCATGGATGTGAGGACTACTTGAGTATTAGGTGAGGGTACAAGGGCATCGTAATTCCAATACAAGTTAGCATAAAATTCATAAACTCCTTTCGTGCTAGTGATGGAATTGTTGTAGCACGCGCGTTCAACACCCAAGGCAGAGAGATGGTGATGACTAAGCAACTCTGCTACGTGATCTATGACTTCTTGTCTTATAGGTCTAGGCTCAAAAAGGGCTCAAAAAGGGAAAGAATTCCAAAGAAGGAGCTCCTTATACCTATTCACAACCCCATTTGAGACAAAAAGAGTGTCATCAAATGGAATCAAGCGAGAGTTGGATAATGATGAAGGTGCATTAGCTGGGGCGGCCCTCTTCCTCCCATTGGATGCCATAGAGACAAAAAAGAGAGGGAGGAGAGAGCAAAAGCTAAAGACTCACCACCAAAACTCATCCACATACTTAGGTTAGCAAGGGGGGAGGTCAAGCTAGGTCAGGCTAGGGCTAGGTTGAGGAAGGTTAGGGAAAGGGTAGAGAGCTTAGGGGAACTTGAGGTAGAATCAATCAACTTTACTCTAGTTGAGAGGGAGAATAGCCGGCCGAACCCATCTTAAGTTTTCTCTAGTCCGGCAATCGGTCGAGTTCGGTGAACTCAGAAACTCGACCGATAGGCTCTTTAAAAAGCTCTAGGCCTCCAATCGGTCGAGTTGGCAACTCGACCAATGGTCAACCTAACCTAAACATACAAAACTTAGTTTCAAGTCATTAGAGTGCTAATTAAATTTATTTTTCAAGTCCATAATGTATTTTGAACATACTTAGGCACATATCACTCATCATTGGGTACTATTTTGTGGTAGAACATGTGTTTGCAAAAAATACCCAAAAAAGGAAAGAAATAAGGCAAAATGAACATGAAAATTGATTTTTAGCATATTAACATGCAAAGATGATCAAAATAGAGGCAAAACATGTAGGATAGATGACAACTAGCTAGAAGGCATATCAGATTCATTCAAAGCAGTTATAAGAAATTTTGATCTAATAAAGTTAAATTGCTCTCTAGCTAGAAGTTTAGTGAAAATGTCCGCCAATTGATTTTTTGTGTCCACACACGTGATATAGATATCCTTCTTGGCAATGTGATCACAGATAAAATGATGATGAACCTTTATATGTTTATCTCTACTATGCAAGATAGGATTATATGACAAGTTAATTGCACTAGTATTATCACAATAGATAGGAGGAGCATCAAAATGAATGTTAAAGTCTTAGAGCATTTGCTTCATCTATAGGATCTGGGCACAACAACTCCCAGCTATAATGTATTCAGTCTCGATGGTTAATAATGCCATTGTGCTCTGTTTCTTGGAGAACCAAGACACCAAGCATGGTCCTAGGAGGAAATAAGTGCCACTTGTGCACTTTCTATCAATCAAGCACCCTGCATAATCTGCATCACTATAAGCAGTAAGAGTAAAGTCCCTTGACTTGGGATACCATAGTCCAAAATTTTGGGTTTTGGCTAAGTACCTTAAAATCCTCTTAACAGCTATGAGATGTGATTTCTTAGGATTTGATTGAAAGCGAGCACACAAGCCAACACTAAGCATTATATCAAGTCTAGAGGCAGTTAAGTAAACTTCCAATCATACCTCTATAGAGCTTCTCATCTACCTTCTCACCTTCTTCATCTTTGTTAAGTTTGGCGGTGTTTAACATGGGTGTGTCCATATGCTTGGTGTTCTCCATCCCAAAGTGTTTGAGTAGTTCACTTGTGTACTTGCCTTGGTTGATGAAGTTTCCATCTTTTGTTTGCTTGATTTGAAAGTCGAGGAAGAACGTGAGCTCACCCATCATACTCATCTCGAATTCACTCTGCATAAGATCACTAAATTATTTGCAAAGATCAAGGTTAGTTCCACCAAAGATGATATCATCAACATATATTTGTATGATAAGAAACTTGTTGGAAGTGTGCTTTAAAAATAAGGTAAAATCCACTTTACTCGTGATCTAACAAAAAGTTTTTTAATTTCTCATACCAAGATCTAGGTGCTTGTTTGAGTCCATAGAGAGATTTTTTTCAACAAATAAACATGGTTAGGTAAACTATCATATTCAAAGCCTGGAGGTTGTGCAACATACACTTCCTCCTCAATTGTACCATTCAAAATTGCACTTTTAAAATCCATTTGATACAGAAGAAATTTTTTATAACTAGAAAAGGCAAACAACATACGAATGGACTCAAGTGTAGCTACAGGTGCATATGTTATATCCAAATCTATACCTTCTCGTTGATTGTATCCTTGAGCCACTAAACTTTCTTTGTTCCTTACCACTTTGCCGCTTTCATGAAGCTTGTTGCGGTAGACCCATTTGGTGCCAATGATCTTAACCCATGATATACCCATGATCTAACAAAAAGTTTTTAAATTTCTCATACCAAGCTTTAGGTGCTTGTTTGAGTCCATAGAGAGCTTTTTTCAACAAATAAACATGGTTAGGTAAACTATCATATTCAAAGCCCGGAGGTTGTGCAACATACACTTCCTCCTCAACTGTACCATTCAAAATTGCACTTTTAAAATCCATTTGATATAGAAGAAATTTTTTATAACTAGAAAAGGCAAGCAACATACGAATGGACTCAAGTGTATCTACAGGTGCATATTTTTTATCCAAATCTATACCTTCCCGTTGATTGTATCCTTGAGCCACTAAACTTGCTTTGTTCCTTACCACTTTGCCGCTTTCATCAAGCTTGTTGTGGTAGACCCATTTGGTGCCAATGATCTTTCTATCACTTGGTCTTGGCACTAGGTTCCAAACTTTGTTCTTTTTAAATTTCTCCAACTCTTCTTTCATAGCTAGGATCTACTCATCATCCCCAAGAGCTTCCTTGACATTCTTTGACTCGAGTTGTGAGATGAAGGCATTGTTGGCTTGTTCTTTGTTGAATGCAGCCTGTGTCTTCACTCTTTCAAATGGATCACCTAAAATCAGCTCATTTGGATGATTCTTTGCAAACTGGGGGGTTGGATCCTTCTTCTCGTCATCTTTCTCTTCTTCCTGAGTGACTACCTCTTTTCCCTTTTGGGTGATGTTGAGCTCTTTTAGAATGGGAATTACTTCACCTGCAACATCATCATTTGGAACAATATCTTTGGGAATAGAGGGGTTAGTCTCAATAAACTTTATATTTATGGATTCTTCAACTTTAGCAAGATCAACATTAAAAACTCTATAAGCCTTTCTAGTAGTGCTATATCCAAGAAAGAAAGCCTTGTAAGACTTCGGATCAAACTTATCGAGAGAATATTTTGTATTCAAAATAAAACAAGGACATTTGAAAATATGGAAATACTCAATAGAAGGCTTCCTACCATGCCATAGCTCATAGGGGGTTTTCTTCAAAAAATGATGTGTAAAAACCCAGTTTTGCACATAACATGAGGTATTAACAGCTTCAGCCCAAAACTTCTTTGGAGTATCATACTCTAGAAGCATGGTCATAGCCATCTCCTATAAAGGCCTATTCTTCCTCTCTACAACCCCATTTTGTTGAGGTGTTTGAGGTGAAGAGAAGTTGTGTGCATAACCAGATTCTTGATAAAAATGTTCAAAAAGCTTATTTTCAAATTCTCCCCCATGATCACTACGGATGGAAACTATGTGACAAGGAGTTTCATTCTCAACTCAGGGCTCGTCTGGTTGGGTGTAAAATCAACCCACAGCATGAGTTGAAAAATAGGAAATCCAACCAGATTAGTTGAAACTGCAACTTTTTTATTTGGTTCCAAAGAAATTGAACTGGATGAGTTGATATTCTTCGGTTTGGTTGGGTGTGATTTCTCCATGGAAATGGATATCTAAGTGCAGCGGGCACATGCATGCACGTCGGGTACTCTCTCCATCTTCATAAAATCGGGAGAAAGAAGCGTCGAACCCACTGCTTGTGGGAGCCGAGGAAGCAACGGAAAATGAACCGCGGCTCTTTTGAGCACAATTCCTTTTCACATATTTTGTACATGTCCTGGAATTAGCAGCAGTTCTGATTCTGACCGTGGGTTGTAATTCGGTCAAGCCAAATGTGGTGAATTGCAACTCGCATTGAATTAGAGCTGCTCACGTTGGAATTCATCCCAACCAGATGGGCCCTCATTTACAAAAGCTTGAGAAAACATCAAGTGTATCACTTTTAGAAATGAGAAAGAAAGTCCAAGTATATCTAGAAAAATCATCGACAATAACAAGGCAATACTTGGAACCACAAAGCGATTGAGTTCTCATTGGTCCAAATAGATCAATGTGAAGAAGCTCAATAGCTCTCTTGGTACTAAGAATTTCTTTGGATTTGAAGGAGGACTTGGTTTGCTTTCCTTAGGTTCAAGGTTGGCATTCCTCATCCTTTTCAAAATCCAATTTGGGAAGTCCTTTGACCAAGTCATTTTTTCTCAACTTCTTCAACTGATGCATATTTACATGACCAAGCCGGCAGTGCCAAAGAGAAATATCATTCGAGTTGACTACTAGGCATCTACCAATAATAGGCTTAATAGAGTCAAGAACGATAACATAAAGATTACCACTTCTAGTTCCCCTATATATAACTTGGTAGGTGAGGGAATCTAGAATCAAGCATTCAAATGAAGTAAATAACACAAGGTAACCATTATCACATAGTTGACTAACACTAATTAAATTGTGATGTAGACCATCCACAAAGAGAACATTCTTGATGCACAAGTACTCACCTACATCACCCTCACCTTTGACTTTACATTTCTTGTTGTCCCCAAAGGTGACTGATCCTCCTTTCTTTTTGGTGAAGTTGTTGAAATGGCTTATATCACCTGTCATATGCTTAGTACAGCCACTATCAACAATCCATCTCCCAATTTCCTGCAAGAAAGGAGAATGTCAGTTCCCAACTCAAACTTTGGGATCTGGAGTTAGCTTGGGGACCCATTTCATCTTTGGGTGGTCCCCTTAGGCTTGTAAGGACAATAAGTTGAGTAATGATCATCACATTTACAATAAGAACAAACCATAGGATTCTTAGTGTTGGAAGACTATCCTACAAAGAAAGAGATCTCCTTGCTCTTTTTCTTACCTATGGCTTTGATCTTGCCCTTTGATGCTCCCCCTACAAATCCCAAACCACTAGTACCACTTTGTTTGGTAGAATGGTCAAGGATTTCATTTAGGGAGTTCTTCCCTTTGAGGTATTTCTGTAGGGATGCCCTCAATCTATGGTTATCATCATTTAAAGAAATAATGGTAGAAGATAAGCTAGCTATGTCATCCCTAGCATGAACAAGATCAGCCTCGAGACATAAGGCTTTAGTTAAATATGAATCCTTTTCAGAAGAAATGGAAGCAACATTAGCACTAAGTAATAAAGGTCTAGAAGATAGATCATTTGCTTGACCAAGCAACCTAGCATTTTCAAATTTAAGCATTTGAATTTCTTTGAGATAGACATCTCTTTCTTCTCTACGAGCATCAATAAGGAGCTTAAATTCAGCATTTTTAGTTTTAATCATTTCTAGCTCTTTAAGGCAATTTTGGTTTTCTTCCTTAAGTTTTTCAATATTCTTAAGGTAGAAACCATTCTCAACTTAAATCCCATTGTATTGGAGCTCAAGATCAAGGTATTTCCCTTGAAAATTATCAATACTCTCAAGATTAGATTTCTCATTCAGCTCAAGAATTTCAAGTTTAGCATATAGATCATCAATGATTTTTCCTAACCGTTTCTTTTAGATTTACATTTAGCAAAAGATGAACGGGTATAGATAAGCATGTCAATAAAATCTTCCTTAGATAACTCATGCAAACTTACCTCACTTACCTCACCAATTTCTTCACTAGTAGAGGCCATGAGTACAAGGTGGCCCTCTCCATCTTCTTTGGAGCTTGAGTTGCTTGAAGATGAAGCTTCCCAAGCTGCATGAGCTGCATTTTTTAGCTCTTATCCTTCTTGTCCTTCCTCTTGTGTGTGCTCTCCTTCTTGTACTCTTCTTCCTTCTTTGAACTATCATTGTGGTGTGACTTTCTTGACTTTGGAAATTCACTCTTATAGTGTCCTTTTTGTCCACACTTGCAGCATCTCAGAGTAGAGGAGGAGGCTTGCTTTCCCTTGAAGTGTTTGCCCTTGATGTAGTTGGTTTCATGCTCACTTGGGCCATCATCTTCACTAGAGGAGGAAGGAGAAGTTTGGTAAGAAAGTTGTTGTTGAAGGATGACCGCCTCCACTTGTGCTTTGAAAGCACTATCTTTGATCTTCTTGGCTTCCTTCTCATCTTGCTTAGCTTCTTCTTATTGCTTATCAAGTCTTGGCTCATGGGCTTGGAGGTTGTCAATAAGCTCTTCAGTTGGGATGTCACCAAGGATCCTCACTTCTTCAATGGAGGTGACCTTTGACTCCCATCTCTTTGGTAGAGTCCTGAAGATCTTAGAGTTGAATTACACCTCTATCCAAAGTGTTGCCCAATACAGCGAGCCCATTGATGATGACATTGAGTCTTGATTACATCTCTGCAATCCCTTCTTTCTTGACCATCTTAAAGTTCTCTAGAAAGTTGTTCAAC
This sequence comes from Alisma plantago-aquatica, assembly GCA_963693085.1. Lineage (NCBI taxonomy): Eukaryota > Viridiplantae > Streptophyta > Magnoliopsida > Alismatales > Alismataceae > Alisma > Alisma plantago-aquatica. The sequence continues at coordinate 413,581,476 of OY856409.1, forward strand.
ATGTAGATCTTGGCCTCCTTGACTTGCTTTGTGCCTTCATAGGTGATGTATAATTTGTCCCAAATCTCATAGGCGGTGTCCCAAGATGAGATATAGTTGAACTCCATTGGGGTAAGGACTGCATAGAGGATGCATATGGTTTTGGCATTGAGTTGGGCTTCTTTAAGAGCAGCTTCACTCCATGTTGCAACAGCTCCGGTTGGCTCCTTTTAAGGTATGACCAACACCTTCCACATGTCAAAGTTCATGCCTTAAATGTAGAATTGCATATGCCTCTTCCAATAGAGGAAGTTGGTACCATCAAAGACCGAAGGACGCATGGAGAAGCATCCCTCTAGGTTGAGAGAACCAAGTAGGTTGTTGCCCATCTTCTCGTCTCATAGGATATTATTGAAGAAGATCCTTGGCTATGATACCACTTGTTAGATCTAGGGATCTAGAGTGGGGTGAACAGAGCTTCAAAAATTCTCACAAGATAGATTAGACCTTCAAATTATATCAAATTAAAACCAATAGCTTAAGCAAAATTTGAAGTCCTAACTAACAAGCATAGCAAGGATGATAGGAATTGATAGCAAGCACTTAACAAGGTCATGTAGAGTGGTTTCACTCTCCAAACTAGGAGAAAGTCAGTCCACTACCTAGAGAGGTCAGCCACTAGGACTTTGCAAGTGCTTTTCGCTATAAATTCACCAAAGAGAGTTACAACACAAGACCACCAAAGGACATACCCATCCAAGCACCAAGAGCATTCCACCTTATCAAGGACTTACCCACTTTGCTAAGAGTCTTTAGCCTTCTCCAAGGTCTTACCCACTCTAGGACAAGTCTTCCGCCTTCAAGGACTTTTCCACTCTTCTTGGATCTTTAGACTTTGCCTTCTCCTTCACCTAGATAAGATCGTCACCTCTTCTTCAACCTTGAAGAAGAGCAGCAGCAGCTCCACCTTCGCTCGGAGTAGCTTGCTTCACCTTTGCTTCATGGAGGAAAGGGGTAGGGAAGATGGAGTAGATGAAATCTTTACAAGCACAAGGAAGTACCTTTCTTACAACAGGCCTATCTCACTCATAATCACGAAATGAAGTGTAAACTAGAGAGAGAAAGGGGCTCAAGGAGTTGCAACACACTCAACTATAGTAAAGACTTAGAATAGCATAAATGAGAAAGTTTGGAATGAACTCTAAGGGGTCCTGTTTATAGCTAGGGGTGTTCCTTTGAGTTTGATATCACTTAGGGTCAAAATATATCTATTTTCCAAGATGCAACGAATCTATTTTCACCCAAAACAACTCACCAATGGTTACAATCACTTTTTCTACATTTTTCGTACAATACATTCAGTTGAGTTTCAACTAAAGGTAACTCGATCGATCAACTAAAAGATAAAGCCAATTTTCAAACTATCAGTCGAGTTTGTTCTGGGAAACTCGACCGATGAGCTAAAATTAGATTTTCTCAGTGAGTCGGTCGGTCGAGTTCTGTGAGTGTGCAACTCAACCGATGGGTCATCTTCAAAAAACCATCATAGGATCGGTCAAGTTTCCAACTCGACTGATGAACAGCCTATGACAAATTTTCTAAATTGACTTTAGATTGATTAAACCTTCGGATTAAGTGTCCCTAATATTTTTCTCATCTTAGTTACAAGTTATATCACCAATACAAGTGATTACAAAAATCATCTAAGGTCATTTGGAGTGATTTCCCAAATTGCACACTTGCATTGCATTTGGCTTGAACTTGAACAAGCTAGGGCTTGTATAATTTGGTCCTTTTCATGCACCTAAAGCATGAAATCATCTTGAACAAACATATTAGATACATAGGAATGGAATGGTTAAGTCATTATCAAAATATGGGCAATGTATACTCTCAAATCAAACACCCATGACCTGCATTAGAATGTGACTAATACCATCTTGTCATGTCCAATACATACAAGATTATGGGATGAATACATTACATACAAAACATGATAGATCCAGTTATTGGTGTATATGGCATCTTACTCATGTTTTTCCATTCTTCTCAAGAATTTGAATATAGGGCTCTTGAGAGGCTAATCCTATGTATTATGGACAGATTTTGTTTCATTGAATCCTTCATGTTGAACCCTTCAGCATGTTGCTAACATTTGTACTCATATTTAGGTCATGAAACTTTCTAGAGCTATCTCTATAGATCTCAATTCCTATCACATAGGATGTTTCTTCTAAATCCTTCAAACTGGAGGTATTTTCCATGCCAGGTTTCAATACTTACAATATCAAAATGTTATTCCCCATCAACATGTGGAATATTTATATGCTCCCACAAAATTTTTTGTAATCACAGATTCCATCTTTTATCTTGACTTAAGTCAAATTCTTTGACTATCTTGTCAAATTGAAGACTTCGTCTCTGAGATGTTTGTTTTAACCTCTAGATTGAACTTTGTAGATTATAGACTTTATTTTCATTAATGAAGTTATAAAACCTTTAGCTTGTGTCATGCACACATCCTCAAGCATTCCTATCAAGGAATGCAGTTTTAATCTTCACATGACAAATCGGATAGTCTTGATAAGCTGCAATGACAAGCATGATAATTGGTGAAGGAATTTCATCATGTTCAACACTTTGAACTTGTTTGAAAACCTTTGCAACCAATCTGTCTTATAAGGTTATCCATCTTGGTCTTATACTTGAAAATCCAACTGCACCCTATGGGTTTTATCCCTTTATATGGTACTAGCAAGGTCATACCTTATTAGTCTACATGGACTCAATAGATTTATGCCTCTTTTCAAATGTTGGTCCCTTAATAGTTTCTAGTTGATTGTTGGCTCATCGACTTATGACCAACTCACCATCACATTGAGTTAAAAGATATCATAATATTTTATGCTCATGGTGTGTTCTACTAAATCTATGAGTCATGTGTTACATAAGGAACTTGAGATTCCACAACAATTTGTGATTTTCCTTGTCCCATTGTACCTCCTTGTTGACCTTGAACTTTTTGAGTCCTACTTCGCTCCCACTGATTCTTTTGGAACTTAGTTATTGTAATAATAAACACTTTTTTGTCAAATTGGGATTAAAGGCAGTATTTAACATTTATATGGTCTTTTGGAAAAATCTTTCCAATAAACTCAATTTCTTATATAAGTTTCAATCCTAATAGAAGACATATCAAGACATTCCCATACCATATATCATATGGTTTCTTTTAAACTATTTTAAATAGTACATTGTTTTAGTGTAAAGTGTGTATCTATGAGGAAATTAGAAGATTAGATTAAATGATAATCACATCAAGATGTGATCCCTTCTTTCTAAAAAAATCATCATGTTTTAGGTGTATTTTTATTGTCACTGCCTTTTAGAAGGTCCTCAAACTATTAAAGTAAAGTATTTCAACATTTGATCATATCAAAGTATCTTAATACTTTTACCAAGGTTATTTATGTACTTCACTATGATCTTCTTGAAATTTCAAGATATTCAAGTTTGTATTTTGCTAAATACAAATCATTGTATCAACTGAGATCATCACTCAATATAATTAAGTAAAAATAATTGCCTTTAGCATTTATTCCAGAAGTCTATGTACATCATTATGTACAAGTCCTAATAGAATGATTATTCTCCCATTACATCTAGTGAAAGGTGTTTTGTCATGTTGTGCATAAATAAAACTTGCATATCTCTTATAGGTTCAACAACTGAAAGAGTCTAGATAAACATCATCATGGATTCTAGAAATACATTTCTCGTATATGTACTCTAGACGAATAATGCTATAGATATTTGATGTTTGAGTTATCAATGAAAATGCCTTTTGGTATTTATGTTGTAGACATTTATCTTTGAATCCTTAAAACAAAGATCATAAGATATTTTGGGGCATCTCCACACAAGATCATATCTTTGAAATAAAATATTAATTATTTTATTCATAATCATCATTATCCATACAAGATGCAGAAAGTAAAATGTTTCTATCATTGGCATAATGAAATGGCAGTTCATCTAACTCTATTATATGTCTTGTGGGCTAAGATAAATTCTAAATGTAGACTGAAGTCGTAGCAACTCTTTCTTCATAGAATCCATCCTTGTCCTTACATAAAGGCTTACTTCTTATCAGATCCTACATATCAACCATATGTCATATCTACATCTGGTATCATATAGCCAAGATGAAGAAGTATTTAGATTTTATCTTATAATGTATATACCTGAGGCAGAATTCTCTATCTCATCCTTCTTCTTCCTTAGTTCCTCTAGGTAGAGAGGACAATTCCTCTTCCACTATCCAGGCTAGTGATAGTGGTGACAATTTCCTCCCTTATTTACTCCTCCCTCTGCCATGAGTGTTGAAGACATGGGCCTATGGCTAGCTTTAAAACTCTTCTTAGATTTGACTTTGCCTTTAGACTTCCCCTTTAGTTTGTTGATTATCATAACATACTTGAGTTTGTCTTTCTTTATTTGTGCCTCAGTTGTTATCAACATGCCAAGTAACTCTATCAACGGCTTGTCAAAGTCATTCATGTTGTAGTTCATGACAATCTAATTGTACGACTCTGGCAGAGACTGCAGAATCACATTAGTGACCAACTCTTGACCCAAGGGGAATCCCAATCTAGAAAGGTTCTCCATGTACCCAATGAGCATGAGCACATGAGGACCTATGAGATCTCCTTTTGTCATGTTATATTGGAACAGTGTCTTAGAGACATCATATCTCTCCTGTATTATCATATCTTGGAACATGCTCTTAAGATGTGTGACCATCTCAATAGCATACATGTTCTCATGTTGTCTCTGCAACTCATAGTTCATGGAGCACAGCATTAGTCACTTGACGTCAACAGCATCTTCAGTGTGCTTCTTGTAAGCATCCTTGTTAGCCTTAGGTGCATTGGGAAGAGGTTCATTTGGCTCTAGTTCCACTAGGACATAGAACTTAGGTTCTTGTGTGAGAATAATTCTGAGCATCATGAACCAGTCATGGAATTTATTCCCATTTAACTTGTCCTTCTCAAGGACTAATTGTAGTAAACAATTGTTATTGTGTGTTTCCATTTGATTCTACAAGAGAAATTTGTAATTTTGTCAAAAACCCATTTTGATTTGATTTGATTTGTATAAAATTTTAAGGTGTTCAATTAGGCCTTTAAATTAACTATCACTCTCATTAATTTGTTCAAATTAATAATCCTCAATTATTAATTCAGTAGATTGCAGTGCACAAACTTCTAATGAGCCAAGATCCAAAACAATTGAGTTATTACTCGACCAACGCCAGCATCCATAATCAATCATTAAGGTATACAATGTTTGTCAATTGCATCTGAGGCAATTTTTGGATAGATGGTATGCACAACTCCTTGACATAGTTATTTGCATGCCTCTCGGTGCTTAACCTCATTAAGGACACCCAGTTAAGCCTGACCCAAAATCCAACACAATAGAACTATACCTCACTTGGGAGGCCCACATAACTATCATCATAGTTCCACAAGATGGATAGTGCACCATGCTTGGCGTGCACATGCATAATGGATCAAGCTTTTCATGTTTGTTTCTAACAGAAAGCATCTTAGACTTAATATGTTTGATTGAGGGATTTATATACTTATCATACATATACAATCCATTCACCACATACTATAGTATGTATCATATACATGTTATATCTCAAAAACTAAACATGCAATATAAAACACTAGTGATGGTTACGGCTATTTTATTGTAATTCCTTGGAGACACAAGGAATTACACCACCTAGGTCTATATCACATGCATGAACATGTTGTTGATATAGATTTGTACTTAAACCAAACTGGGTTGATCGGTTCAACCCTTTAACCGGTCAGCTTGCCTCTTGGTTGGTTGGTTGGTTGGTCTGTCAGACCAGTCATTTGTCCTCATGTCCGACCTATGTATGGACACCTCCAAATGATCGGTTGGGCCACCAGGTGATTAGTTCATCTCATGTGGCTTTCTATCCTCCTCGGTCCTCCAAATGGTCGGCTCATCTTCGAGCCAGTTGATTCTTCTGGCGCTGAGCATCATATTCATCGTAATAAGAAAGAAACTATCTTATTGCTATTAAATGTATTACATGGTAATGAGAAACATCAAGTTATATTCAAGTGCAAAAAAGGAAGGAGTGAATAATATTTTTATATTTGGGAAGAAGAAGGTAGAGGCTCGGTATGCAAACTTAGATAAAACATGAATAAACAAACCATTCAACCACACACAGATGTTAGTTTATTGTTCATAACCATACTATACATCCACCATCAAAACCAATTTTAGGATGACACATGCAGAATGCATATATATATATATATATATATATATATATATATATATATATATATATATATATATATATATATATATATATCTGTGTGTGTGTGTGTGTGTGTGTGTTTTGTGTGTGTGTATTAATTTGAGGTCGTATGTGTTCTTTAATCGGATATGCATATTAATCATTTTAAATATTCACATTGTATGTAATAAATAAAAAGCAAAAACTGAAATCCAATCATATGGATTAAATCCCAAAATATAGTAGATTAACGTGGCTCTAATACCACTATTGAGAAATATGACATCAAATAGGAAGCAGAAATAAATAATAATTTGCCATATTCCCCTTAACATATGATCGTGCCAATAATTATGTAATGGGAATGGATGGCTTACGAGGGAATACTTGGTCCTGGAGCAAGTCCAGTGACTATTTCTCATTGCAGTATGCGCCTTTCTTCAAATTGTACTTGAACACATTTGCAATAGCTCATGGTCGATCATCATAGATAGAAGTATGATGTCATCCTCCTAGCGGGGAAAAAATCCTCGCCTCTACAGTAGCCCACACAGACCACTAGGAACTCCTTTATTCTTGAAGAACAAACAGGAAGGAGTTGTCCCTCTCCATTGGTGTACTAGCACCAACTTCCTCTCCCACAATTTTTCTCCATTTCTATCCCTCTCTTTATTAGGTAGGACTTGTTTGGGTTCTCTGGGTTACCACAACTAGAGAAGACAAACAATTGTCAAAAGCAATTGAGTTGTGTCTGAGAAGCCCCCGGTACCCCACTATTTATAGGAGGATTAGAGTTAGGGTTCCCAGTCTGAGTGGGAGAAGAAGGGAGCGGAATTTCATGAATTTTTATAACCTCCAAGTGGCAAAACGGTCCGTTCATAGGAGAACTGATCGGTTGGCATGTGAGCCGATCGGTTCAACCCTTGAGCCAGTTGTTTCATCATTTTTTTAAATCGCAATTATATTGGTAATTATAATCTGATTTAATGCACAACATGATGTCAACACAAATCCTTGAACTGATCGAATTGATCCACGAACCGCTCAATTTACAACTTGAGACATTTGGTTCATACCTAATTCGATCGGTTCACTTCCTGAAATGGTCGGTCCATGGTCCAAAATTTCCAAAGTTAGTTCAATTGACCTGACACACTGAAACGGTCAGTTCAACACTTGAATAGGTCAGTTCATAATTCAGTCAGCCAACATTCAACAAATGTTGTTTAAATTGAATACCCAACTCCTTAGTAATAAAGGTTAAACCATATTCAAGAATGAATTGTTGGTATGTATGTTCATAGAGTCAATCATGTGATGATTGTAATAACATATCTTGTAAATTATATGATTAATAATAAAGGCAATCTTCCAATTTATTTTGTTTATTCAGTTATGAGATAATGATATCACATAATAAACGTCTAAAGAATGATATTACGTATTGATGTATGTCTTCGGGTTGAGGACCTGAATGATGAGATCAAATGGATTTTAAGAGTATATGCATTCTTGTTATGTCCCTAGTCAGATGTTATTATGGAAGGCTAATAGAAAACAACAATACTTAAGTCTAGAATGTGTGTTAGTTGATGATAAAATCTCATTAGTCACGGTATGTGATATCAAACTAAGAACATATATAGGTACTTGTTACATAACAGTGTATCAGACAGACCCACCTTGAGAGTGACGCATGATAACTATGATTGGTAGTCAGAGTCATCTCTCATAATAATGGTGGTGATTGTGGTTCTTAGCCCTAAAATCACTACACTTATCACATGTCTCTCGGTGTACTTTGACATCATCCACCGTGATCCTGAATAAGGGTTACCATAAAGGTGGTGCTTGGGTGCACTGTGACACATGGGGATGAGTGTGAGTGATGTAGATGGGATATGTCCCTCCTACAGGAGTATGATATCATGTCCACTTGACAAGCGAGACTGAGAAATGTATTGTCATGTTGATATGAGTCAATATGTGATATTGAGCTTACACATATCTCAAACAGTCTTCTCTAGTTCAAGGAACATGGATTGAATGTTGACGAGGATGACAAATTCATGCCTCGAGTTTAATCCGAATATCAGAGACAAAGAAGCTATACAATTGTTATAACACTAATCACAGATGATAAGTTACATTGTTTCTCCAACTTCTCCAATTACTTGGGTAGTAATGAAGTTTTGATAGATACCAATCATTGTTTGTGAAATCATAATATTATTATGAATATCACTGCCAACGTATTTTGGAGCCTACGGGGTCATACGCATAGGATGTGTTGGAATAGGAGTATAATTGTAGACGTGATTGGAAATGTTTCGAACCAAGTTTATTACTAAAACATTTAGGGAAACTACTAGAATAATATTGGAATATAATATGAGTTAATTTGTTAAAATGTTTAAACCAATTATTTGTTAAGTCGGCTAGATATTCTGAGCAGACTGACGAGAACTGGGTGATGAGAATTAGTTAATCAATTAATATGATTAATTAGTTAATTAATAGATTTCAGAATATTATTGTATTGATTCAAGAGTGCCTTGTTTTAAACTCATCTGCAGCCCTTTTGTTTCCCCCATGATTTTGAGAAATCATGCTTCCTTTTCTCTGCTATTTATAGGGACATGACGGCTGCTTTAGATATACACTTACAACACTAATGTTCACGCTCTTGTACGTGAACCCTATCCATCATTGTCCCCAAGTGAGAGAGAAGGAGAGAAACCAATGCTAGCACATCATCAAGTAGAAGGTTACTCCTTCCTGTCGGCTTACGAAGTGCGGCGTGGAGTTCCAATCCATCTGTGTGGACAAAGTAGAGATGCAGACGCTGAGTTGCCAGTGTTTGGAAGACAAACAAGGACCGTCTGTGCACGTGAGGAGCAATGCACATCATCAGATAATGGACGTCGTCAGAATTGCTTCGTGACATGGTATATCTTGTGCTCCCTCTTTTCAATTACGTTATTGTCGATGAGATCTGCTCATAGGATATGTGGAGAGACTTTTTTTATTGTTTCTATTATGCATGATGCCTTCACAAAATGCTACATGAACTCCTATTTCAAGTGTATCATATGTGTGTGACCGTATAGGTTCCAATTTATGTTGGCAATGAATGTCCATAACCAACTTATGACATCACAAGCAAAGAGAGATGTCTAGCAACGCATCATTTCTACCTAAGTAATTTGGAAATTTGGAGAACAACTTTAACCTAAAATCTATAATTGGTGTTACAGTAATTGTATAATTCCTTTGTCACTTATACCCAAATTGAACTTTACGCATGAAATCGTCATCCTTTTAATGTTTGGTTCATGTTCCTTGATCTAAAGCAGACTGTCTGAGATATATGTGACCTCAATATTATATATTGATTCACAAGTGCATGTGCATTATTTTCTCAGTCTCACTTATCAAGTGGTCATGATATCAAACTCTTGTAGAAGGGACAAATCCCATCTACATCACTCATAGTCATCTCTAGTGTCACAGTACATCCAATCATCACCTTTATGGCAACCCTTATTCAAGGTCACAGTGGATGATGTCAAAGTACATTGAAAGACATTTGATGAGTGTAGTGATTTCATGTCTAAAAATCCACAATCACCACATTTACTATGAGAGATGATTACGACCACCAATTATGGTTTCTATGTGTCACTCTCAAGGTGGGTATGTCTAATACACTATTCTCCAACAAGTATCTATGTGTTGGTTTGATATCACATTATCATGACTGATAAAATTTTATCATCAACCAACACACTCTAGTCTTATGTGCCATTATTGTCTATCAGCCTTCCATAATAACATCTGACTAGGGACATAACAAGAATGTACATATTCTTAGCATTTGTATGATCTCATTGTTCAAGTCATCAACCCAAAGACATACATCATTGAGTAATGTCATTCTTTAGACATCTATTATGTTTCATCATTATCTCATAAGTGATTGAAACAAAACAAATTGTAAGCTTGCCTTTATTATTAATCAAATTGTTTATATGATATGCCATATCAAGCATCATATGATTGGATCTCTGGGCATACATACCAATAGTTTAATGACAAAAAATAATTATATATTGATATAAATCAGAAACATGCTTTACATCATCATGAAATACATCAAAGTAGAGCTACTATTATTTTGTCTAGAATTTTTAAAATTGTGTAATTAGTTTGCTTTCATAGAGATATAGTTCAATATATGACTAAACTAATCCCAAGGAGTGTTTTTATATAATAAAAGTGTAAAATATCTTCTAATGATACCCTTCATGTAGGAATTAGTGTTATACCATGCCACCCAAACTGAACCCATGTCTGACTCACATAAAATGTCCCAGAATGATTCATATAACTTTCATGTGAGAGTCAGGATAAATAATTTCAACCTTGGTTTTATTTGAGATAGATTTGGGCCAAGGTAAACCAAAATACTTGATTCAATAAACATACATGTATATATAGCCACCTTTATATATAATATATTCATCTTTTGGTATATCAATTTGGCTATGAACTTTGCAAACTATGTTTCAACTTAAGGTTTACTTAGAATAGACACATTTATTAGGAAAAAATAATAATTCACTTGTATACATAGAGGTTATATGTACCCATCTTATACATAATATATTTGTAATGCACTACAACACAACCTAATGTAATAAGATGAATGTGTATTCGTTAGATTATTACGGCAAAAAAATGATCACATTGGATATTTTGGACTATCGGTTGAAAGGAGAGTAAAAGATATCCTGTGAAAAAATTGGCAAACAAGTAGATTGACAAGTAAAATTGATGGTTTAATGGAAAGTTCAAATTCAATTCTTAGTAAACTAATCAATTCAATTATTCAATTGTTAACTATGTTGCTAAAATTTGATGTGACATTTATCATACATCAAATTCCCTAGAGTGATTAACCCTAGTTTTTCTCTTAACTAATAGATATGAATGATAACATCCAAGTACACGCATCTTATCACGGTATAGTTAGGGTCAAATATCAAGGGACAACCTTTATGAAAAATGATTCATTTGATTGTTTAACTTAGAACTAGGTAATTTTCAAAGGATGGTCAGTTTGATTATTAAATTATAACTAATGATCACTACTACAAAAAATAGTTTTACAACAGTTCATTTTTCCATTTTACAATGGGTGTCAACTGTTGTATTAGATCGTGTGGTCTTATGGGGGGGTTATTTATACAACAGGTGTTGTGCATGTTGTAATATATGTATTTTATACAACAGTTAATACATGTTGTAGTTCATTGAACACACCTGTTGTAATAGGGGTGTTATATATAACATGTTGAGATAAAAGGAAAATACATCTAGACACAAGGTTTTGAACTTGAGACCACTTGAAAGTAAGGCACATCTCAAACCGTTGAACCTGTTTCATTTTATGCAACACATATATTCTTTGTTGTACATATATAATAAATGACGTGCAAACCTGTTGTGTGATTGTGGTCTATTACAACGGGTAACTATTACAATAGGTGAAAGCTTGTTGTGTAATTATAGTATACTACAATGGGTTATAGTATGTTGTGTAATGATGGTCTATTACAACGGGTTAACATATGTGACTATTACAACGGGTAGAGTATGTTGTGTAATTATGATCTTTTATAATGGGTTAGAGTATGTTGTGTAATGATGGTCTATTGCAACGGGTTAACATACATGACTATTACAACAGGTTAGAGCATGTTGTGTAATTATGATCTTTTATAATGGTTTAGATTATGTTGTGTAATGATGATCTATTACAACAAGTTAGCATACATGACTATTACAACGGGTTAGAGCATGTTGTGTAATTATGGTCTCTTACAACGGGTTTGAGTATGTTGTGATATTACAGTCTATTACAACAATTTAGCACATGTTGTAGTATCACATACACTACAATGCATTTGGCTCGTTGTATATAACATGTGTTGTATAAAATATATAATTCACAACATACAAATAGACTTGTTGTAAAAGATATGCTAACTACAACACAACCAACAAAACTGTTGTGTTTTTTCCATTGTAAAAAGCATTTTCTGTAGTAGTGGATAGTAATTGAAAGCAAGAATTGAATTAAGATTATCATATAAATTAAAAGAATAAAGAGGAGGTTTCCCCTGTCACTACATTTTCTATTCTCTCACATATTAATGAAGTTTCAAACTAAACAATATATGTACATGCTTCATGTTTTTACTTGATATTTACACAAATGTGTATCCTTTGATACTTGAATCAGTCTTCCGTTCAGTCCATCGTTTGAATTGATTGTATACCAAAGACCAAACTCTCATAATAATGAATGGAACATTGTCTATTTCTCTAGATCATCATTTGCTCACCACCTAGGCACATCTATTGAGTGTGGTCTCTTTTACAAGTATGACTGTATTACTTTCTTAATGTTGTCAAACAAACATAATTGTGAAAAGCAACATGAGTTATTAATTGTTTAAAAAGGTGGGCTAAAAATTTTAAAAATCTATGCATGGAGACACACAAGCAAAGCAAGTCCTGATCTCAAGATGAAGTCTCATTATAAGTCTCCTAATGCTCCTCACCTATGAACTTCTCATTCTTAGCTATGCATAAAATCAAAAAAAAAAAAGTGACATTGAGCGTGATAAATACCATATATGATTAGAAAAGAAAGGACATTACAAATGTCAAAATCTTATCGTCTTAACTTTATCGTGAGTGATATTATTATCATCAACATGATTGCACAGAAGTATTATAATTTACTAGGAAGGTTGTGATGGTTAGTTAGCCCATGATGCACATAAGTTCCATAAAAATAATTGCTCAGAGACCCCCACAATGATGATATTTCAAGGTGAATTTATTACCCATGACTTTTACATGATATCTCATAATATTGTGGAACTATACCATAAAGATCATGATAGTTGTGTATGACGCTCTTACTTAAATCTTGAATTATGAAAATAGAGATATGACATCAATAATTATGCATACATCTACTATTAAACAAAACACGATACAAATATATATTTACAATCAAACTCTGAAAAAAGGATTCGATCATATATCATGTTATAAGATAATTCATCCTATAAATATAAGGTATGTGTGCATGACCCACTTACCTAAATTTGGGCATATACTAACAATGATATAAATCCTGGTGCTAATCCCAATCTCCTAAAAAGTATCACAGAAACTCCATATATACCCTTGATACATAAATAACCCCTCAGTACTACATCATAGGATAAGTTAGAATTCAAGTCCAAATTGGGTTTTAGAGTCTTAGTGTGCTAACTATCCTTCTGACATTCCCTATTATCCTAAAAAAATAGGTAAGCCTAGAAGAACGAATTTGACCCTTATTACATTATCACATTCCAATTATGCCCTTATTTATTCTAAAGGTTCATTGTTCATCCACATAATATGTTATCATCATTCTCAAATTAATTCCATAGATACATAACACACACATAAAGATACATATCCACCTCATTTAATTAAAAGCTAAGACTTACCATGGTATAATAGGAACGGACTTGTTGTACAAATAGTGTACATAATCTTATCTATATGCCATTTTACATGTACCAATGTTAATGTTAAGATTTATATAATATGAGTAGGTGACTTAGGACTATAATACATGACATTAGATTAAGAAACTTTTATTGGTTTATATTTATCACATGATAGATATTGTTCATCCATGCATAAGAATGTTGCCATTATTTACATTAGTTTACCTTATTGATTATGTTTTAACTTAATTGTCCTCATATATGTTTAGTTTCATTAACCGCCCATAAACAACATTAAATTAGATGTATACATGAAAAAAAAATTCAAAATGGGGTCATGCTCAAGGAAGCTAACAAAACTTTCCTGACTCTCATTCCCAAAGGCAAGGATTCTTCTATCATTTCTAACTGGAGGCCGATTGCTCTATGTAACACTTTCTATAAAGTTATCACTAAAATCCTTGCCAACAGATTGAAGAAGGTTCTCCCTTCTATTATTGACTTCAATCAATGCGCCTTTGTGCAAGGTAGGAGCCTAAAAGATGTTGTCTTGTTATCTAATGAGATTCTTAGTGATTTCAGGAATGATTCTAACAACATGTGCATTCAAGCGGACATTTACAAAGCCTATGATTCTGTTTCTTGGAAATTTCTCTTTTCTATCATGTACAAGATGGGCTTTCCTGTTAGCTGGATAAAATGGATTGATTCTTTGTTTCCTACTTCTTCCTATCAGATTTTGGTTAATGGAGAACCCACTGACCCTATTTATCCTTCTAATGGTATTAGGCAGGGGGACCCTATTGCTCCCTACCTATTTGTTATTGTGATGCAGGGCTTAACTACTCGTATGAATCAAGGTCTTCATAAAGAGTTATGTCCTATTAAGAGGTCTTTATTACCTGCTGTGTCCCATCTCATTTTTGCAGATGACCTGATGTTTTTTTCTCAAAGCTACTGTTGATAATGCTACTTATGTCAGAAAGCTTCTTGATGAGTTTGGGTCTTGCTCGGGTCTCTTGTTAAATCTGAATAAAAGCTCAGTCATCTTTAGCAAGAATGTTAATAAGGATTCTATTTTGGAGGTCTTGGATATGCCTGAAGGAAATCTTGAAGATCTGAATTATTTGGGTATCCCTCTTTTCTATGGTATGATGACGAGGAAACATTGTCATAGATTGATTGACAAAATCAGCAAGAGGCTGGATGCTTGGAAAGCTAATACCCTTAGTCTTGCTGGTCGTGTTGAGCTCATTAAATCTACTTTATCAACTCTCCATTTGCATTGGATGACTGTCTTCCCTCTACCTTCTTTGGTGTTGGACTTTATTGATAAGTTGGCTAGGGATTTTATCTGGGGGAAATCTGAAGGTAAATACCTTTTGCATTTGGTTCCTTGGGATAAGGTTACTTTACCTACAAATGAAGGAGGTTTGGGTATTAGAAGAAGCAGGGATGTTTCTCGTGCTTGTCTTATTATAAATGCTTGGGACATATGTAGAAAGAAAGATACTCTATGGGTGAAATGGATATCCTCTAAATACCTCAAGAATGAGAATTTCTGGCTTTTAGAGGAATCTACAAATTATTCTTGGATGTTTAATAAGATTCTCTCTGTCAGGAGGTCCCTTCTTCCTCTTATAGAATTTCATATTGGCCCCAATTCTCAGATCAAAATTTGGAAAGACCCTTGGTGCAGATCGAAATTTCTCTCTGACTTAACTGATTTGAATTCTATTAATTCTGGGATGGCTTCAAATGCTAACCTTGAGTCAATCATAAAAGGAAATGACTGGTACCCTCCCAAATCTAGAGTTGCACATATTTTTCTAAAGTGTATGGAAGATAACAATATCATCATTAAAGATAATAGTCGTTTGACTATTTTGGGGGAGGATAACACTAATCTCAGAAGCATTTGGAATGAGGTTAGAGCTAAAGGAGAGATGAATAATATCTACTCATGGTTCTGGTCTAGTAAGGCTCCCAAAAACCATATTATTCATGCCTGGAAAGTGTGTTTAAACAAGCTTCCCACCTCTGATTATAGCAGAAGGAGAGGTATTACAGTGGTTTCTATTTGTTATCTGTGTATGCAAGGTTACGAGGACACAAATCATGTGATGTTCACCTGTAGTTATGCCAAATCTGTTTGGTCAGCTTGTGGACATAAGTATGCCATTTGTTCTCCCCCTACTACTTTTAGTGATCTTGTTAGTATTAACAGATCTGAAGGGAAAATTGCTGCTCAATGTATCATGTATCATCTTTGGATGGAGAGGAACAAAAGAGTGCATGACAATTGTTCTAGATCGGTTAGTATGCTGTCCAAAACCATCTTTGATGATCTGAAGATCATTGCTTAGAGCTTGGTTTTCTCTTGCTTTATAATGCTCTGAAGAGGTTTAGGTTTCCTCTGCTGGTTTTCTGTCTGGGATTGTTTTTTCTCTGCCTGGGGGGTTTCTGTCAGTGGAGCTGGTTAAGATTCATATTTTGCTGCTGATCTGCTTGGAGTTCTTTGGCCGTGGCCTTCTTTGTTTCTGCCTTCTGGTTGGTGTGGTAGTTTGCTGCTGTTTGTTGTTGATATGGTTCCTCTTTTGGCTGCTTGCCCTTTGTTATGGCCTGCTATATCCTTATGGCTGGAAGCTGTTATGCTATGGGGCTCGAGAGTGACATTAGTTTGGAGTGGTTTTTTCTGGCCTGCTATCTGTTTTGTGCCTTTCTCTTCTTAAGGAGACGCTTGGTTCTGGTTTGTGGGAGATAAGGCTTTCTTCTCTGGCTGGTTTTGGGATTTGGTCTTCTGCTGTCTTGGTCTGTTCTGTTTGCTGCATCCTTTTGGTGGTGTCCCTTCCTGGTCCTATTCTGTAGATCTTGTGCTTGGAAGATGATTCTTGGTGTGGCTTTGCACCCGGTTTTTTCACCTTCTTGCTGCATCTTTCAGCTTGAGCTTGGAGAGGATTTGTTATCTTTTGGAAGAGTGGTGATTCTATTGTCTATTCTGTTTGATGAGCTCCCCTCTAGTTTTTCCTTATCTGTTAGGCTCTTAGTTTTTCTTTTATCTTTCCCCTATATAGTTGTTTTGTTTTTGTACAGACACTACAGAAGAAAATACAAAAAAAGCAGCATGAGTTTTCCGCCGACCAATAAAAAGTGGAATCATACAAAATTTAACAATATTTAATTGTGTTGATTATTGTTATACATCAAAATCATGCTTTACATCATAATGAAATACATAAATATAGAGCTACTATAATTTGTCTAGGATTTTTTCATGTGTTATTAGATTGGCTTCACATAATATAGTTATCAACATATGACCAAACTGTCCCCCAAAGAGTGTTTTATGTAATTATGGTGTAAAAATCTTCTAATGATAACCATATGAGAGTTAGACTGTGCCATCCAAATGTGACCCATGTCCTCACTCGCATAACATGTCCCACACCTAATTCATTTTATCTTTCACTGGAGAGTCGTGATAAAAAAAAAGTTGACTGTGACTTTATTTGGGCTAGGTTTGGACCAAGGTACACCCAGATAGTCGATTCATTAATTACACATGTATACGACCACCTTTATATATAAGATATGTATCTTTTGTAAGATGAGTTTATCTATAAACTTTCTAAACTATGTTTCATGTAAGGTTTGTTTGGAACATTAATCAGGTAACAGTAATAGTGTACTTGATTACGTGAAGGTTATATCTACCCATATTATATTTAACACATTCACAATGCACTACAACACAGTTTAACATAATAATTGAATGTATATTATCTCGATTAGATGTGGTTCAAAAGAGTCCTCATTGGGATATTCGTGGACTATTGATTGAAGACTTATTTCCTTCTTTATCGCTCCCTAATGGAGTCCCAAAGAGTTAATCATGTTATGTAGTTAGCAATCGACAGGTTTTACCAGTTGATCTTGCCATTAGTTGGAGATGCACAAAGGCATTATAATGTGTAGAGTCAACAAATTTCATTTTTTGGCTCGGATATTTCAGTTGTTTTGGGTCTATTTATGTTATGGAGTCATTTGGGCTTGGCTCAAATCATCTTAGGTTATTTTCTTTGGGTGATTCAAGTCTTAATCAAACATTATTGGTCAGGTTATTGGTGTATCAGTTTGATCCATGTTGTTTTATTTAGAGGGTTCATGTGTGTTATCACATTCTAATGGGTTGAGCTTGCATTCAGTTTTGACCCATGAACTAGAGAAGATATAACCCGGCATGAGTAATACTTACTCAACTCAGATCGCCCAGTACAAAATTTGACTCAACCCAACCCAAACCTAAGCAAACCCCTAAGCCTAAATTCTAGTGTTGGGTTAGTTTGGATGGATCAGTTCAGGATAGATTTGAGTATTTTTATCATGCCTACTTCAACTACATATAGAGTTGTCAAAGTTTCTTCCGCACTCATTGGACTGTCAAAGTTTTAAACCTGTGACATGACACGATTCTACCATAAACCTTAGAATTTAGGTTTTGATTTAGCCGATTCAGGTGAGCTCAAGGTTTAGAAATTGACGTTTGAATTAACACCATATACCACCTGTTTAAATTTTGACATGAATTGTTATACCCAGAATTGACACATACTAACAAAATCCAAACTGAAATTAAAGTTTCTAGGTCAGATCAGGCTGGGTTAACATTTGTTTAGAGGTGTCAAAAAAATGTTTGGGCCAATCATGGTGAGCTCCACGTCAAAGCAAATTCAAAACACCTAACTCGATATCTACCCTAAATCAGTCAATTCAAAACTTTACCCATTTTTATAATATCTAAATGAGAATCAAACACGAATGCACAGTAAATTATGTATTCATATAATATTGGTTACGCCCATTAGAGTTTTTGAATTTGCCAACCAAGAGTGTGCATCCATTTATTAGAACTTAAGACTTCCAAATTTGCCAACCCAAAATTTGACAAGACAAATTCAATTTAGACATCAACTTCTAAACCCAAAATCCAAATCTCAAGTTTTAGGGCCAAACTGGGTATGTCAAGTGTTCTGGCAGAATTTCAATAATCCTACGAATGCCAAAGCAGCATTGACAACCTAAGGAGCCGTTTGCGTTCAGCCTTTTGGAGTACAGGTATTTAATACGTAAAATTTGTACCGCCGGTAATTCAGTTGTTTTGTTAAATAATACTTGCTGCAGTAATTGTGTGTCCCATCCCTGGCAGGGAGCCCCGTCCCAACAGATACGCCGTGATCATAAATCCTGTCGAGATCTTTTAGCTGCTAAATCTAAACAAAATAGTATTTGCGATCACCACCTAATAACTACATTACTGCTGTTAATGTATAAAAATGCTGCATTTCCAAGTCTTTCTCCCAAACTAGGCCTAAATGTTAGTCATGCATGGCGAACAAAGACCAATGATTCAAACTTTTTATTGACCTGATCGGGTCCAAGTCATGCCTATGAAGATCAAAAATTGGTTTCGATCAGTGAGGTCAAAATTACTTCATCTTGTGCAGTTCGAATAATCGTGTTGAGTTGGTTTTTCAAATCTGTGTCAATTAAAATAATAAGATAACTTATGTATGGGTTGTCTCGTGCCAATGCAGGCTCAAGTCAGACCTTTTATAACACTCTAGTCGGGTCCAGTTTGGGATAACTTTTTTCAAGTCAGGTTCATAAAAATCCTACCCTTCAATATGACTACCATCTCGAAATATAATAGAAACAAAATCAGAAACAGAATATTAAACGAGAACAACAGTAAACGGACGAGTAGGTGTAAGTGTAGACAAAAGATCTATGTGGAGTATAGACGTCTGTCAATGAAGATCTACAGCAGCTGGAAGGGAATGGAGGACGGGGGTAAAAAATAGGGTCGAATCAATTGGAAAGAACACGGCGTGGTTTAGTGGAGGAAGCCGCTGACTAGAGTGCAGTTAGGTCGTTACTCTGATATGCTAATTCAGTAGTTTTACACCAAACCAAGCTGCAGCAGTGCAAAGCTGTATTAATCCAACCCAGCAGAATAAACCCAGACGCAGTGTGGTCATCCACGAGCTACATTCAATAGCATGTGCGTATGTTTGTATTTGTCACAAGGAACCGGAAATCCTTAACATGACAAGCAATGCGCTACTATAAGTCAAGGATACCCTCAATTGGAAAGAACACGGCGTGGTTGAGTGGAGGAAGCCGCTGACTAGAGTGCAATTAGGTCGTTACTCTGATATGCTAATTCAGTAGTTTTACACCAAACCAAGCTGCAGCAGTGCAAAGCTGTATTAATCCAACCCAGCAGAATAAACCCAGACGCAGTGTGGTCACCCACGAGCTACACTCTCAATAGCATGTGCGTATGTTTGTATTTGTCACAAGGAACCGGAAATCCTTAACATGACAAGCATGCGCTACTTTAAGTCAAGGATACCCTCTAGCACACATGTTTTTCCCATTTTCATCATTTTCAAAAACATTCCAAAAACTCTATAGCTCAGGAAGATTGGGCCATACATGAAGTTCAAATAAATATAACAAATCTAGATGTGTTTACAATTACAACCCAAGGAAAGACCTATTAATCATTCATAGGAGCCACCTGTCTTGGGAGTATTGTTCTGTTAAGTGACCACGTGATAAATAAATGCAATATACCATGCGATTGGCACTTCGAACCAAGACAAATTACCATTCCGGTATAATATTTAAGAAAGTACGTCTACGTCTCCAGTGAATATTACAGAGACATGTATACCACCTTGAAGAACCTGAATCGTTATAATGCACATCAACATACATGCGGCGGCTCTGAAAAGGCAGCTTCATCGTTGATGCAATCCAGTTGCTTATTTTTATCCAGCCTTAATAATCAAACACTGCCCAGTAAAGAAAACTATTTTCTAACTTCAACATCAAAATGTTGTGACTGAGACAGCAAGGATTTTGTAACACAATCATGAAACTTGTAAACACGTCTCTCTCAGCCACAAGCATCTCATAATTTAAGCTCCCAACCTTCTCCAATCATTCATGTGGAGTCTTGGTTTCAATGTCATTTAGTTTTTCCTTCAGCTCGCCAGTCTGACACACAAGAGTCTACAGTCAGAAAAAAACAAAATGGATGTATCTACTCTATTTATCTATTTCACGTTTGAGAATTTTGGACTTTTTGTATTGTAACCAAGAGTCTGCCTGCTACAGCAAGCATTCGGTAGCACTCTGCCCCTCAAGATCCGGCCCCCTTTACCGGACATAAGATACATATCTAATAATCCAGTTTAACATACCTGGTGCATGTTGAGGATGATGTCTGAGCCTCCAATGAATTCTCCCTTTATAAATATTTGTGGAAATGTGGGCCAGTGGCTGCAAAAGCGCAAAACACTTTCAGAAAGAGTGCATATTCCAAATCCAAAGAACTCACGCTTGGATCATGTTTGGTTCACATTCAATTCAATAAACTATCTGTAACACAGCAAGGGAATTTATGAAATGAAAGTACGGAAAAAAGGCAGGTGTATATTTAGCGTAGCAATCTAAAAATCTATAGAAACATTAAAGTTTATCACAAATCACAACACCAGCTAGGGATGGCAGTTATCCCCATTAACCCATATCTACCCAGACCCAAACGTAATTGGACCCAGATAAAGTGGGTTAAATTGGTTACAGCTTGACTAGTGGGTTTTAGTGGGGATGTGGCGGACAGGCCCAAATTAGGCAGTCATACCCACCGGGACCCATTTAAACCCACTACACACCAGCGCTACTTCCTCCCTCAGCCCTAGCGGCCCGATCTCTCGATTTTCCACGGTCCAAACCTCCCACAAGCGAAGGCGCCGTGACGCTTCAGCAAGTAGGCACCGTCGAGATGCTCCAGCAAGGACGTGCCATAAAAACGTCCCGGCAAGGACGCGCCGAGAACCAAGCGCCACAGGATGCTTTATCAAGCAGACGCGGAGAAGGTCATGTCGAGCACTCTCATGGCGTGTTCGACGAGCAAGGCCATGTGGCCAGATGCAACGTGCTTCCACAACGGCACTGATCTGGCCGGGGATGCCATCCACAAGTACAACAGATCTGCCGCCACTGCTCGAGTTCAGCAGAACCTATCCGACGGAGGACCATGACCTTCAAGGGCAGGGGTTCCGCAAACGAAAAATCATTCTTGCATCTCCAGAGATATTCACTCCACTTTGCTTCAATAACTTCCATGGCAGTCTTCACAGTTCCCTTCCACATTACTCTCCGTCCCTGACGTCAAAGCTATCTAATTGGAGGAGCCCTTAACCATGTAATGGACTGGGGAAGGGGGCAACGTCAAAGCTAATTATGCTTATGCTTGTGTGGAATAACGAATGATAATTCTTATGTTCCCCATCAAAAATTGATGATGAACGACACAAGAATGGAAATAGTAGATAAATTTTCCGGCCAATGACTGTCTTGTTTTCTGGGATTTCATCTTCAGAAGAATTCTTTCCCTCTAATTTACATGCCTTGTCATTCTATGAAGCATCGTGGTAGCTAGCTCGTCTAGAAGGTGTTTGGTTTTATTCCCGTCTAAAGCCCTTTCTGGGTGTTGTTAATTGTTGTGTGTTTCTGTAAAATATTGTGGGTATATTATGAGAATAGATCATTTTGTAAGTGAAGATGTGATGTCAAGTTCTGTAGCTTGTTTCATTTATTTTGTAATTCACGTATTTTTTAGAAACAGTTAGACGACGGAGTGGATCTCAAATTCATTGGTAAATAGATGAATTTTGTATTATTATTTCGTGTTTGACAACGTAACATTAACATCCAAAGTTGAAAAGGACCAATTTGCAAATATTACACATGGAAGGATCATGTTGCAAAATACGTGGACAGGAATCTGTATAATTATTTCATTTACAAATTACATGTAAACTGTGGACATGGTTGCAAATATTGCATATGCATATTTTATGTACACCCTTAAGACAGGGTGGAAAAGGACTTATTTGTATATATTATATATGGAGGGGTCATCTTACAAATTGTGTGGGTACAAATAATCTTGAAGATCTTTATAACTTTTACATCTTTAAAAAAATAATTCATTTTCATGTCCTAAATTTGGGAGTTGTCAAAACGGGTTTTAATGGGCACCAATTACGTATTGGGTTGGGTATGGGTATGTGTGATCATATATTTTCTTCAAATGGGGTGGGTATGGGTTAATTGAAAATCTAAATGGGTATAATGGGTATGGGTTGGTCATACCCGCCCATTTGTCATCCCTAACACCAGCCTTTGCTAAAGACATATGAACTGAAATTTTAGGAATCTAATTTATCTAACTTATTAAATTCAGGAATATGCAGTCGGTTTCAGGCAGAAATGCCCACTTTGAGGTTTTGATTCGGAGAGAATGCTGGAATTAGCTATTTTTAGCTCCTGCCATTAGCCTATAATTACTGCCGTCAGTCATTATCATCATCATCATCTAAGCCTCAGTCCCAACTATGTTGGGGTTGGCTACATGGGTCATTCGATTCCATTCAGATCTATCATGGGTCATATTTTGATTGAGATGTAGGGGATTCAAAATCTATCTTTATAAAGCTCATCCCATGTTAATTTAGGCTTTCCTCTTCTTTCTATTAACTGTGGTTGACTCAATAGCATTGATTCGTATAGGCGCATCAGTCGGTTTGTGTTGCACATGTTCATACCATCAGAGTCGGCCCTCGCGCAACTTGTCCTCAATGCTCGCCACCCCCACTTTATTTCTAATATAGTCATCTCTCAAGAGATCTTTTTTTGTCTTCCCACACATCCATCTCAGCATACGCATTTCAGCCACGTTCATCTTATTGAGACATTGTTTCTTCACCGCCAACATTCTCTTATAGAGCATGGTTGGCCGTATAGCTGTTCTATAAAACTTTTTTTAAACCTGAGAGGGATCTTCTGATCACATAATACTCCAGTTGCACTCACAAACATCATTTTAGACATCCTCATCTATTTGAATAATAGAACTCAAGTAACGAGATTTATCACATTTTGGTATATCTACTCCCCGTCCAACTTGGCTCCACCATTCACACTGCGAGATTGGCTGAAATTGTAATGCATATACTCAATTTTGTTCCTGCTAATCATCAATCCATTTGATTCTAATGCATTCGCCAAAGTTTGACTTTATCATTAAATCCATCTTTAATTTCGTCAACCAAAACAATATCATCAGCAAATAACATATATCAAGGAAAATCATCCTCATCATTCTTTGTCAACTCATCCATAACAAGCACTAACAGATATGGGTTGAGTGTGGATCATTGATGTACCCAAACTGTGATAGGAAAAGTTGGTGTCTCTCCTTCCGGAGTCTTCACACTTGCAGTAGAGCTATCATACATGTCTTTAATCAAGTCAATGTATTGGATTAACTCACCTTTTTCTTCAAAACTATCCACAACACTTCCCTAGGTATTCGATCATAAGCCTTTTTCAAATCAATAAACACAATATGAAGATCTCTTTTTTTTATTATACAGTTTATACTTCTTCATAAGCCTACTTATCAAAAAAATAGCATATGTTGTTGATCTTCCGGGCATGAAACCAAATTGGTTGTTTGATATATGTGTTATAGATCTTAGCCTCTGCTCAATAATCTTCTCCCAAGCTTCATTGTGTGACTCATCAACATGATACCTTTGTAGTTTGTGCAGCTCTAAACATCACATTTGTTCTCGTAGATGGGGACTATAGTACTATTTCTTCATTCATCCGGCATCTTCTTGGTCTTCAAGATCTTGTTAAAGAACTTTGTTGACCACATAACTCATTCCCTCCATACTCTTCCATAAATCAATGGGAATATTGTCAGGTCCGCGTGCCTTTCTCATTTTTATCTTTTTCAAAGCATTCTTGACCTCAAATAGTGAAACTCGTCGTGTAAATGATATCTCCTATATTCATGTCAAACGAGTCTCTAACATTATTTGTAGTATCTCCATTGAAAAGCTTATGGAAGTAATTTCTCCATTGGTTCTTGATATCATCATCCTTCACCAGCACTCTACCATCTTCATTCTTGATGCATTTTACTTGACTCAAGTCTTTTCCAGTCAGGCTAGAATACACTCGAGTGTACAGATCGCATGAATACACTCAAGTGTGTTTGCATATCAAGATTATTTTTTGCAAAATGTAAACCATTGATCTTCACCGTCATACTATAACTAGGCTACATACAAATTTTGAGCCCATTTGGATGAGTGTAAGTCACTCATCATCGACGCGCGAAACTAATTTGAAATGCATAATTTTTGCGGTCTTTATAACATGACCTATAAATGTCCAAATGTGCTCAAATTTTGTGTATGAGCTATTCTCAAGATGTTTAAGATCAACGGATTATATTTTTGAAAAAGATATTGCATCATGAAAAACTACTTGAGTGTATTCTGCTCCGAATACACTCGAGTGTATTCTAGCCTGACTCTCTCTCTCTCTCTCTCTCTCTCTCTCTCTCTATATATATATATATATATATATATATATAAGATATTGCATCATGAAAAACTACTTGAGTGTATTCTGCTCCGAATACACTCGAGTGTATTCTAGCCTAACTCTCTCTCTTTCTCTCTCTCTCTCTCTCTCTCTCTCTCTCTCTCTCTCTCTCTCTCTCTCTCTATATATATATATATATATATATATATATTTCCCCTTCTCTTATGTGCAACTTCTTATAAATATCATCAAAGTATTTAGACTTTGCCTCCTGAACAACCTTTTTAGCTTCTTTCTTTGTTTGCTTGTATCTCTGGACGTTGCATCATCTCGAGATTTGGGCAAGCTCCTGTAGATCCCCCTTTTAAGTTTAATAACATTTAGTACTTCATTCCACCACCAGTCTCTTTCTATAGAGGCTCACAACCTTTGGACTCCCTAAAAACCTCTTTGACAATATTTGTTATGCAGGAGCTCATGTTATGCCAAATAGTGTTAACATCAGACTCCAAATTCCAAGTTCCCTCCTTGATGAGTTTATCATGAAAAGTCAATTTATTTTCTCCTTTAAGATTCCACCACTTGATCCTGGTATCTAAATTTTATAAGGATCCATGTCATAGAAAGAGTGACAGTTTTTATGGTTGGCTGTCAACCTACCACCAACCCTCCTCTTTTACCGGAGCTTGGGACCGACTACATTTGGACAAAATGTACCAAAACAATTCCAGGTTGTGATTAGAATAGGATTGTAATAAATGGATGATTAGTACAAGCATAGACTCCCTCCTTTATATAGAATAGGAGTCACTAAACACAACATTCACCAAAATGGGACAAAAGACAAGACACTAAAAAGAGCACAAAATAAAAGTAAAAATATACATATTACACTCCCCCTCAAGTTGGAGCATGGATATCATGCATGCCCAACTTGTCCATCATAGAATGGAATCTTGTCTTTGGCATTGATTTTATAAAGATGTCAGCGAGTTGATCCTCAGTCTTGATGTATGGAGTGGCTATGCGCCTGGATAAAATAGACTCTGACAAAGTGACTGTCTACCTCAATATGCTAGGTACGCTCATAGAATGTGGAATTAATTACAATGAAGGTAGTTGCTTTATCATCACAGTACATAGGAATAAGGGTAGAATCACAAGTGGTATGTGCCATGGCGCGATACTCAACTTGAGAAACTAGAAATCTTGCAGTACACATCATTCCTATATAGAAGACCTTTTCCATGTGAGATTTTTAAGTATTTGCGAATGTGGCACGCAGTATTCCAATGACATTGTCGAGGTTTATCAAGATACATACTAACAAGACCAACAGTTGAAGTGACATCTACTTGTGTAACTGCCAGATAAATAAATTCGCCCACAAGTCTTCTATATTGCTTGTTGTCGGGGTAAGGAGAAGAATCATCATCCCATTTAGTATTGGGATCCAATCATCCAGAGGTGTGTTGACTGGCTTGGCACCCAACATGCCAGTCTCATGGAGTAAATCAAGTGCATACTTGCGCTGAGATAGACATACTCCAGACAAAGTATGTGATCTTCAATCCCCAAAAAAAGTCAATTTTCCTAGATCTTTGATATTGAAGTGTTTTCTTAAATATTCCTTAATATCCTGAATACCATGATGATCACTCCCGGAAAGGATGATATCATTCACATACACGATCAGAATAAGTCCCGCAGTTATTCTTTTAATGACAAAAACAGAGTGATCAGAGTATGAGCGTCGAAAGTCAGATTTAAGAAGAGCTGAAGTATCAAACCACACTCATGAGCTTTATTTTGGTCCATTAATTGCTTTCTTAAGACGACAGATTTTAGAACACTCCCCCTGAGCAAAAAATCTGAGAGGTCTCTCCATATACACCTCGTGTAGATCACCATAAGAAAGTATTTTTAACATCCAATTGAAACAGAGGCCAAGGAGTAGAGATAAGAATCCGAACAGAGTTAAGCTGAGCAACATGTGAGAAAGTCTCAAAATAATCAACGACATAAGTTTGAGTGTAGCGTTAGCAACAAGATGAAATTCAAAGCGTTCAACTATGCCATCAGGCTAATACTTCACAATGAAGATCTGACGGCAACCAACAAGTGAAACATGTGCAGGAGCATCTACTAAGTCCCAAGTCTTTTGTGAATATAGAGCATCAATTTCCACCTCCATGGCACAACGCCAAGCAGGATGTGTTAGGGCCTCAGCCACAGTTTTAGGAACACAAATAGTTGAATGGGAAGCATTAAAGTTTGCAAAACTTGAACCAAGATTAGCATCAGAACAAAAATTGTTGATAGGATGGAAAGTACAAGAGTGCACCCATTTTCTTATGCTAATCGGAGTATCCAAGTAGGAGTATACCTAATTACCTGAGTAGCGTTGCGATCTAGCAATGATGATGAGGGACTGGTTGAGGGAGAAGCCATACAGAAGTTGTAGTCTTGCGGCTTCTTTGATACACTTTGAGAGGTACTTCAGGACAACAGATTTTGAAGGTTCTGGTTTTCGTTGACAAAGTCTAAGTTCCATAGTAGAATAATACGGAGTATCTTCAAAAAGAAGACGTTCGCACTAACAAAGCATTTCTTGGTATTCGGATCACAACATTTGTACCCAATATGAGTGTGAGTACCCCAAGAAGATGCACATCGTAGATCTTGGATCAAGCTTGCTTAAACCAGTCTGAAGCTTTCATACAAAACATGTGCTACTGAAATTCTAGGTGGCACAGAAAATAGGGGAGCCCTGGGGTACAAAACATTAAATGAGACTTGGTTGTTTAAGATAGACAAGGGCATTCTATTGAACAGAAAACATTTTGTGGAGACAGTGTCAGCCCAAAAACATTCTAGGTGGTACATGATAGCGAAACATAAAGATAAAGGTTTTGGCAACTTCAAGCAGATGACGATTCTTATGCTAGACAACAACATGTTGTTGAGTGTAAGAACATAATATTTGATGAATGGTACCAAGGTTTTTAGAAAACGACTAAGAGACTGTTGCATCAATTCATGAGCATTGTCTGTCCTAAAATTTTGATGACCTTATTAAATTGGGTCTTAATCTCAGCAAAGAATGCAGTTAAATGTCAAGAACATGTGTCATGTCTTTTAAGTAAAAACAACCAAATGGTTCTAAAAAAATCATCGATAAAGGTCATAAAGTAATGAAAGTTTGTTATACTTGTGACTGAACACGGACCCCATATATCAGCATGAACAATATCATAAATAGATTTTGAAGACTGACATTTTCTTAAGAAACACACATCGAGTTTGCTTTCCAAACTGACAAGTTTCACACTTAAGACAGTTTTAGAAACAACAGGAATCAAATGTTTGAGCTTGGATGTTGACCAGTGCCACAATCTGTAGTGCCATTGAATGCCTAAAACCGTTGAGGCAGCATTTTGTAAAGCAACATGATAGTATAAACCACCTGATCCCTCATGGCTCAAACCAATCCTCATCCTCGTGCGGAGATCCTGAAAGAGACATCCACCAAGGTCAAATGTAATAGAACACTGAAGTTGCTTGACAATTTTGCTAACCAAAAGAAGATTCAGAAGAAAGCGGGAAACATATAATGCGGATCTTAGCAAGAAGTTATTGGTGGTTTGAATATTACCAACTCCATGAATTGGGGCTTGAGTGTCATCAACAACAGTTACAAGTGGGATAGTACGAGTCATACCAGAAAACAATTTCAAATTGTCAAAAATATGAGAAGAGGCACCAGAGTCGATGACCCATTTGTTTTTACCACAGTGTTAAGGAAGCTAAAAAGGCAAAATCACCATCCGAGCATGGAGCCAATGTCAGAGTTTGGAGTCATTCTTGAAAGAGCTTTTCAAATAAAGCTTGAACCCAATCCACAGAAGCAGTGGAGATTTGGATCGATTTGTCCTCAGTGTAGTCAGTAGAAGTCTAATTGGCCCATGTGTTGGGGTAGCCATGTTTCACCCAACAGCGATCCTCATTGTGATTATTACGGCCACAAAAGTTACAATGGTGAGGTCGAAAAGGAGGGGTGTTGCTAGGTCCAGTGGATGGTTGACCACGTTACGATCCAGTAAGGGGTTAGCCACGTCCAGATCCCGATGGGCTAAAACGACCATGTCCTCTACCATGGCTACGGCCTCTGCTACATCCAGAGTCGTCAGATCGGACTGCAAGAGTGGAAGCCTCGTCAGAACATGTAGGAGAAGAAGAGACAGGCGGTAGGAGTTGGACCCTTTTTAGGACATCGTGTAATTTAGGTAGTGAATCACTAGACAAATTTGATTTGTGGATCGTGCAAAAGAGATAGGTATTCCAGCAAGTAATTGTACCAAGTTACCAACTGAAGTTCATTCCTTTGTCTTTGAATTTTAGTGATATTAGAAGTCAGGGGATGGTATACTTCAAATTCATCCCACAAAGCACAGCATTGATTATAATAATCCTCAAAAAAGGTATCATTAGAGAATTCCATTTTAGCCAGACTTTAAAGATTTCAAACACCTTTTTAGGGTTTTGTTGGTGTGAGTAAACATGTGTTAACTTATCCCACGTGGCCTTTGTCGTTCTAGGTTGTAAAAGAGACTGGCTTATTTTTAATTATGCACTATTAACCATCCGAGTCATCAACCCTAAATCATCCTTGACCAACAACTCATAGGATTGTTTAGTTTTCTCATCAGCATTCTCGGCAGGAATAGCAGGTGCTTTAGTAATAAGGTGAGAGTACCGGCCTTGGGCCTTGACATACAACTCAAAGAAGCAGACCACGCATGGTAGTTAGAACCATCCAATTTTATTATGGTCACACAGAATTCTTAAGTTATCATTAGAGGCCATGATGAAAAGTATTTATTGGATCTGTTCACACAAGAAATCAATTCAGAAGATCGTGACGCATCATGCATGGGACCAGCAAAAAAATTTTGAACCCAAAGAATAGGCATTAAGAATTTTAATTATTAAATCAACACCACATCATCAACTTCGACCGACATGTGACATAGGTTGATGGGAGGAAGCAAGTCCCTCCCAAAAGAGTAAGCCAAAATGAGGGGGTGTTTTATACCAGGAGCAGCCTTGATTTAGTGATTTAACGGGAAATCAAGGAAAAATAAGGTCAGTAAAGAGAATATTATTTAGCGGAGAGGATAAAGGGGCGAAGGGACGGAAAAGGTTATGTTGGTGGTTGTGGATGCAGTAGCAATGGCGGGTGGATGCTATGGGGCGTGAATGGTGGTTGCGGTGTTAGTGGGCTCATTTTCATGATCTTATTAAAGAAATTCTTAAACTACAACTCCTTCACCCCCCATACTCTACTATACATGAATAGGAATATTGTATGGTTTGCATGTCTTTCTCATTTTTATCTTTTTTAAAACATTCTTGACCTCAAATAAGGAAACTCGTCATGTGAAAGTGATATCTCCATTGAAAATCTTATGAAAGTAATTTGTCCATTGATTCTTAATATCACATCCTTGACCTTAACCAGCACATTATCATCCTCACTCTTGATGCATTTTACAAGACTCGGATCGCTTCCTTTCCTTTCTCTTATATGAGCCACTTTATATACATCTTTTTCGCCTTCTCTCGTGTCCAACTTCTTATGTGTCTCCTCAAAGTACTTTGCCCTTGCCTCTTAAACTACTTTCTTAGTTTCTTAACTTTCTTTCTATGTCTGCTTGTATCTCTAAAAAGTTGAATCATCTCGAGATTTGGGCAAGCTCCTAAAAATCTCTCTTTTGAGTTTAATAGCATTATGTACTTCATCATTCCACCACCAAGCCTCATTCTTTGGAGGCTCACAAGTCACACCCTTTAGACTTCCCTATAATGTCTTTGACAATTTTTGATATGCAAGAGCTCATATTATGCCACATGGTGTTAACATCTGTGTTGTATAGGCGTCCTCCTGGGCGGCGCCTAGGCTTAAGTCAGCCTGCCTCAAACCGGGCGCCCGGTCCTCTAATTGACCTAGGTTGTTTCCTAAGGCCTTTTGAGGCCCAAATTAAGCCAATTCAAGGCTAATTTAGCATAAATTAGATCTGAATTTGATCAAATTGAGTCCTTTTATGGTTAAATTGGGTCTGATTTATCCCAAACGTGGTCAATTTAGGGAAAATTAGGTCTGATTTGGGGGAAAACAGGCTTGATTTGGGGGAATTAGGTCTGATTTGGGGGAATTAGGTCTAATTTGGGGGAATTAGGTATGATTTGATCGTGTAAGGCCTTGTTTAGATCAACATAGGGAAATTTAGGGTTAGTTAGGTTTGATTTGGTCATGTTGTGCAAATTAGGTTTGATTTTAGGCCAAATTATGTCAAATTTGAGCAGATTAGGTCTAATTTGGGGAAAACAAGTCTGATTTTCGGGAAATGGTCTGATATGGTGAGATGAGGTCTAATTTGGTCTAATTTGGCCAAATTAGATATTGTTTAGGTCAATATAGGGAAAATTTGGGGAAATTAGGTCTAATTGGATCATAAGATACAAAATTAGGTTTTATTTAGGCCAAACCATGTCAAAATTGGGCACCTTAGGTCTAATTTAGGGGAAACAAGTATGATTTGGGGGAAATTGTTCTAAATTGGATGACTAGGTCTTATTTGGCCAAATTTTGTCTCATTTAGGTGAACATATGAAAATTTTATGGAAATTGGGATTGATTAGGTCATGGTATACAAAATTAGGTCCAGTTTAGGCAAAAAGTAGGGAAAATTAGGTCAAATTTGATTAAATTTGGATCATATTAATTCAAATTAGGGTCACCAATTCTAGTTTAAGTCTTGTTAGTTTTGATTTAGCCTAAATTCTACATAATAGTATTATACATGTTTTGGCTACAGACATAATACATGTTTCGCTTTCGGATTTCTATATGAATTTTGTTTAGGTAAAACTTCCACAATTCAATGCATATCTAATGATCATGTTGCTTTCTTCATACGATGCTACCACATTGATTGCATATTTATCATGTATATTTATGTGTAAGGATTGTATTTTTCAGGTATTTTACATATAATGTTAAAATAAAAAATACATAAAACGCCTGGGCCACCGCCTGGGCGCCTAGGCTGTCTGGGTGTCCCCGTGGAACGTTTGGCTGCCTATACAACCATGGTTAACATTAGACTCTAAATTCCAAGCAATCTCCTTGATAAGTTTCATAAAAAATTGATTTCGTTCTCCTTTAAGATTCCACCACTTGATCCTTCTATCTTGGTTTTTATTAAGCTTACTTTTTTCGATCTTCATGTTAATATCCAAAACCACTAACCCATGTTGGGTGGTTAGTTCTTCACTAGGGATCACTTCACAATTCTTGCATACTTTTCTATCTACCCACCTTGTAAGGAACTAATCAATTTGCTACAATTGCGCCCACTCTTGAAAGTAATCATATGAGAAACTTTTTTCTTGAAATGAGTGTTTTCCAAAACCATATCATATTTGATGACCGAGAGAACTCACTCCGGGCGAAGCCGACATGGTAAACTCTCGAGGCATGAGAGGGTGTGGTCCGGTCACCCCCCTCCCGCGCCTAATCAGCGTGAGTTGCCGTTCGCAAAGTGCCTTCGGTGAGGTTCGAACCCGGGTCCTTCATTGGGACTTACCGAGCTCTTACCACCCGGGCTACTATGGCCGGACTCCAAAACCATATCATAAGCAACTACAAAATCTAATATATTGTCTCTTTCACCATTCATGCTGCCATACCTATTACCACCATAAACTCTCTCATATCCGCCACTACTACTCCCCACATGATCATTTAAATCACTTCCAATAATGATCGTCTCCTATGTTGGTATTCCGTGCATCACCTCATCCATGTTATCTCAAAAAACCTTCTTAGATTCTTCACTAAGGTCAAATTAGGGGCATATGCACTGATAATAATAAAATTGTTTCCCAAAGAACAACCTTGATAACTAAGATTTGATTACACATCTTTGTGATCTTGACAATGTCATGCTTCATCTTACTAACAATAATTCTGACGCTATTTCTTTGCTTGTCAATACCATATTTTGTACTATGTGTTCCCAATCTCATTGCATTGTTCCCCTATCACTTGGTACCCTACAAGCAAGCTATGCTGACTTTTCTTCTAATCATGGTAATTGGTATCAACTATCTCCAAAGAAGTTCCTATTAGAAAGTCAATATTCCAAGATCTCACTGTAATCCTTTTTTGCTGAGTTTGCTTCCTCATCTCCCTTCATTGTTCGCACATTTTTAACTACATCCGAACAATGATGCAGCGCGACTAGCTTTACCCACAACCGTCCAAGATGTGGGAACTCTTACTTATCCTCCAACACAATCGGGCATTGTTGTCTTATCTTATACCATGTTTTGAAAAATAAATGATGTATATTTCATAAACTAGAGTGCTTGCTTATTTATATAAAGAGGCTAAATGGGTCAAACCCAACAACACAAAGTAGAACTAAATAGACTAAGTACAAAACAAAAATAAATTATTGTGTATAAGACAATGAACTAATATTGTAAGTATATCTCAATGAAGTTATCATGAACAATCACTTTCACATCTGGTTAAGTGAACTGAAGTTGTACCATGTGAGGAAATGTTATATAAGATCCATATAACAATGTAAGCAACACTAAAATGGCCGTATGAAGATATTCTTATATGGACTTGTAAATGGTGTGCTACTCCATACATGTACAAACATCTTATTTACAATCTGGCAAAAGACAAAAGACCTGCAGGACATCTATGGTTTAGACAGCCGTTTATTTTTGCTAAATACAAGGGTATCTCCCCTCAGATTCATTTTAGAGTTTTCGTCATCAGGATAGTTTCTAAATATCAAGAATACCAATTATTTGGTGTTGTATGAAGATATTCTTATATGGACTTGTAAATGGTGTGCTACTCCATACATGTACAAACATCTTATTTACAATCTGACAAAAGACCTGCAGGACATCTATGGTTTAGACAGCCGTTTATTTTTGCTAAATACAAGGGTATCTTCCCTCAGATTCATTTTAGAGTTTTCGTCATCAGGATAGTTTCTAAATATCAAGAATACCAATTATTTGGTGTTCCGAAAAATAGAAGACCCTCAATATATACAAGAACCTAGCTTGGATTTAAGTAACTTGAATGAAATAATGAGCGAAAATCAAAGGACCTAACTGGATTCTGGAACCATAAGGACTCACTGGGATGTGTGGCAAATTCAAGGTCCAAATCAAGATGATTTACAGCCTTAGAGAAATTTGGAATTTGATTACTAGCTGGGAATATGTATGGAAATTTATACAGAAGTATCTTATTGGCACATAAAAGTCTACCTACAGGGTTACACTGTTCTTCACCTGTCATGTAATATATGCATGATAGTTGCACAGTACATTGTACAATGGACAAAAGAAGAACTAAGATGTCCAAACGAAGGGTGTAAAATCCAGATGTGGTTACCTAAAAGCTTTCACACTGTCTTTAAGCTCTTGATCTTCCAATATATTCCTTGAGCTAAAAGGAGTTCCTGCAACATTCATATATTCAACTCAATCTTTTTCTTAAGGAATTTAACTGCATAGATTCAGTGCACTCTAGGAAGACAGGAAAAAAGGAAAGCACAAATAACATGTTAAATCGTCATATTATCAAATCCAACTTTTATATATTTTAGAGCTAGTTTTTGCGTTTAACCTTTTCCCGCCAGCTATTTTGAACAAACTTGATGTTCATTTACGCATAAATGACTTAATATAAGAAATGAAAGGTTATTAGATTAAATCACTTGGCATCACACTCAAACAGAAGTTGAATAGATATGGCATTTAGAATTAGATAGACCTAACAGAAAAGATGACTTGCACTCCAAAAGTTGTATAGATATGGCATTTAAAGTAAGATAGTAGTAGTAGAAAATATACCTCAAGGTTAAGAGGACATTTGGACGGGAAATATACATGAGAGGATTTGTGGTTTGAGGCCTAGACACAGGGGATTGCTGTAGTCCTAATGATGAAGAGTAGAGGACTTCATGGTTACGAGTTTCTGATAAATGCAAAATCCACTGACAATTAAAGGACAACGGCATAGCTGGGCAAACATTCTTTCTGAGGGGTATCTAGTTCTCTCTGTGTGATCTTACAGCTCATGTGGCATAGTTTAGCATTTGGTGGATGTACGGCAATCTGGTCTTCTTTCTTTTTGCGTGATGGTAGGTGTGGCTGTATTCATTGTCAGAGGGGTGATAACCAATAACCAAATCTGTTTCGACCGATAGCTATGTCTTTTACATAAGTCAGCCAAAACTTCGCCTAAAATGCAATGCATAAGAGATATAAAGTAAAAAAAAAATCTTGTTTTTCTAACATGTTTAACACAGCTTTGAATGGTTGCCTGACTGACTTTATGATTGTCCTTTTCCAACTGGATGGTTGTACAAATCTAACTTTATATTGTATTTTCAGATGAAACTAGGTATGCGAGTGCAAACTCACCATATTCCTTTAGCACTCGCACTGCCAATGCACTGAAACCGCAACGAGGAGCATCAGGGTGTCCTTTCATGTAGATCATTACTGCATTGCCCTTTACATCCTACGGAAAAAGAAAAAAAAAAAGTTTAGTCACGTAAAGAATTATTAAGAAATCAAAATGGCCTCACTCCAGATAGACTGATCAATACACAGCGGCCCAAAAGTGTCCTAATATTGGTATTGATATCACAGTTAGCCGAAAAGTCCATGCTAACCATCTAGGTACCAGTCCCATATTATTAATAATACATTAACAGCAAAGAGAGCTACTTCAAAATGTAGAACCTAGAAGATCAATTTCCATTAATTTATAATTGTCCTAGTTTAACCTAAGCTTCTAGTTCGCCGTAACTAGACAAGCAACAAGTCAATTTAACTAGTATATAATACATAGAAGTCATAGCCAGAAAATAAATCAAAGACATGATACGATATTCAAGGTTTTGACATCAACAATTCCATGCCCGTTCTAATTTACACCGACAAAGACTTGATTGCCAAATCCCAATTTCAAAATGACAAATAGCATTAGATCATGAATAAATGCTAAAATACGTTAAACCTGTGGTCATGGGATATGCAAGTGGACAGTGCACATACTTGCAAAATTGTAGGTCTAAGCGCTTAGCACAGACACACCATGAACACAGATTAGGCACATAACTAGTTTTAAAAATAGCAGCAGATAGGTCACGGACATAATGGGAACAAGTCCGGGACATTATATGGGAACCTTCGCACACTTTAAGAGTCATCTTTATATTAACTCTAATTGTGGCTCTGAGTTAACACTGTTAGAGCATTGATAAGAGGCAAAGAGAGAAATCACTAATCTCATGTCCAGCTTACCAAGACAGACAAACAGAACATAAATCTCAAACAAAGTACAAAACAATATCAACTAATATAAAAGTGTCACTGCCCTAGAGTCTCTCACTCAAGAGCTCCCCTATAAAAGATAACGTCAAAGCAGGTACAAAAGCAGGTAATACACAAGCTTCTCGATCAAACTGAAGCAACGCTAGAGCAGCCATAGACATCATGCAGGTAGTCAGGCGCAACAGAAAGTATTGTAGTCATTGACGTTGTTAAGTAGTCCAGAAAGTGTTAGTACATGTGTAGCAGAGTCCAGAGTGTTGGGTCATAGTAAGAAGTTCACGTCCAAGATTACATTGAAATTGGTAGTGAAGATGGCGTACTCTGCACATGGGCAAACAGCCACCAGCTCCAGCATGAGAAAATTAACATAGTAGAAGTCCAGGAACATATCAAATCTTTACAATGAGACTCTTCCAAAGAATCTATTTCTCATCCCTTCATATCTTCCCTCCATCTCTTCCTATCTTCTTCTCTCGTTTGTGCCCTCCTCATCCGAACCATGAACAAATTTAGGAAAGTGGTTAGGGAGGGTAAGCACAAACCAAAATAGTGTGGTGGATATTGAGTACATATATGTGCATGTGACCAAAATCTAGAACATTGAATTCAGCAAGGATAGAATAACATTACAAATAAGAGTGATGGCCTGATTATAGTAACAGAGATAAATAACGAAATAAAGGCAATATATGGTGCAAGGAAATGATTTAGGCTTTGAAATAAAGTGGAAACAGAAATTATCATGTTGGTTTCAAAAGAGATGAAAGACGAGTAGCATGGTAATGGGACCGCCAATGAAAAAGAGACGTACATGAGATAAGGAGGTTGATAACAGGAGGGGCCAATTTAAAAAAGGATCCTAGTTCACAAAATTAATTAAAAGAATTAGAAAATTGGACGACCACAGGAACCCAAAGCTATTTCCAGCACAAATGGCACAAGAACATTTGGTAAAGAAATGGTAGGCGCCACAAGAAGGGAAAGATAAAGGGGGATGGCTCAGAAAATTCAGGCTAATTCAATTGGCCATGGACAATGGACCATTACTCTAGATCTAGGAGAGCCATTTATCTCCTCAGTTGCCAAGGTCTGGAGGCACAGCAATATACAACCCCCTCCCCCCCCATGGAAGTTGTGACAAATGGTTATTGCCCATTCGCCCTTGGGGCTTATATTGAAGGCAGTAGCATATTAGGAGCAAGGGAACAATAAATGGCACCCGCCAATGAGAAAGGAATAACATTACGAATAAGAGTGATGGCCTGATATAGGCTTTGGAACTAAGTGGAAATAAAGGTATATATATGGTGCTACGAAATAATTTAGGCTTTGGAACTAAGTGGAAACAGAAATGATGAGGTTGACTTCAAAAGTAAGAGATGAAAGAAGAGTAGCATTGTAGTGACACTGTCAATGAAAAAGAGATGTACATGAGATAAGGAGGTTAGTAACAGGAGGGAGCAATTAAAAAAAGGATCATAGTTCACAAAAAGTTAAAAGAACTAGAGAAGTAGACGACCACAGGAAGCCAAAGCCATTTCCGACACAAATGGCACATCAACAATCAGCAAGGGACGGTAGGCGACACAAGAAGGAAAGACAAAGGCAGATGGCTAAGGAAAGCAGGTCAAATCGATTAGCCATAGACAATGGCCCACTACTGCGAGCTCTAGGAGAGCTGTTTATCTTCTCGGTTGCCAAGACCTGGAGGTGCAACGGTAAACAACTCCCCCTATGGAAATCGTGGCAAATGTGATTGCCCATTCGCCCTTAGCGCTGGTATTGAAGGTAGTAGCAGAATAGCTGCAAGGGAAAAATCAGTGGCACCCCCGCAACCAGGAAGCAACAGGAGAAAGAGAACAAGGAACTAAGAAGTCATTGTTTCTGGCTTTAGGCAGTCACAACACGCGGGGCTTCAAGTGGCATCTAGAAAGGGTGTTCGATGCGCTCTCCCTTCCAAAGTGATTGGAGAAGGCGCCAGTGGCAGTGTAAGAAGAGGTGGTTTCTTAGGAGTGTAAGACAAGGACAGACTTGCCAGCAATAAGTAGTGAAGGAGTCACTTGTTATAGGCAAGACGCACGTCCGTTTTTCTTTGGGTGAAACACTACTCTAATAGTACCATGTTAGAGTGTACTTAGACACCAAACCCTATTGGGCCACCATACTCAGGAACATATACTAAACGAGTAGATAGAGAATCACTCCTCTATTTCTTTAGGTCCATGTAATTTCACTATTTACAATTGAACGCCGTAGGCTCACACTAGTTGGAATCCCACAATCTTCATTTTACCATTAACATGCTATCAGACCAGTGTACCCTGAGGTCATTGTTGCATTATATGAAACAGGGTAGCCCTCACAGTGGTCCAAGGAAGGGGAAGCAGTCTCCAGTTACATCAACAATGTGTTCCAGGAAGCCCAACCAAACTGCATCATATCATGGGTACCAGCTTCTGACCAGAGACCAGTAAGAAATGTACAGCAATCGCCAGCTTCATCCAAAGGGCATCTTAACTTCTTAAGTACTAGTACGCATCAAGGATCGCCTAGGTACAGAAGCTAAAGGAGAGAGAAAAATCACGCTCGTAGGCCTTGCCTCTTTTTTCCCATTGGAGAGCTTCTCAACCTGTCTGTTGCTTGGTTGTTTTTGGGGTTTGATAGCACTTTTTTTCCTCCCTAGATCAAGAGGTTCCAACTAAACAAAAATGGAGGTACACTTTCCTCCTTATATCCATATACAAAAATAACTGAGGTGACAAATCACAATTATTCTCTTAATTCTTCCATACCATCGTATGGAATGTAAATGTGTCAGCTTCGTATCATCGTACTCATCTGTGCAGAAGCATGAACTGGTTGTTCTATCATTTCTTGATGTTCCAACTGAAACGAAAAAGCAGATATATTTCCCTCGTTGTATTCCTCTACAACAAAGTAACTCCTAGAGGAGATAAATTCACATGTTCTCTTCACGATTTTTCTGAACCATGGATGAGTGTTCATGGACTAGGGATTATAGATGCGTCAGGTTCATATCACCGCACTGATTTCAAAATAATATGAACTGATCGATCAATGAGTTTGTAGCTCCCATAGTCAGAAGACTTAGAACATGTGTGTGTCCTGTGTGTGTATGTGTCAGGAAACAATCCATTGAGGAACAAGATAGAGTAACTACATGGGAGGCATTTGCATAACCACAACATTAGAGTGTACCTTTGTATATTCAACGGTATGGATGAAAAGCATGTTGATTCATTTACATTCACACAACATATTACTACAATTAAACATCGTTCGCTAGTCTATCAGCCTGAAACTTAACATAAATTGTTGAATAGTATTCTTGCTACCATGACATGCTTAGCAAGTCAAATGATGATGAAACTTGTAAGCAGGTAACAGTAATGGTAATAATTTAATCCAAAGCGTTTAATTATCAAAAACAAATCACGAAAAACAGTGATTTAAATGCATATCACACTCACGTCCCCAAATGGGCTAGAGAACAAGTTTGTCCAGTTTCTTGCCTCCAGTGCCACACGGATCTCAGTAGTCGGGGGGGTGTTCCTCCTTCCACCTTGCGACGAGCCAGATCGCCTAGGGTTGCCCCCAGCGCCGCCACTACTGCGCGCAGCCATCTTTTTAGTTAGTAATCAAGCTCATGCTCAAAACACCTCCCCCACTGCCCAGGTTGGCGGCTCGCCAGTGCGCGGTGGAAATGTCTGACAAACCAAAAATCATGGCTTGGAATATCCGTGGGCTTACTGCCTGGGGTAAGCAGGATATCATCCGAGCTGAAATCAGAAGGGCCAAAGTTGACCTTGCCCTTCTACTTGAAGTCAAAATTCGAAGAAGAAAGGTTCATAGAGCTAGACAACGCATATGACCTAACTCTAAGTGGCTTGACAATTCTCAGTCAAGCAGTAAAGTCTGTATTCTTGCCTTGTGGGAAAACCCTTCTTATAAAGTCTCCATCATCAGGCAGTCAACACAGCTAGTTCACTTTGCTATGGAATCTGATTCCTGCAAATTTGAGATCACTATGATCTATGCCAAGTTGCCAACAATGAAGACAATAGAAGATCAGTACTCTGGCACGACATTATCGGCATCAGAAAATCTACTAGAGCTCCCTAGACTGTTATTGATGATTTTAATGCGGTTAGAATCGCCACTGAACGCATGGGTCGCTCTACTCCTTCTATGAGATCAATGGATGAATTCAACACAGCAATAAAAGAAGCGGATCTAATTGAGATTTCGGCCAAGGGGCTATACTTCACCTGGAACAACCAACAAGAAGGCCACAACAATACTCGCAGCAAGATTGATAGAGCTTTCTGCACCATGGATTTTTTTAATGCTTTCCCTAAGCATTGGTTACAATGCTCCCCCACAATTCACAGTGATCATGCGATGCTTATTTTGCACCTAGAGGATACTATTGAACAGAGAAGATACCCGTTTCGTTTCTTTAATGCTTGGACCTCCCTCACAGGCTACAAAGACGTGGTTAGGGAAGCCTGGAACTCATCCGTCTCTGGATGCCCTCTCTACAGAGTTTGTCAAAAACTCAAACTAACTAAACGAGTTATTCAGAAGTGGAACTGGGAGAGTTCTTGAGATCTTCTTGAGTCTGCCAAGAATAAGGAGAAAGAAGCTATCCAAGCCCAGCTTGTTGCTGACAACGCCCCACATGATCATCTCCTTTGGGAGATTGCCAAAAACAAAACAAGTTAGGAGCATCGAGGAGTCTATGATTCGACAGAAGTCCCGCGTGTTCTGGCTGAAAAATGGTGATCGTAATTTGAAATTTTTCTATGCTTCTCTCAAAACGAGAAGAAGTAGGAATATGATCAAGTGTCTTGAAAAGGGCAGCAATATAATCACTGATGAAAAAGAGATTACGGATAGGTTTCTAAACCACAATGGAGCTCTGTTCAACAAAGGCCATAAGCTTGGTGAAACGGATCTTCTCTCTGGCGTTACAATGCTTACCCAACAGCAGATTCAGTCTATTTCAAAGGAAGTGTCTGACAAGATAATCACCTATGTTGTTAAAAACTCAGATGGGGATAAAGCCCCAGGGCCGAACGGGTTTAATGCCCATTTTTATAAGCATTCATGGGACATTATTGGCAAGGACATCATAGTGGTTGTCAAGGACTTCTTCACTAAAGGGAGGATGCTCAAAGAAGTGAACAAGACTTTCATTTTCTTGATTCCTAAAACTCCTCAACCGTCAATGCTGGGTGAATGGAGACCCATTGCGCTCTGTAACTTCATCTGCAAACTTATTTCCAAGATAATGGCTAATAGACTAAGAGATATCCTCCCAGATCTTATTAGTCATAATCAATGTGCTTTTGTAAAAGGAAGACGCATCACTGATGTTATTTATTGGCTAACGACCTTATCAGTGATTTCAGGTCACCCACTGCTAAACCCAAGCTATGTCTCAAAGCAGACTTGAGCAAAGCGTATGATACCATTAACAGGGATTATATCCTCAGTATTATGAACGCAATGCAATTCCCAAGTTGTTGGATGAACTGGACCCAGGAATGCATGAGCACCGCCTCGTACCAGATTCTGATTAATGGCACACCCACTCCTATTTTCCAAGCTTCTAATGGCATCAGACAAGGCGACCCGATGGCACCTTATCTATTTGTCATAGGCATGCATGGGCTTACCGCCATCATGGACAATGTTGTTGCTGAAGGCATTATTACTCCTTACTATGCAGGGCCAGAACACATATCGCATCTGATTTTTGCATATGACCTGCTAATTTTTTCCAAAGGAGATGAAGACAACGCTAGAGGCATCATGCAATGCCTCAACCGGTTCTCGGCTCTATCTGGGCTCAGTTTGAACCCGGACAAAAGTCAACTATTCCTTAGTGTCAAAGCTCCTACAAGCATTCAGAGTATACTGGGGGTGCATCAAACGCAGCTTCCTGTGAAGTATCTTGGTCTTCCCCTATTCATTGGTCGCATGACTAAGCCCCACTGTCAACCTCTGATTGATAAAATTAAATACAAGTTGGACTCTTGGAAAACTCGCCTCCTCTCCATGGCGGGCAGATTGGAGCTTATCATCTCTACATTATTTTCTTATCACCTATATTGGATAGGTGTCTTCCCACTCCCTAAGGTTGTCATTGAGGAGATTGAAAGGCTCTGCAGGAACTTTCTTTGGGGTGACAGAGAAAACGAAAAACACTTCCACCTGGTGGCCTGGAGCTTTGTATGTTCGCCTAAGTATGAAGGTGGACTGGGCATCCGTAGAGTCGAAGACTGGATAAAGGCAGGTCTCACTCGCAATATATGGACATTGCAAACTGCAAAGTTTCTCTGTGGGTCCGCTGGGTTCACAGCAAGTATCTCCTAAATACTTCTATTTGGTCATGTGCTAGCAAAGCCTGTCACAGCTGGTATTGGAAACAGAAACTGAGATTTAGGGACTCCCTTCTCCCTTTCGTCCGCTTCAACATTCCTGTTTGTGAATGCCCAGATACTTAGATTTTTAACAATGTTATGTGTTGTTCCTCTATCCACAAATAAACACTCATAGACATTTATGTTATTTTTCCTCTTTTTTTGCATTTCTTAT
The DNA here is from genome assembly GCA_963693085.1 of Alisma plantago-aquatica. NCBI lineage: Eukaryota > Viridiplantae > Streptophyta > Magnoliopsida > Alismatales > Alismataceae > Alisma > Alisma plantago-aquatica. Next base: position 413,624,934 of record OY856409.1, read on the forward strand.
TTGTGAATGTCACTCACTAAGATTTGCCTCTCATTGGATCATACCTCTTGAGAGAAACAGTGAGACTAGGTTAGAATCACTTCTAACAAATCACAAATTGAAAAAACTCTAGGCAGTATTTATGTGTGCGTGCACAACAATTATCCATATTCGTATGGTGTGTCATCTCTCAGACTCTTTGATGGATTCAAAGGAAAAATAGAAATATATTACAATCTACTGCAGAATTCAAAACTAGATTCAAAAAGAAGACAGTGGCATTGATTGTCGTTCTTAATTAGACAATTAAATTGTGTTTGTTACATGGTGAATCATGGGGAGGGGAATGTTGAACAAATAAAAATTGTCGTTTGCTTGCCATGGTGATTGGGAAGGGGAAATATTTCATGGGAAATCCATGGAGAAATTTGGCTTGTTTTTGCCTCCATAGAAAAGCATGGTGAATCATGGAGAAAAAAAGTTTCTTTCCAGAATGCACTACTTATTTAGACACATGCAAAAAACTTTCAGATAAATATGATTCATAATTGTGCAGGGTGTTGTTTATAAAGAAATCCCCCCTCCCCGTTCCCATACCCATGTAACAAACAACAAATGTTTAACTTTTCCCAATACCTATCCCTTTCCCTATGCACATGTTACCAAACAACACATTTTGCCAATTTTTCCTTCCCCGTCACTGTCCCCATCCCCTTCCACTTCCCCATCTATTTGTAATTGTGCAGGGTGTTGTTTATAAAGAAATCCCCCCTCCCCGTCCCCATACCCATGTAACAAACAACAAATGTTTAACTTTTCCCAATCCCTATCCCTTTCCCTATGCACATGTTACCAAACAACACATTTTGCCAATTTTTCCTTCCCCATCACTGTCCCCATCCCCTTCCACTTCCCCATCTATTTTTCACTATGTACCAAACACAGTGTTAGTGGGCCAATGGAAGCATGTGGAGACAATTGAGCCAAAGCAACATATGGTTTTGCTATATTCCCGCCACAGTTTCTCTAGATCAACCTTACATCAAAGAAAAATCAGGTATAAACTGAAAACAATGATTGCTTCTCACTTCAAATGGATCTTGGTGGAGGCTAAAACATTAGTTTTTAATTGGATGATTTTTTTCCCACTTTTGTATAATGTAATCAGATAGTTAAGACATAGGCTGTATGTTATGAAAATGGTAGACAGGGAGCGAGAATACAAAAGTCGAGGGATGTCAAACTTGAATTCCAAAACAATCGATAGTAGTGCTTGAAATTCTGGATTTAATTATGTTGCACCCGCTTGGACAAACAGCATTGATGGTTCAAACTCCATAATTTCAAACATGCGTATAAAAAAATAGATGTGATTTGATTCGACTTTGCAATTTGCTGATACTGAATGCTCAGTTCCATATCAACCAAATGCCCCAATTTTCAAATAACATTTTATGAATATGATATACCTGCTCAACAATATCCTTGACATTAACATTTGAATCAACTGTTTTACTGGTTGGTTGAAAGTCTTCATGTGTGTCATGATCACCAGGTACAGTAGAGAACCTTGCAATTTGTCCATTGAGAGATGGAACCTGCGAATCAAATTCCACAGAATAATTAGGCAAGAAAACTGGGATAATTAATGGCAATAACAGCCGCAAATTTTATAGAATATTGCAAAAAGAAATGAGAAGAATTCCAGGATCTCTGCTCAGAATAAAAGTCAGTTTGATGAGGATGAAACGATCCAAAGTGGACATGAGTAATAATTAAGCTCTGTCTATGTAGTCTTGTATAAAACTATTTTTTTGTTTTTACTTGAAATGAGAGAGAAATTATCCGGTTTCTATCTCTTGTGTGAAAAACAATTCTGAACATCTATGAAAAAAGGTACTCTTAACAGAACTTGTAGAAAAACAAGATTCAAGGAAAGTCTCTAATGCTGTATTGTTATTACATGGGCAGACCCTTTCCTTATATAGGAGAAGGGGGAAGCATTACAGACTTAAGAAAAACCCTAATGGGTGAAACACACTTGGCGTTGTATTACAATTACACCCGTCCACTAAATATTAATGCTCTCCGATACTCCCCCTCAGACTGGAGCTTTGTAGAATCCCGAGTCAGCTCGCAAACATACATATTTATTGCATGTTTGGCAAATCTGTTGAAACCATTGCTTCCCACTGTGTCAGAATGGCATGGTGAATTTTATCATTGTTGGCAGCTGGAGTTGTATTGCGTGTTGTATTTACCTTGTCGTTTCTCAGTGGCGAACTCCACTGGTGTTAGGTACGCAAGCATCTAAGCTGACCGTTCTCTTCTAAAGACTGCCCAGGTCTATAGGCCTGTCTCAGCCTCTACCAAACGATATACCAAACAAAACATAAAGCACAGAACCAGAATAAAAAGATATCAAGCCCATACCAAATATCACTCCCCCTCTATCTTACAATTAAGCACTCAAACACTTCAATACTCCCCCTCAATCTTACAATCAAGTACTCAAACACTCATACTCTCCCTTAGGTGCCTATGGGTTATGTGCTGATAGGTATGATTAATCCAACGTAAGCGTACAGAGCAGGATGGGGCTCCAGGTACTCCAAGAGCTTGAATAGTCAGGGCAGAGATGAGGTTGGTGGAGCTTCCAACCGTCAATAAGAAGCAAGTTGCACACCCTTCCAGCACATTCTACCTAAACAGAAGGCTAGAACAGTGAAAATCTGGATCCACCATTATGCGGTCGGAATTAAATCATGTGATTGTCATTAGTCCTCGTCCTGTGTCATCACCATCGCTTAGCTCACTAGCAGGAACAACATCCTCAGATAATGGGTCATCCTTCTCATGAGTGGTCATCAACATAACTCAACTAGTACGTTGCATGGAGTGTTGAAATTCCCCTAGCAAATAAAGCATTGGATTGGATTCACCAACATAGGCACTTCCAAAGACAGCACAGGGTGCCTCCGTGCAATTGATGGGCAGTGTTAGAGCTGACTGAAGCTTCCAAGCAATAGTCTCCTTCTGGGTAGCACAATTCTTTCGATCATGCTCAATCAAAGTCACCACTTGTATAGTGTCGACCATGCTAAATATGTGACAGGCTGCAATTGTCGTCGCTATTTACGATGTGAGTCCATGAGTATACGTCATGATCGACATGGTTTCATCCCATTTAACCTCTGTTTTTTAAGTGGTTTGCAAGTCCTAATTTTGCACCATTGTTGTGGGTGACAGTGTGGCTAAAAGGCAGCAACAGTAAGAAGGTAGGGGCACAGACAGAGGAGCTTTGACTTACTGCTAAAGGTTGCAATATTTTGCCTTGTGGCACTGGCGATGGTAGTTTCTTTGTTGCACAGAGGGGAAGTAAAGGAAGGGGGAGGCTGAGGCTGGGAAGGCTAGGCTCCAGCAAAGATGGGTGAGGAGGAGGTGGTGGTGCATAGGAGGATAGAGGGTGTCGGGCGAAGAGGCAAGGATGATTGGAGTCAGGTATAGACATAAAAGGTGTGAAGAGGTGGAGGGGTGATGGCATGAGGAAGGAGAAGGGGGTGGACAATGATTGCAGGGTGAGAGAGCATGGAATGACTACTACATGAGGGAAGGACCATGTTCAGAATCCCTAAGGGAATATGGGTTTAGACTTTGATACTGACTGATTGGGCACACATTTCGAGGGGGGAAAGGTTCATGTCACAAAAGAGAAATAAAGTTTTAATCTGAACAGCTGTCTGAATCAAGCCCCAAGGGTAGTTATTGATAATTAATTAAAATCAACTTGGGACAATTGCATATAATTAGATAAGAGCAAACTCTAAAATGAAAAATCAGTAACTAAGCTGAGTAGCTGACCAAACATTCAAGAAACACTAATTGGGCCCCTTTTGCATCCTCTAGGCCCAAACATGGACCAAGAACGCTTCCAATCCTACATCAGACCCGTTGAGAGCTTTCTTGACATTCTAAATGACTTCGTGGTTTGTAATGATATAATTGCTTGAGTTTAGCTATACTATCAATGTGTGTTTAAGAAATTAAAGGATTCTCTCACTAGAAACAAGGAGAATGGTTCAAATTTGGTTACCTTTCTTTAGTCATTCCGATTTTTAAACAAGACATCTTAATGATAATGAATATGCTCGTAAAAACATAAATATAGATGTATTTACCATCTGTCGAACTGGATTTGTAGAGCCATTGATGCCCCTCAACAGCATATTGGTTAGTGAACGAACGTTACGAGCCATTATATCAACCTGTAATGCATACAAACTTAAAACATCTGCATGATTGTATCATCATTGACAATAATAAAAGTTGATACCTCTCCTGGTCAAACAACACATGAACAAAGGCAAGTCAAGAGACCATTTCCGGCAATACTACCTTTATGTAAAATATCATCATCGTCGCCATCTAAGCTTCAGTCCCAACTATGTTGGGGTCGGCAACTTTATATAAAATATAGTTAATGCAAATCCAAATACTAGCTCTGTGTGGCCCCAGTTATATATTAGCACTACCACCTGGCCTCCCCTACCCTAAGCCCTAAGAAAATAGCAACAATAAAGTAGAACAAATACAAATGTCCATACATATATGTGTGCCTTGTAGATTAGGCACAGCCACCTGACAACTGCTTTCAGATCAGGCAAAGGTTTGGACTGTGGACACTACAACTGCATTTAGTTTATTAATCACAGGTGAAAGTAAAGTATGGACATGGTTAACAAAATCAGACCAATAACAATTCTTAGGTCTTAGATGAGCAGAGCATCTAGCCATCCCCAACAACACCCATGCCACAGCACCGACTTTTAAACCCAGAAGCAGCTAGCCTTTTTCAAAGAAATCTCAGGTTTGAATACTTATTGGGATGTTGGAGGTATATGCCAAGCAGCTTAAGTTGATACAGCTCTTTCTCAATATACCAGCCTATAGGAATCAAGACCCTACAGACAGTTGAGCTAGGAAACACGGATACTCCAAAATAGGAGATATACCTGTATTGTATTGGAAGTTTGGAACTACTCCTTGGATACTTCGCAGATACTTCTCCAGACATCCAGATTTTTTTCATTTTTAAAGAGTGATACTCCGTGGATACATCTTGGATACTTCGCAGATACGGCCCGGCCCATTTATATATAGATGCATACATAAATCTGACTTATTCTTGTCAAGTAACTTATGGTTACTTCTCGTTAGTAACTTACTGTTAGTTACAAATTCTTGACTCTTGAGACTGTTTCAGTAACTTAATGTTAGCTACAAAAATATAGAACTCTTTGCCTCACAAATTAAGTGATGAACTTCTATCTAAAACGAAATCATATTGAATGCTGATTATAAATCTATAGATGCACTGTTTTGTAAACTTGTTGTTGCTTGTTATTTAAATAAGCCCCTTCTAGATTATGGACAAATATATGACAATGGCCATATTAAGTTGATGGTATCAATTCATCAGGGGTGCTTGTTAATAGTTTTTGAACCATTACAAAGCTAATTCATTCATATTTAACTTTAAATGAAATTCTATGGTTGCCTTATTATGATTATAAATAGGCATATATTTAATTTTAAAATGTTTTTTGTCGTACCCATTCCTTCTTCCTTGTGTCCTTTTTTCTTGGGTGATGAGAGACGGAGATTGGTGTGCAGCAAACACAAGATCCTCTCCTCTTTTTGCAATGATCTTGTTCCTCTCACAGCAAAAGAAAGAAGATGGTTGATGTAGTCAGATTGCTAGATTTTAAAGATATGAGCACTTCCTCTGTGCACAGTAGCACAAGCCACCAAATGTGAAGATCCAACATCTCCCTACTGATGATTGATTTGGTATCTCCAAAAGTTTTGAACAAGAGTAGAAAAATAAGGAAAGTCAATGTCCATTAGGTGTTGCTCCTTTTAGGCAGGCAAATATCCTTTCAAACATTTAGCCCTTTCAATTAACATTTCCATATCCTTGTTTGATCAAAATTCGACCCACCCGCACTCTTAGTTATCAGGGTCCCCGCCTAGGCGCGTCTAGGTGACCAAGGCTCTGGGGTAGTCCGCCTCAAACTGGGCGCCTAGCCCCTTCAGGGACCAAAGTAGCCGCCTAAGACCTTTTAGGCCCAAATTAAGCCACTTACATACTAATTTAGCATAAGTTAGGTTTGGATTTGATCAAGTTGAGTCATTTCATGGTTAAATGGGTCAAATTTATCCCAAATCATGTCAGATTAGGGTAAAAAACATGTCTGATTTTGAGGAAATAGGCCTAATTTGGGGGGATTATATCTGTTTTGGCCATGTTAGGACTCATTTTGATCAATATAGGGCAAATTAGGGGTAGTTAGTTTAGTTAGGTCATGTTACAAAAACCAGGTTTTATTGTAGGCCAAATCATGTCAAATTTGGGTAGATTAGGTCTGATTTGGGGAAAATGGGTCTGATTTGGTGAGATTAGGTCTGATTTGGTGAGATTAGGTCTTGTTTAGGTCATCATGGAGAAAATTTGGTGAAGTTAGGTCTGATTGGGTCATATAATGCAAATTTAGGTTTGATTTAGGCCAAATCATGTCAAATATGGGGACATCATGTCTTCTTTGAGAAAAAAAAATGTATGATTTGAGGGAAATAATTTAAACTTGGGAAGATTAGGTCTGATTTGGCCAAATTTGGTCTCATTTCAATATGGGAAAATTTAGGGGAATCGGGTCTGATTAGGTCATGTTATACAAAATTAGGTCTGATTTAGGCCAAGTTAGGGGGCACTCGGTTAAATTAGATCAAATTTGGATCAAATTAGTTCAAATTAGGGCCAATCAGATCTAGTTTAGGTCATATTTGGTGTGATTTGGCCTAGGCCCTAAATTATATGTAATACTATGTAATAATGTAATTATTTAATAATTACATATCAAAAATTATTAATTTAAATATCAAAAAATCAGCATTATTTATAAATAAAAAGCAAAACATCTAGAAACGCCTAGGCGCCCCTAAAGAAATGCCTAGCACCTAGCCGCCTTAACAACTATGTCTGCACTGTAGTAGCTATAAGAGAGTAGATAATACAATTGCAAGATGTTATCAAATTATAACATGTAATTCTTATTCAATATAGATAATTTGAAATAAAGCATGCTTACCTAGGGTTTAGAGAAAGAGACATACAATAGAGAGGAGAGTTGTTCTTATTCCATATGTCCATCAAGATCTTGTGAACAACTAAACAGAGGCTATATCCATACTTGTTAAGGCGGCAAGGCGACACAGCGTTGGGGTTGGACGCCTTACGCCAAGGCGCGACTAGGCGCGCCTAGGCGACCTTTAAAAAAAAAATTATGTATATATTTTATGTATATATACATGTGTCATGGTTTTTCCTCACTCATATACACACATTGTATAGTTATATATGTAGTTATCTACATATTTATAGTCGATCTCCCCATATATATATATTTTATTGTATGAAAAAATAACCAATTACATTTCTAATAAATTATCATTGACAATAATGTCAAGAACACAAAAAGAATTATTATAAAGAATGTAAGAGAGTGATCAACAAATAAATATATATTGATTGTCATGCATAGCTACAAGTATTAAGCAATGTAATCACTATCCTTCATAGCATAGCTACTTAGTACAATACAATCTGAATTGAAGGTGCAACCTAAGAAAAATCAAATGTGTACTAAGAGTATTAGATCCAGTCAAACAAAAAAAGAGTATTAGATCCAGTCAAACCCAAAAAAAGAGTATTAGATCCAATTAAAAGTGACATTTGGCACATAAAATAGGCAACACTATTAATTTTGAACATTGGTGTAGCCATATCAAACATTAAAATAAGTGAATATACAACCAGACCCACAATACTAGGTCACTGTAGCATTATAAACAAAATGTCCTCGCCTAGGCGCAGCCCTGGGGCGCCTTGCCCTTGACAAGTATGGCTATAGCCCTCTTAAAGGTTTTTTCTGTCATGCTTGTAGATGATGGTTTTTACTTTTCTAAATATATCGTCTCAGATGTCATACAACAAATGTAGGCATGGCTTATCAGTCTCAGTTGCCCTCAGCACGTCAAAAATGGGGCCAATGAAAGATAAGATGTAGTCACATTTATCCCACTAAATGCCATCTAAGATTTTGTCCTTGGTAGTTTGGATCTAAACAACATCATCTTCCCTAAATGGAGCTTCTTCTCATTGACAACCATGTTTTCAAGACTAATTTTTATGGCCATTAGCCTATTGAGCATCACAATTATTAAGAGAAATCATGTCTTCGCAGCAATAAGCATCTTTAATTTTGCAAATTCATGGAGTATAGCAAGACTAAAGGAATGGTTCGTAGGACGTTGTGAATAAAAGCCATATGAGCAGCAAGCTTAGTGGTCAATGGACATTTCCCATACACAGCATTAGTTGACTCACTATAGTTTGTGCTGCAAATGTTCTTCAAGGAAAGATCCAGAGTGTGCATCGCGCACGGAGTCAAAATATGTGAAGATAATCAACCTATATAAGTAAACATGCCCTCTTACAAACTGGGGCATTGCAGGTGGTGGTTTTGACCACATTTTGTTATCCAACTTCTTGGATGCATTATTTGATTAGATTTGTAATATAAAACTTGTCCTTTTACACACCCTCATAGTTGATGGCCTTTAACAACATTAGCCAACTCTCAGTCTTAAAATTATATTACGACATCTTTTGGGCATTCGTCCAATTGTCAGAAACAACATTCACGCCCAAATCTTTCCACTTATCCTTTGTCAAATAAATGTTTTTTTTCAAGCTTTACCCTCTCTCGCTGAAATAATGTGGTTCTCAACATGTTGTTTCCTAGATGAATATACCAAGCAACAACATTGCTAGCAGAAAACAAATAAGAAGATGCATAGTGGAGAATTTTGGCCAGCTGGAAAGGCAGAACTGCATAATAGAACATATGTGCAATCTGACAATGTAGCCGATCCTTTATCTCTTTGATACATGTTTTCTCCAATGATGAACCCCCTATGCCCCTCTGCTTTCTAAGATCAATGTCACTACCTTCTTGCTGAATGACACTATGACTACCTTAACTTGAGATGTGCAAGGCAATGGTAGGTTTCTAAGGGTCACTTTCTTTTTCTCATCTCCACCTTATCACACTCTCTGCATCTCATATATGTTTTCCATTGTCATTTTACCACAAACTTTATGACATGGCCAGGGGTCATCGATAGATGTGCCTTCACCCAAGAATAGGAGATGTTCTAGGTAGCATTACTCCAACTGCATCGGAAAGTATAGTTTCTCCCTTTTGTAGCCTTCTAACTTTGTGACACAAAGGAGCGGAGTCATCCATACTACAAATCTATAGGATTAATTTCCCAATGAACCAACAGGAAAACATCAGATAAACCAACATGGCAGCATATATTCATTAATGTATTTAAACTACATTCATGTGATGTCCGTGCAAATGTAATCAAAAAACATGATCTGGACAAATATAAAACCAAAGATGGAGGGTTGAATGACATATTAAATAAACATCAGTAACTATAGTTCAACAATTAACAAAACCAACAGCATGAGCAATTTTTCACCATTAAAATGTATGAAGAAGTTATAGGGAAAATTAAGGAGAAATGACTGAGGGAAGAATATTGTGATGTCTGATGAGCGGGGAGAAGAGGGTCAGATGAAGAGTAAACAATGAGGGAGGGGAGACATTGGTGTGACATGAAGAAGAGAAGATTGGGGGAAGGAGGGGAGACATCGGTATGACATGAGAAGAGACGATTGGGGGAGGAAGAGATTTAAAGAAGAAGAAAAGGGTGGAGACAAAATGAGGGTGGAGACCATGAAGATGAGAGGGAGAAAGAACTATTGTTGGAGGAAGAAAAGGGGTGGAGAGATATTGAGGGGAGAAAGGTGGTGAGAAGAGGAGAGGGAATATTTTAGCAACTTTTTAAATGTAATAGTTAAACCTATAAGAAAATTTTGTAGAAAAATGAGTGCTAGTGGATGGGTGGGAAAAAGAGGGGGAATAGAATAATTAGGGAGAAGGGAGACATTATTGTGACATGAAGAAGAGAGAATTTAGGGGAGGGGAGATTAGGAAGAAGAAAGGGAAGACAATCAGGGGGGAAGATGGGAGAAGGAACAAATAGGTGGAGGAAGAAGAGGGGAGAAGAATAGTGAGAGGAGGGGAGGGAGAATGAGTCAGTTGGTTGAGGTAGAAGGAAAATTGAGGGGGTCAAAAAGAAGCAAGGGTGAGAGTAATCGAGGGGAGACATTGGTGATGAGTGGACACGAGTAAGGAACAGATATTTGAGGGGTAAGATCAAGGAGTGGAGAAAAATTGAGGGGGAGAAAAGAAGAAGAGATGGTGGCGGAGGACGTTCGGGCCTATGAAGGGGTTAGAAACAAAGAAGAGTGGTTGGAGAGAAATTGAGACGTTAGTGGAGTTGTGAAAGAAAAAGGCAAAGTTGGGGGAGGAGTGATGTTAGTCACGGAGCACGGGTGATTTGAGAGAATAGGGACGACATTTTGATTGACGAGGAAGCTCTCGGCTGGACTTAGTCTTGCAAAAGCAAGGAAGGCGAGGATTGTGTAAGGAAAGTGAGTATCGTCTCAAGGCAAATCAATGGCATATGATGTCATTTTCCTTAACGAAAGGGGAATTATATACAAAGTGCTTGCTATAGTCGGTAACACTAATCTTAATCGCATATACATGTCTACACGGGCTAAGGTAGGAAATCTTCTACGGCATTGTCATGGTGAATCTAGTGATTCCTAGCCTTGTGGTTGTCAGAAGCCGTGGTGTTTGTGCCCAAGTGGCCTTAGACGAAAGAGTGGGATCGGCGTGTATCAAGTGTCCCCTCGTGAGATGGAAACAGGTCCTCGATGTCCAACCACATGGGAATATTTTGGCAAAGATGGACGTTGAGGATCCACGAGCCAACAAGCTTCAATTGGTTCATCAATGAAATCAGGACTTATGCAACAGCATGATTGCCTATCTTAACCTTGCATTGTTACAAAATGAGGTCTCGAAGCTTTGAGTTGTTGGGATGGAGCTGCCAGTACTCTTTTAGAGTGAGTGGTGAATGAATTTTGGAGTGTACCAAGTTGGGAAGCATGGACACTTCTCGGAGGTTGTCGTGTCTGTGTCAGACACGTATCTGACATGGAAACACCTTGGACACACCAGGATACGCGGCGGACACGCCGGAGAATTTTTCTATTACAGTGTTGGACATAGCTTGCACACGTCATGGATACATACAAGATAGGCCAGCCCAACCCACTTAAGCTTAAGCGTATGAAAAAAACAACCAAGCCTTCTCTAATCCCCGCCTCCTATCCTCCACTCCTCCTTGCCCTACTTACATTCGATAGTTAAGCTCCAATAGCTACAGTCAAGCCACCAACGCCCTTCTTAGCAATGGTAGCAGCCATCATCATTGATATCATCTGCACCAAATTCGGCAACATTCAGGGACTGCCACATCAAGCATCAGGAGAAAAGCAGTTGGATTCACCACTCTCTCATCCAATTCCATGTAAGTAGTCGTCTTTTACTCCCCACCCTTCTGCCTCTTTGTGCTTCTTCTTGTCCCCTCCATTTTAACCTACTCTAAAATAGCAATAGTTGTATAGCCATTCTGGAGGAGCAGTTGATTTAGCAATTTTTAGTCTTCATCTATCAGGTGTTTCATCCATTTTAGGTTCTATCAATTTTATAACAACTATCTTCAACATGCGTGGACCTGGAATGACTATGCATAGATTACCCTTTTTGTGTGGTCCATTCTAGTGACAGCATTCCTACTTTTATTATCACTTCCGATACTGGCAGGGGCAATTACAGTGTTATTAACCGATCGCAACTTTAATACAACCTTTTTTGATCCTACTGGAGGGGGAGACCCCATATTATACCAGCATCTCTTTCGATCTTCGGTCATCCAGAGGTGTATATTCTCATTCAGCCTGGATTCGGTATTATTAGTCATAGTGTATCGACCTTTTCAGGAAAACAATGTTCCTTCACTTCCTCGGTTTCCTGCTCCTTTATGCTTCTCCCTCATGTACTTTCTAGTCTCCCCCCTCCTATCCCTCTTCTCATTATTGCCCCTCTTTTTCCTATTCGCATGTGGCAACAAACGCAACATTGCTCCCCATCCTCTTATTTCAAGTTGGCCCTTCACGTCTTCTTCTACCTTCTCTTGCCACTCCTCGCCCTACTCTTGTTCTTGCTCCTCCAGGCAAAAGTAGTAAAAGTATTGAGCTCCCTATGCCTACTCTTTTCTTGCTTCTCTACCTCATAATCTCCCCTCCTCTTCTCTTGCCCCTTCATCTTAAGTAGCTCTCAAATACATTCCTCTTCCTTTGCTTCCCTTTCAACCTTCATTCTCCATCCCTTCCTCCAGCACCAACAGCATGTTTAATCACTCCCTCCCATTCTTCTTCATGATCGTACATGTTGCTCATGATTCCACCAACAATATTAAAAAAAAAAACTGCCCTAAAATTCTACTACTCTTAATTCTACAATTCCATTTATTTTTACTGCAACAATTTGATAATAGAGCATCTTAATCTAGATTGTGATTTAATCCATATTGTGACTTGTGGATATAAAGTTATATGTTGATTGCTTATTGAATTCCATGGTGATTGCCCCTATGGATGATCTATTTAGACCATTTTGTGTGTTATACGTATAGCATATTATATGTCATAATATATATGTACATATTTTTCGTGTCCAGTGTCGCATGTGTCCCTTATATTTTTGCAAATCACTGTGTCCCGTGTTAGTGTCCATGTTTGTGTCTATATTTGTGTTTGTGCATGTGTCTGTGTTCGTGTCCATGTTCGTGCTTCCTAGGTTCCAAGAACAGAAACAAAGTAACTAGATGCCAGCTCATGGATGGATCAAAGGGCGACCGAGATTGCATGTCTTGGTTGGAGCCGATGATATAACCTCTCTCCTTCAAGGGAGCAATAACCAGTGTTCTCATATGACCCGCATGAGGCCGCTTATGCGGCCGCATATGCTTATGCGGCCCTCAGCCATTCCGCATATAACTATGCAGTGCTATTTTTGGACATGGACCGAATATGCGGCCTGCGGTCCGCATATGCGGCCGCTTAGGCCCCGCATTTCATTTGGTGACTTAAGTAAAAAATATAAAACCTCAAATAAAATCAACCAAATTAAATGGCAACTTCTTATATATAGTTGGTTTTAGATCAAATATTGAAATTTTGCTGCCTCACAAATAATTCTATTTTGAACTATCTTGTATGTTCTAGTACATTATATAAACTTAGGGTTTTGTTGATTGATTTTTCTTCTTGATGATTGGAAAATATGTGTTTCTTCTTGATGATTACATTATATAAAATGATCCGTTGGTACATTTTGGGCTATTATGCTACGAAAATAGATAGTATGAAATTTATGATTATGATTATATTTTTTTAATTAATTATATTGTATAAAATATAGAATTAGTTAAAAAAAATCAAAAACGCATATGCCCCGCTTATGCTCCCGCATTCCGCTTATACTCTATGCGGTACCCTGACCGCACGCATACCGCATAACGCATTTCAAAACATTGGCAATTACTGTGTGTGTTTTGCACTTCTTGTTTCATGCAGCTTATGTGGGCTGGAGGTTGAACTTCAGTTCAGCAAGTAGATATGTCCTAATGCGGATGAAGTCGTCGATGGTGTGTAATCACTAGTTTCCTTTGATATATATGAGCAGAATGGGTGACAGTTTGTTGTACACAATCTCAGATGGGGTGAAGCGAGTGGACGAATGTCAATTCATGTTAAAATTATTCTACTTAGGGATCCACTTCAAAATTCCCTTTGGGCAGCCCAAGCAATTGCATCTTTGGCATGTCTCAATGTCGTGGTTCACCACCTCTCTTTCATCTTCAATTTAGGGGTGGTACGCGGTAGAGAAGGTGGTGTGCCCAACCATCAAAAGACTTCCCAAGAAGATGGGATTGAAAGGTGGAGTTGTAATAACATGCCACTAATTTGGGTTCTCAATGCAGCTTAATTATGATCAGCAAACACCGTCATTATGGTGAGTGTTGAATAAGGATTCCAAATAGTGGATAAATTAGAGCACTTGGAGAAGCAATCAACTACCACAAATATTACAGAACTGAAATATACTCCCACGCATATTCTGGGATCAAGTGGTTGGATCAATTCTTCCAGAACAATGTTGGTAGTTTTGTGTGTTTGACACGCACCACATTCACAAATACATTGACAGATGGGTGGCTCATTCCTATGCAATAATCATTGTGGTAGACCCTTTAAAAGGTTTTCTAGTAGCCAGCAGTGTTCACAAAATCGGCCTAATCGGCCGGTTAATCGGTCGAATAATCATTTCGGTATACCTACCCATTTCGGTATACCTACCGCTCCGAATTGAGCCTATAATCGGTCCAAGACCAATTATCGGCCAATCAGACATATAATCGGCAATTAATCGGCGCTTTTTGAAATCCCACATCTGCATCATTTTTTTTACAGTGCTTTTTTTAAACCTATTGCTGGTCATTACATTTACATTTTCTTCACCCTCTTCGCATATTTGATCTTCTCTCCCTATTTTCTTGATGACTTCATAGTTTAATGGTCATTGAATTGTGATTTGCTTCTTATTATTGATTTTCCCTTCTTCAATATTATCACTATATCCGATTACTTAATTGATGCAAATGGATGACCCCTATTCCTCTAATTACTCCTCCATTTCCCCCTTAAACCGACTATTAAATATAGGAAATGGAGTTCCAGCAATGTTGGAACAATGGCAACCAGGTGAATAGCGAGAGGACCGATGACGACCAACCCGGTGATTCTCCATCTCAAGGAAGAGCCCATGGTCGTCAATCTTAAGGCTAAGCTAGCGCATCTCCTTGCCGGGAACTTGAATTGAGTTTCAAGTGCATCTAGGAGCTTGCCATGCTGGATGAACATCTCCCAGACCTCAGCTAGGTCGCTCTCCCACGAATTCATGGCCTTGGTGCCTAACTGAGAGGGTGGGGTGGACGGAAGCAAACTCAACTCTTATGCCAATTCGGCGCAAGCCGGGGAGCAGGGTGATTGAGAGGTGAGGGACGACGGCTTCGAAGTGTTGGGATCCTCCCGGCTGGACCGGGTCTTGCAGAAGCAAGGAAGGTGAGGACCGTCTCAGGGCAAGTTAATGGCAGAAAAGGATTCCCGCTATACGTGTTTATAGTGGCTAGGAAATCCTTCAAGCCATTGTCGCACGGATTCCTCGTGTCATGGTAGTCAGATGGCAGAGTTGTCTTACAGTTGTAGCCGTCGTGGTGCCCGTGCCTAAGTGGCCTTTGAGGGATAAGATGGACCGAGACGAGGGGAACGGAAAGATGGAGAGAGAGGAGGGGGTGAGGAAGACGAAAAGGGGAAGAAAACCGGAAGACAAGGGGGACGGAAGATGGAGAGAAGATGAGTGCCTGGATTTGCGACGAAGATGGTGGAGGTTCCTGCTGCTGCCGGCCGCTTCAGCTGTATTAGTTGGTGGCTCTTCAGCTGCCACTGACGCGGCGGCCCTAGCTGCTTCCGTTGAAGGACGTCGCGGTGCTGCGGCCGTGCGGCGGTTGAGTACTAGGGAGCGTAGTCGGGTTGGGGAAAGGCGAAAAAGTTACTGTCATAGGTTTGGGCTGGACCGGCGTGTCCAGGCCGTATCTGCGCGCGTGCAGTGCCCGGATTAATGAAATGAGCAGGATACTTCGCGTCATGTAACTAGGGGTGTCATTGTCAATTTTTTTTTATAAAAGTTCATTTCATTGAAGAAAATAAACCATACAAAAGTAAAATGCAAGCTAAAAACCAGCATTCACAAGATTTTTCCTACCGGTGAAGCTAAAAAGTAGACAAGCAACAAAAAATAAGTAGATAGTTCATGGGAGAGGCATCCCTTAACAAGCCTCAAAGTGCATCGGCCATAGGAAACAAAAAGATTATGAAATTATCCTTGATGCAGCATTTAGAAGGCTGGTTTCGGTTTCTTCATCGAGCATTTCCTTAAGCTGGAAAAGATAGGTTGCTTCTGATTTACTAGCATCGGAGTCTACAATTTCAACCACCTCCTCCGTTTCCTGGCGACCTGCAATGATGCATAATTTTTAGATCGAGAATTATTGTATTAAATATGGTGGTCTTGGGTTTGTTTTTATTGTCATATCTTCTGTTGTTTCTCTCGTTCCAGATATTTCAGAATATTTTTATAAGGAAGTCATCATCCAGGAGTCGGTGGTTGTTTCTGCTTCTCTTGAATAATAAACTTCTTTCTGACCAAAACCTCAAAAAAAGAGGCTTTCAAGGACCATCTAGATGCTCCCTTCTATTGTGCGAGTGTGGAGGGGTGTATATGATTTGTTTTATGAGGTGGATTTTCTTGTTGATGTATTTTCAGAGCGGAGAAGCAACATTTTTTTTATTTTGTGCCATGGGGGCAATTTCTCGTAGTATTTTTCAGAGATCAGGTTGTATCAAATTTTGTTTTTGTTGTTGTTTGCTGTGGCAACACATCCCATTATCATATAGATAACGAGGTGTTACGCGAAAACGTGCAGAAATCATCATAGCCACAGATTATCAAAAACACAGGTTAATTAAAACTGATTGCGGAAAACTGATAAACTGTGAAACTATTACTTCCCAGTCCTCATCCTGCACAGAAACATGTCACATATATATACATACACGAGATCTGATACGTGTCCACAGCTCAGAAACAGTTGTTCATCCATCACATGAATTCACCACATGTTCATATACAGAAAAGGCCCCCATCCGGCCAACAGCAGGATATACAAACATCATCGATCGATCATCGTGAAACAACGTCAAAACACTGCCAAGGACCTGACAGTACAGGGATGACTCTAGACTCTACTACAAAACATCCAAAACATCAGCATGTCCATCGCTTGCCTTCTACTGCTCCTCAAGCTGCTCAGCCACAACACCACGACCATGACCACGTCTACCTCGACCACCTAAAAAGGGTGTAAACCAGTGGAGTGAGACAATTGAACAATTGTCCCAGCGGGAAACATAACTCCCCACCGCAACTACAGAACCTCAGCAAGATAGACTATAACAGCAAATATCTAATAACAGATATAACAAGAGCAGTCTATATAAAACAGATTATTCTTATCGACAAACTTATCCGCTATACAAAAGTATATAACCAGATATATCTCAAGGAATATGATTAGCAAGATAAGATGTATCCCTATGTAACATGATTATCAGAACAAGATATAAGGTCACATAACCTGCTTATCAAGATCAGACATATTATCACATAACCTGCAAGATATAACAAAGATATTACACAAACAAGGCCTCAACCAATGTTTCGTGTTTATCCTAAGCAATAAGTACTAAACGGTTGTATTACGTATTATTATGCCCCGAGGATTTGAATCGTACCATTCAAATCCAACCTCTGGCTGCGAAGCCTAAAGCCGGTGCCTGACGTGTATTTTACTACGCGCTAAAAACGCAAGTGTACGCGTCGAGTAGTATAGGCCTTGTGAGGCCCGAGTCGAACTCAGGGATACTCGGAATTATCGGAGACTCCTACTAACTATTTGCGATCAGCTAAGCCGAATAACAAATTAGGGTTGTTGAACAAAATTAAAAGAAAATAAAAATAAAACAAAGCAAACAATCGATTAAAGGTTAATTTAATCAATTCAAAAGGGTATCTTTAGGATTGCGGTTTCACCGCGGGTTTTCATTGTATTAGATTTTATATAATGCCTCAATCTTCTCTCTCTATCCGGGTAATGGCCTGAAAACAGAATTGCCCACTGTCGTGGTGTAGTTCACTACTTAGGTTTAGGTCGGTTCCACCGTCGTAGTAACCTATCCCCTAAACTAAGTGCATTACGAACGATCTCTCAGTATCCACCATTAATTTTACACCACCTTGGTCAAGGGATTTATCGATTAACATAGATTTCGTCTCTTTTCAGCCGTTAATCCTTCTTTCAAAGTAATTAAGGGCATTAAGTTATTATTATGGTGATCAAGCATAATAATATATGGAGAAAACGAAACTATACCACAGATTTAAGAGAGAAAATATGAATTACTATTATAAAACTGTCATACAATGAATCCCCGGGCTACTCCCGGTCCTAAAGATGAAGGGGATTAGCCCCGCATGTTCATCTCAAACAAGTACAAGGTAGAGATAGGGGAAATCATGTGAAAAATGTGAATTGAAAGGGAAAACCCCTGAACGGAGAAGAACTGATTGATCCTTTGCGTAGAACACGTGCTCTCCCGCCTTTCGGTGGTGAAGTCCGTCTTCTTCGGCATCCGGATCAACAAGTATGAGCTTCTAGCCTCCGTTCTCCTCTCTCTCGCTCCTCGGTACTCGTGCAATGGCTCCTCCGATCCTTATTTCCTCTGGCCGGCTGTCATTAGGTATAAGTCCCTAATTAGGTCGTTAATTAACTCCAGCCGTCCGATTGAGATCAATTTGAATCCAACGCATATTTGACGGCGTCGATACCATCGACGTGGGTTGATGGTATCGACCCCGTGTGGTAGCGGCAGCCCTTGATTTCTTTTCGTCCGAGAGCCTGTTGTAGTCTCGATACCATCGACTTGGGTCGATGGTATCGACCTCCCTCTAGCGACGGCTTTGTCGTTTTGCGTCGTTGTAGCCTCCTTGTGTCGATAGTATTGACGGGGTGTCGATACTATTGACTGCTTCATCGCCAACAACCTGAAGGTGACTCGATACCATCAACATCCATGTCGATAGTATCGACGCTATGCTGCTCCTTTCGGTTGGCAACCTGTGACCATGTCGATGGTATCGAATTCCGTCGATGGTATCGACGGAAGCAAATACTCGTTTGTCCTGAAATTCAAAGACAAGATCACATAACTTCACACAAATAATAATAATTTGACAATTAATGCTCAAAATGATGAAATAAAGGGGATTTGACATAAAATAGTGGCAAAGACCAAAATAGATGAATTATGCAATATTAACCATAAAAATGACTAATAAAAGCATAAAACACATATCAAACAGGTCTATAAATGTGACTCAAAATCATCGCATCAAACTCCCCTAAGTTTGAACATTGCTCGCCCTCGAGCAACTAATCCTTGGAATAGAATTGCAAATGTTAACTGAAAAACAACACACCAAACCAACATATGGCTCCCACCGGACATTCACAAACCGGCCTTCTCTAACCACAGAACAGTAATTACCCTGACGGTGACAGTAATCATCCATAAAAGAAATTGACCTCAAAACTAATGAACACTATCACATAAGGCAGTTAACATAATAAAACTCGTCGGTTCAGACTTGGTGCATCGTGTGATCGCCTATACTACGTTGCTCGCCCTAACTACCATCTACATGGAAGCAGTTCTCTTGATATTCATTAGTGAGGAGAAATTCACGGTGGCCTACCAATCCGAGCAACGGGTGGATGAAAATGGG
Organism: Alisma plantago-aquatica; assembly: GCA_963693085.1. Classification (NCBI taxonomy): domain Eukaryota; kingdom Viridiplantae; phylum Streptophyta; class Magnoliopsida; order Alismatales; family Alismataceae; genus Alisma; species Alisma plantago-aquatica. The sequence continues at coordinate 413,644,487 of OY856409.1, forward strand.
TGGCTCATGGAAGAACGTGGAAGTATTGTACAGTTTCAACCTGCATAAAATAAAAATGTCCTATATGATGAAAATGCACATGAGAAATGCCCTAATGCCTAAAATTAGGTGGAATGATGCATGTCCTATCTATCCATCCATCTCAACACGAGACGGACATCTAATTAAGCTACATCATGTACTCAATTATTCTTTAAATGCAGGTGATATCACATTCCTTTCTCCTTCTTATTCTAATTGCTTCTAAATAACTCCCCTTTTTTCCATTATGCGGATTTTTCAGATTTTTTTTCTATTTTTTTTTCAGCCCTTATATCCATAATTGACAATGAATATTGCACTATTTAGAAGGTATGGAACAATTTAATTCACCATTTGGAGAAAAATTGAGATACATGATGTACTTTATGCATGAAAATTATGAATGCAACTACATGGCATGCACCTAAGGGTAATGTGCATGAATCACTATACTTTTTTTTATATATGCAAAACATATGGAAAGTTGCAATGCAAGTCCTATCTAGATGCTATGCAAACAAAAGGAATTATAACTGCACTTTACTTCCAATTCTTGGGTGGATTATGGAAAAATGAAGTGGAACGATCACAAGACTAGATGACTGAACCTTAGAAAGATATTATGCGTCCCTCTTTACTGACCTGTGTAGTAGTTTAGAGGGTTCTCTCTCTTACATTCAATTAAAGTCTCATTACCATTTGGTCAGTTTAGGCTCAAACAACCATTTCCGTCCACTTTCATGAATCATTAGGAGTACAATTATGAAATGTTGTTTTAAAGTTGACATAACCAATCCTTTTCCATAGGATATGTGCCCAAGGTCAAAATAAAACAAGCTATCCAAAGACATCCACAATTATACTAGATATCATGTGGATCCTACAAAAGCTAAAATTGCAAGAAACAAATAACAAGAAACAAAAGCAATAATGTTAAAACTAAAAACAATAAAAGATAAAACTGTTCCAACTACCCCCCCTAAGCTTGAAATCGACTATGGCCTCATAGTCAAAAACAAACTTAAAGATTGGAACAGGGATACCAGATCAATCCTGTGAAGGTGGAGGCGGGTATGGCGGTGCAGTGGGGTCCCAAGACGGGAACTGCCCCTGGAAAGTCGGATCATACTGGGGCATCGGTGGAGGCTGTGGATACCCCCCAAAATAGTCCTGGCTCTAGTAGTTATCGAAAAATGGTTGTTGTTGCACCTCCATCCTGTGCAACCTATCGTGGATATTCTGTTGATTCCCGAAGAGAAGGTGCTCATTCTCGAAGATCGCCTGCTGGTTGACAAATAGCCGGTTGGTAGTCTCTTGAATACCGGTAAATGTGGTTGTATGATGCTGCTATGTCTGGTGGATGTCCTGCAGCATATTGTACATGCCTTGCATGGAATAGGCATCCTCGCTGGGCTGTGAGAGCTGTGGTGATGGCGGCGTAGGCTGTGATGATGAAGACGCACCCGGATGCATCCGAGGACGCTTCCGGGGTGCTACTCGTGCCCGAAGAGGTGTAAGGGTTTCCTCTTCCTCCTCAGCCTCATCGTCATGTCCGTCGTCGCCGCCGTCATTGCCGCCTTCTTCATCGGAGTCAGTGATAGCTATGATTGGCCATCGAAAATGTTCTGCTCCCTCGATGTTGAAGACCGGATCGGGCAACGCGCACTCCTGGTACGCTTGATTTACGTGGCAATGCGCAAAAGCCACGCCAGCTCGGAGAAGAACGAGATTGGCTCGGTGTAGATGTTGCAAGTTGACCTTGCTTCTCGTAGAAAGAGGAGTCAGCTGATCGAGATTCAAGCCCAAGTAGAGGGCTATCTTGGTGACAAGCCCCCCAAAATGAGTCGGGGCTTTTCTCGTGCTCCTCTTCACCGCCAACACTCGTTGTAGAAAGAATGCACCCCAGTTGCATTCTTGGCGCTTCAGGAGCTGATATAAGAAGAAAAGATCCGTCTCCTGGAATTTGCTCAGCACCAGATCACTTCGAGCAAAGATGGTGGAACTCAACATCCGGTGCAATACCCGAACAAACGGGTGCTCCAAGTCGGCTACCGCAACGTTGTGGTAGCTCACCGACCTCCTTTGTGGCACCGTCACCAACTCGGAGAAGAGAGCGTCGTAGTTGGTGCGGTTATCCGGCCGCCGGTGGTCGTACGGAGAATGATTCCAATTGAAGATCCTGTTGAATTGGTGAAGCGTGAGGGTATAGTCATGGTTGTACAGCCGGAAAGACACCCGGCCCTTTATCCATTCACGGTCGGTGGCGACGACGTCGTTGGGCACGACGCAGACGTCAAGTGACGCCATGAACTCCGCCACCAACTCTTTGTAGGTTGGCCACTCGCCGAAAAACGGATGGCCATCAGCATGGTACTGTAACTCATCGGGCCTCCTGCTTGTACGTTTTGCCTGCCCCTGCAGAACATAGGCCAAATTGGCCTCGAATCCGAGGTCTCGGATCATTTCTCGGTCCACATACCGGGTGGGTTCGATCTTCCTTTTTAAGATCTCCTCATAGATCTTCTTCACCTCTGTGGAAGGATGCATCATGCGTGGCCGTGCAACCGACCTGGGAGGAGGTGGCACAAACTCCGAGATATCCTCCGGGTCCGCATGTGAAGAAGATGCTGCAACGACGTGAACCATGTTGGCGACGAGAAAGGGATTAGAAAGAGAGCTCGGTGCAGAATGGAGATATGAATCTCCGCTCGGTGATGATTGTCGCTCGGTGATGCTGTTCTTCGCTCTTGGATGGCTCGGGGGAGTGCTCGGCGCAAAGGGAGGAGATCACTCTGAAGGTGTGACATCAAATGACGTAATGATTCTCCTTAAATAGACTTGGCCGGCGCCACTGTTAGCCCGTCGATACCATCGACGCGATTCGATGGTATCGACACTGGTCGATGCTATCTGCCCCTCACATGGTATCGACGGTCGTCGATTGCTGGATCTTGAAACACGGATCGCTGACGTGTCGATACCATCGACATGGGTCGATGGTATCGATGCTGCACCTGGATCGATGACGTGGAAGTCGCGATCGTCGTCGATTTGTTTGCGTGGATCGGTGACATGGATGGTCGATACCATCGACTCGGGTCGATGGTATCGACTTTTCTTCATTGCGACACTGCCACTTTGCATTTCCACCTGTAACCATGTCGATGGTATCGAGTTGATTGTGACATATCGGTCTGAACTTCTCCAGAGATCTTGATGGTATCGACGCCTGTGTCGATACTATCGACTTTTCCTTCTCGACCACCTGTAGGTATGTCGATACCATCGACGAGGCCGTCGATGGTATCGACTCAGAAAAAAATCTGTAGTCGTCAACTTGTACCCTTGTCGATACCATCGACCAGTGTGTCGATGGTATCGACTCTGCCTCAGCCTACACAATGAACAAATGGATCAAGGTATCTTCTTTACACTAAAAATTGAACAAAAATGAAGCAACCTACGACTATAAATAAACTATCCTAATGTACCGATGGTTGGGTTGCCTCCCAACAAGCGCCCTTATTTAACGTCTTAGGCTAGACTGCTTCTGGGCATCTCAATCATCCAAAAGTGAAATGAGTTTGACCTCATTCACCTTCCTCTTATAATTCTCCCCAAAATAGAGCTTCAGCCTTTGTCCATTCACCAAAAACGTGGTATCACCATCACGCACTGAGATCGCGTCGTGTGGTTTGACCTCTTCCACCACGAACGGTCCACTCCACCGGGATTTGAGCTTCCTGGGATGCAACTTGAGTCGTGAGTTGAACAACAAAACACTATCTCCCTTCTTGAATGTGCGCAACTCGATGTGGCGATCGTGGATCAGCTTTGTGCGCTCCTTTTATATCCGTGCGTTCTCATACGTCGTCATCCTTAGCTCATCCAACTCATTCAATTCAAGCATCCTCTTTCTCCCCGCTTCATTGTAACTCAGATTTAGTCTTCTAAGCGCCCAATGGGCCTTGTGCTCCAACTCAACCGGCAAATGACAAGCCCAGCCATACGCCAACCTAAAAGGCGTGGTGCCTATAGGTGTTTTGTAAGCCGTCTTATATGCCCACAATGCATCCGGTAGTAGCGCACTCCAGTTCTTCCTCGTGGATGTCACCGTACGCTCTAGAATCTTCTTAATTTCACGGTTTGAGACCTCCACCTGCCCTTGGGTCTGTGGGTGATATGGGGTACCTATGTTGTGCTTGACCCCATATTTCTTCAACAAAGTCGCGAACTTCTTATTCCTAAAATGCGTACCCCCATCACTGATTATCATTCGGGGTACCCCAAACCTGCAGAAAATATTTTCTTTCACAAATCTGCACACTACAGTAGAATCATTAGTCCTTGTGGGTATTGCTTCTACCCACTTCGACACATAATCAACTGCTAATAAAATATATAAATTGGAGTTTGAGGACACAAAGGGTCCCATGAAATCTATGCCCCACAAATCAAATACCTCCACTTCCTAAAACACATTCAGGGGCATCTCCTGTCGCTTCGAAATATTACCTGCTCGTTGGCAGGAATCACATTGTCTCACAAACTCATAGGCATCTCGAAACAAAGTTGGCCAATAAAGGCCGCTTTCCAAAACCTTAGCTGTCGTGCGCGAGCTTGCGTGATGTCCTCCTGTAGGTGATGCATGGCAATGTTGGAGAACGCTCTCGTACTCCATTTCAGGCACACACCTGTGCAAGATACCGTCCCTGCATTGCTTAAGAAGAAGTGAATCATCCCAAAAATAATATCTTAAAGAATGGAAAAATCTTTTCTTCTCCTGATATGACCAATCTTCCGGGATGATCCCGCAAGCCAAATAATTTACAATCTCAGCGAACCAAGGATCTTTAGAGTTAATTTTCAGAAGTTGTTCATCCGGAAATGTCTCAGTTATGGGTATATGTAAATCTTTTTCATCCACCCTTTCTAACCTAGACAAATGATCTGCAACAACATTTTCAATCCCAGATTTATCCTTGATTTCGATGTAAAATTCTTGTAAGAGCAAAATCCACCTAATGAGTCTAGGCTTTGCATCTTTTTTCTCCATTAAGTATTGTATTGCGGCATGGTCAGCCCATACAATTACTTTAGATCCAACTAAATACTATCGGAATTTTTCAAAAGTGAAAACAACGGCGAGTAATTCTTTTTCCGTAGTTGTATAATTCAATTGGGCATCATTCAAGGTCTTTGAAGCATAGAAAATCACAGCGGGCTTATTGTCAACCCGCTGCCCCAACACAGCTCCTACCGCAAAGTCCGAAGCGTCACACATTAGTTCAAAGGGTTTTGTCCAATCCGGTGTTTGAACAACCGATGCAGAAATTAGCTTTTCTTTTAACACTTCGAACGCATGTAGACACTTATCATTGAAATCAAAAACTGCATCTTTCTCCAAAAGCTCGGATAGAGGTTTCGCGAGTTTAGAAAAATCCTTTATAAATCGTCGATAGAACCCAGCATGTCCCAAGAAACTTCTTACCCCTTTTACAGAATTTGGTGGGGGCAATTTGGAAATGACCTCAATTTTTACTGGATCGACCTCTAAACCTTTACTAGAAACCTTATGTCCTAGCACTATTCCCTCATTCACCATCATGTGACATTTTTCCCAATTGAGGACCAAATGTGTGTCCTCACAGCGTTGTAAAACTTTGTCTAGATTATAGAGACATTCATCAAACGATGCACCATGCACTGAAAAGTCATCCATAAAAACCTCGAGACAACACTCTACCATGTCAGAAAATATGGCGAGCATACAGCGTTGAAACGTCGCCGGTGCATTGCATAAACCAAAAGGCATGCGGCGGTACGTGAAAGTCCCATAGGGAAAAGTGAAAGTAGTTTTCTCTTGATTCGAAGGATCAATCGAGATCTAGTTGTACCCCGAGTACCCGTCAAGAAAACAAAAATGCGATCTACCAGCAAGACGCTCTAAGATTTGATCAATGAACGGTAAAGGAAAGTGATCCTTTAGCGTGGCGGCATTCAAACGGCGGTAGTCAATGCAAACTCGCCACCCAGTTACCAATCGGGTGGTGACAGGTTCATTTAGCAAATTTTGGGTGACAGTAATTCCCCCCTTCTTAGGGACTACCTTTGTGGGACTCACCCATGTCGAGTCTGATATGGCGTAAATAATACCTGCAACAAGATGTTTAATGACCTCCTTCTTCACAACCTCCATCATGCTTGGATTGAGACGTCGTTGAGGTTGAATCACGGGCTTGGCTCCCTCCTCGAGCCAAATCTTGTGCTGGCATAGAGTAGGGGAAATCCCCTTTATATCTGCAACGGACCACCCAAAAGCTCCCCGGTGGTTCTTCAGCACTATCAGCAGTTGCTCCTCCTCATCCGCACTCAAATAGGCAGAAATGATCACTGGTAACCTATCTTCCTCAGCTAGGAAGACATATTTGAGATGTGGTGGCAGTGACTTTAATTCAAGATCCGGCGGGCTGATCAAAGATGATTGAAGCGGCGGGGGAAGTTCACTTAAATCTTCATAGTGCCTCACATAGAAGCATGGAAGCATGTGAAACATTTTAGCGCACTCCTTGAGTGAATTGCTCCTCATCCAATCATGTGCAATGTTTAACAAACACGCCTCCAATGGTAATTCTGGAAATGCATCAGAAACTGAAATAGAAATCACATCATCCTCCAGAGAAAGGGGAATGTCCTCATTCTCATCATTCGGGAACCCCACAGCTTTGCACAAAGAAACTACTTTGGTCTGCTCCATGATATCCACGGCCAAAGTTCCATTGTCCACCTTGCTCATCACATGTGCCATGTCCAGAAATGGCTTCCCAAGACAGAGTGAAATATTACTATCCAGATGTTTTACCATATTGCATTATTCCTTTGCTTTAGATGACGCAGTACTAGAAGGCATGACCATCTCAAAGCGGTCATCAGCTATGCCCAAGGTCAAGCGACCTCTCCCCATCTATAAGATCATGTCGGCTGTAGCTTGGAAAGGATGTCCAAGTAACAACTCGTTGCCATGTTCATCCTGCATCTCCATGACTACAAAATCTGCCGGAAAGACAAATCTATCCACCTTCACTAACACATCTTCACATATTCCATAAGGTTTTACCATAGAGTTATCTGCCAATTGAATCGTCATATTGCTTGGCTGTGACTCCTTCAATCCCAGCTTTTTAAATGTAGAAAGGGGCATCAAGTTGATACTTGCCCCTGAGTCACATAATGCTTCACCAAATTTAACCTTCCCAATATGGCAAGAAATGTTAAAACACCCTGGATCTTGTCTCTTTGGTGGCAAAGTGCCCATTATGAAGGCACTCACTTGTTCCTTTAGCACGACAACCTCTGTATCCGGAATTTTCCTCTTTTTGGTTATGACATCCTTTAGAAACTTCCCATATGAAGGAATTTGCTCAATAGCTTCCAGTAAAGGGATATTGACTGAAAGCTTCCTAAAAGTGTCTAAGAACTTCTTGAACTGCGCATCTGCCTTCCTCACCTTAGCACTATTTGGATATGGGACCGGAACAGCTTGTGCCCTTTGATGAGGTGGCACATAAGGTGTCTTTTTCTGAGATTCCTCCTCTGCAACCTGTTCTTCAGTATCATCTACAGTTGTGTCCTCAACCTGCCCTGTGACTAGTATGGGCTGCTCCTCATTGGATTTACCTTCTTCTTCAGTTTGTGGTGTGCTTGTCTCCTCGGCCTTTGGATTCAACAATTTCTTGCCACTTCTTAGCATAATAGCCTTTGCTTGCTGATTTCCCCCGGGAACATTGGTATTCCCCGGAAAACCTGGATGTGTCGGTTTCTTCAAACTGGCGATCTCGGATGCCATCTGTGCCATAGATGTCTCAATGGTCCTCATTTGAGCCCCATGGCGCTGCAATGTTTGCCCAAATTGATTCATGAACTCTCCTTGCTGCTTGATTTGCTGGCCAAACGTATTCATTAGCTCTTAATTTTGCTTTATAACCTGATTGAGCAGCTCCGTGCTCTTATCTTCTGCTACTGGTGTGGGTTTGGCATCCAGATCCTGCAGAAAATTATTTGGATCCTTCCACGAGAACTTTTTATCTTTTCTCCATGAATAGTCATTGTTCCTATATCCTTGTTGTTGTCTCATGTATTTGACTTGAGCCTCATCCTCGGACTCATTTTCCTCCTTTTGCAATAGCTTCTTGGCGAGAAGATCCATCTTCTCATTCATCTTTTTCATTGCCTTGGACTCTCCTGCAACTCGAACTTGCTCTACCGGGCCTCTTTCTCTCTCACCCCTAGGACTGCTTTCTAGCCATATTCTTGAGTATCTCCCAGCATCTGGTGTCTGTATTGTTCAGAAAGAAACCTGACCCAGCTGAATCCAGATTACTCCTATCATGCTCATAGAGAGCAAAATAGAAGATCTTCACATGCGTCTCTTTGTCCAACCCATGATGCGGGCACCTCCTCAGCATAACCTGAAATCTCTCCCAGGTCTCTGAATATGTCTCACCGGCCTGTTGGGTGAAGTTATGAATCTTCTGGATCATGTCGTTAGTCTTCTCAGGAGGGAAGAACCTCTCAAAGAAGACCTCCACCATATGGTCCCATGACTCCATGAACTCATCGTCCAAATTATGCAGCCACTCTTACGCGGCTCCCGCCAAAGAACTCAGGAAGAGCTTGAGATACAGTGCATCCTGTGGAAACCGATCAATTTTTACCATGTCACAGTTCTCAACAAATTGCCTGATGTGCGCGACGGGGTCCTCATTCTTGAGCCCATGAAAAGCATTCGACTTGACCAGATTTATCAAAGCCGGATCAATCTTATATGTCGGTATGTTGATTGCCTGCTTCTTTATAGGCCCCTTTGAAGCTGATGCGGAAGAAGCCTTGATCTTCTCCCATATGGTATGTGCGTCGGCCATCTCTTCCTGTTCAAATTCAGAATCTATCTCTTCTTGGTGTTCTTGCTCGTTAAAATCTTCATCCTCAGGTCCCGACAGCGGAACCTCGAGTGTGGGATTCACGTAGTCAGTACTGCGCGTTTGCACCATACACAACACCTGAAATAAGAAAATTCAGTTCAGTACAGTGCTTTGACGAGTATAAAAATGAACGAACAATAGAAAGAAAATATTTGAAGTTGTTTCAAAAATAAAAAAAATGGTGGCCTAGAGTGGCCGCTCGTAGCACTCAAAGTGCCAACAATTCCGCTATATCCCCGGCAACGGCGCCAAAAACTTGGCGTGTATTTTACTACGTGCTAAAAACACAAGTGTACGCGTCGAGTAGTATAGCCCTTGTGAGGCCCGAGTCGAACACAGGGATACTCGGAATTATCGGAGACTCCTACTAACTATTTGCGATCAGCTAAGCCGAATAACAAATTAGGGTTGTTGAACAAAATTAAAAGAAAATAAAAATAAAACAAAGCAAACAATTGATTAAAGGTTAATTTAATCAATTCAAAAGGGTATCTTTAGGATTGCGGTCTCACCACGGGTTTTCATTGTATTAGATTTTATATAATGCCTCAAGCTTCTCTCTCTATCTAGGTAATGGCCTGAAAACAGAATTTCCCACTGTCGTGGTGCAGTTCACTACTTAGGTTTAGGTCGGTTCCACCGTCGTAGTAACCTATCCCCTAAACTAAGTGCATTACAAACGATCTCTCAGTATCCACCATTAATTTTACACCACCTTGGTCAAGGGATTTATCAATTAACGTAGATTTCGTCTCTTTTCAGCCGTTAATCCTTCTTTCAAAGTAATTAAGGGCATTAGGTTATTATTATGGTGATCAAGCATAACAATATATGGAGAAAACGAAACTATACCACGGATTTAAGAGAGAAAATATGAATTACTATTATAAAACTGTCATACAATGAATCCCCGGGCTACTCCCGGTCCTAAAGATGAAGGGGATTAGCCCCGCATGTTCATCATAAACAAGTACAAGGTAGAGATAGGGGAAATCATGTGAAAAACGTGAATTGAGAGGGAAAACCCCTGAATGGAGAAGAACTGATTGATCCTTTGTGTAGAACACGTGATCTCCCGCCTTTCGGTGGTGAAGTCCGTCTTCTTCGGCGTCCGGATCAACAAGTATGAGCTTCTAGCCTCCGTTCTCCTCTCTCTCGCTCCTCGGTACTCGTGCAATGGCTCCTCCGATCCTTATTTCCTCTGGCCAGCCGTCATTAGGTATAAGTCCCTAATTAGGTCGTTAATTAACTCCAGCCGTCCAATTGAGATCAATCTGAATCCAACGCATATCTGACGGCGTCGATACCATCGATGCGGGTCGATGGTATCGACCCTGTGTGGTAGCGGCAGCCCTTGATTTCTTTTCGTCTGAGAGCCTATTGTAGTCTCGATACCGTCAACTTGGGTCGATGGTATCGACCTCCCTCTAGCGACGGCTTTGTCATTTTGCGTCGATGTAGCCTCCTTGTGTCGATAGTATCGACGGGGTGTCTATACTATCGACTGCTTCATCGCCAACAACCTGAAGGTGACTCGATACCATCGACATCCCTGTCGATAGTATTGACGCTATGTTGCTCCTTTCGGCTGGAAACCTGTGACCATGTCGATGGTATCAACTTCCGTCGATGGTATCGACGGAAGCAAATACTCGTTTGTCCTGAAATTCAAATACAAGATCACATAACTTCACACAAATAATAATAATTTGACAATTAATGCTCAAAATGATGAAATAAAGGGGATTTGACATAAAATAGTGGCAAAGACCAAAATAGATGAATTATGCAATATTAACCATAAAAATGACTAATAAAAGCATAAAACACATAACAAACAGGTCTATAAATGCGACTCAAAATCATCGCATCAGTGTCATACAAGGTCAATGGAAGAGTCGGACTCCACGACCTCCCACCTCGTGGTCAGTACACGAGTACAACACAAGCAGGACCGCAGTCACATGCTGAAGTGGTCTAAGCCACAGGGTCAGCTCCATAGGCTACCCTCACTCTAGCCCGCCTTGGTACTGGTCTCGGCGCTAGTAAAACTGAGCCACGGGCCTGTTCACCGTGCTCTGAGCCATGAACGTATTCATGCTCACACATCACATATCATGAGCCATGGGCATGTTCACCATGCTCTATAGACATATATGAGTCTGTAACCGAAGTTACACTCTTACCTCCTCATTTTCAGGCTAGGAGCAACCTACACATATTCAATAATATGCGCTTCCAGGTTAACCCGTAGGGGAACCTGTTTCACCATCACCAAGTCCTGACGATGATGGATCTATGGCCAGGGCAAACTACATGATATATTTCACTGTGATTAATTAGTATCTTTTAGTTGGATTGCAGGATTCAACCAAGTTGTATAACATGCAAGATATAACGGAAAGTAAACAACATTATACTATTATTTAATCACATCAACCTGATCCATCACAAGGATCCAACATCACATGTTACCACTTGGCCTCTTGCCAACCATCCAGATCCATCTCGAGGATCATCACATACCATGGGATCTCAATCCCTTATCATGTACTGTCAATGCCTCTCAAGGCTCACATCATCATCATGGAACTTAACACATTATGCATATTATCTCATTAATTAGAGTAATTACCAAGTGATGTTACTCATCACATGTGTCTCATAGCCCTTTTCAAGGCTAATCATTACCTGTAGGGTTAGAGTACACAGTAATCGTAGATTCAATCATAAGGAATATGCTACCATCATGAAATGCCATTCAAGATACTCTACTTATCATTCTTACCCTACTTGGTAATCAAGTCACAGTATTAACAAGCCATATACATGCTTACTCTTATCTCAAGATTATACAAGTAATCAAGGTGTCCAAACATACAGAACAAGTACTATTGTTACCACTACCATTATGTCACTATCATCATTATTATCATTATTATCATTATGCAAGCTACTAGTGTAACTATCACCATTCTCATTTAACAATTAAGTACGAGGATTACTATTTCTATCATTATTGCCATCATTATTATGATCAACATTATTATGATCATCTTCTTTATTATTAACAAATAAGCATAAGGATCACATCATGCATCTTATTACCATTACCTTCCTTATTATCATCACTAATGCCATTATCATCATTACCCTTATTATTAGTATTGGCATCATTACTAGTGTTAGTATTGTTATTATTGCAAGACATCATACTCATTGTTGTTATTACTAACAAGACACCACCATCGTTTATTGGTGCATAGCTAACCACTTCCTCATCACCAAGGGTCGTTACTATAGGATTACAAGACTCTCACCATAACTCTTATCAACCCTCACTAAAACCTATCATAGCCTATCGGCCGACACACACTCAACCTAGGCTATCACCCACCTTAGCTATCGGCCATCATGGGTGTCGGCCAGCATGGTTATCAGCCACCATGGCATGCATGGCCTATCAGTCACCATGGCTATCGACCAACATGCATGGTATATCGTTCAAGACAAGGAAACAAGCCACACATGGCCATGTCGTCCGACACCGACAACCATCAAGCTTGACAAGGCTATATCGGCCAACACCTCAAGATGTATCGCCCAACAACATCCAACGGCCAACTTAACCATATCGACCAACTCAACCATATCGGCCAACTCCTCACTAGCTTGACCTATCGCCCAACACAAGAGCACTCACCATGTCGCCCATCACAAGGTACCCATCTCACCCAATACCAAGACAAGGGAGGGTCTCGCCCAACACAAGAACAAAGGGATTGCTTATCATAGGAACCATATCGCCTAACATGGTTACCATGTCGGCCAACGCCCATGCTAGGTCAACCTATCGTCCAACCTTAATCACATATGCCATACATGGCCCTATCGTCCACCACATGGACAAAGAGATCACCCAACTCAAGGGCACCCACCATATCGTCCATCCCAAGGTACCCATGTCGCCCAACAAGGGTCACTATATCGACCAACACTCATACTAGCTCACCCTGTCGCCCAACACAAGGGCAAGGGTATCACCCAACTCCAAGAACACCTTCCATGTCGACCAACACAAAGAACACCACTATGTCGCCCAACACAAGAACAAAGGTGTTACTTAGCACAAGGACCATGTCGCCCAACACACTCAAACAAGAGAGAGGGTATCGCCCAACTCCAGGAACACTCACCATGTCGCCCAACAAGGGTCATCTTCAACCTCCAACTTAAGGATACTCAAACCCTAGAAAGCAAGGTGCACAAAGGAACCCTAAACCATAGAGGGGGATCGGCCACCTAAGGTACACAAGCAAGGTACAAAAGCAAAGAACTAAGCTAAACTACTAACATGCAACAAGATCATAGCTAGAGGTAAAGGAGTTAGGGTTAGAAGCTATGCAACCTGCCTTAAGCTCCAAGCTCCAAGGAAGAAGAAGCACTTCAAGCTCCAAGGGATGTCGTCCACCAAAGTTGCTCCAAGAGAGGGTATCGGCCACCACTGCAACTCCAGGAGAGTGTCTCGGCCGACACAAGCAAGAGAGGGAGGAGTGTCGTGCACTCAAGGTGGAGGGGAGACTAAAAGATCAAAGGAAGCTAAGGCAAGGGAAAAGAACCACATATATAGAAGGAAAGGGAGGAGAAAACAAGGTAGATCCATGCTAAGTGTCATCCACCCAAGGGACACTTGTCCTAGGGTTCAAGCCAACACTCTAGCACACCAAGAGACACTTGTCAAAGATGTGCACCAAGTGTCCACCAACCAAGACCAAGCAACATGGGCGACACAACTAGCAGCTCTGCTGGGCGACACACCACCATGTTGGGCGACACAAGCTGGTCTTGGCCGACACAAGGCTCAAGAAAGCCCAAACAAAGCACCTCAAGGCCCAAACAAGCTCAAGCAAGGCCCAAGAAACTCAAACAAAAAGCCCAAGCCTTCCTCTCAACCCTAGAGGAAGCAAAGGAGGGGAAAACATCTCACAAGATGGCAAACTTGCACACAAAACCCTAGACTTGGGTTATTTGCAAGCAGCCCCTCGAACTCTCAACAAAGCACAACCAAACCCTAATCACCACTTAGAGGTGATTAGTAAGCATCAAACCACCGAGGTTAAGCAAAACAAACAGGGTAAACCCTAAACGCAGGTCAGGGTCCTTACAAGCTAACCCCCTTTAAGGGATTTCGCCCCCGAAATTCGAAGAGAAAAGCGAGGGATACTTCCTCCTCATCTCTTCCTCAAGCTCCCACGTGGCTTCCTCAATGCCACGACGCTGCCAAAGAACCTTCACAAGAACCAGGTCCTTCCTCTTCAGCTTCTTGACCCTTCTGTCAAGGATCGCCATAGGACCTTCCTCGTAGGTCACATCTGCGTCAAGCTCAACCTCAACAGGCTGTATCACTGTACCAGAATCCGGATGACTTTTCTTCAGCATACTGACATGAAACACTAGATGCAACCTGTGCAACTATGGAGGCAACTCTAACTCGTAAGCTATCTTGCCAACACGTGCTATCACTGGATAAGGCCCCATATACCTGGGAGCCAACTTACCCTTCCGTCCAAACCTTAGCACACCTTTCCACGGCGAGACTTTAAGATATACTTTGTCTCCCACCTGGAACTCCAAAGGTCATCGACGATTGTCTGCATAAGACTTCTTCCTGTCATGTGCCACTTTCAACTGTTGTTGTATCACTTTGATCTTATCGGATGTCTATTGTACTAACTCAGGACCCAAAAGCTGATACTCACCAGACTCATACCAACACAAAGGGGATCTGCACTTCCTTCCATACAAAGCCTCATAAGGAGCCATGTCGATGCTACGCTAATAACTATTGTTGTAGGCAAACTCTATCAATCTCAGATGTACATCCCAGTTGCCTAGAAACTGCAAAACACAAGCTCGAAGAAGATCTTCCAAAATCTGAATAGTCCTCTCAGACTGTCCATCTGTCTGCGGGTGAAAAGCTGTACTGAACTTCAACTGTGTTCCCAACGCCTTGTGCAACTGTTCCCAAAAATGAATCGTAAATGGAGGACCTCTGTCAGATACTATCGTTGCTGGCACACCATGAAAACGTACTATCTCATCCACATATACTCGAGCTAGTTTCTCAGCAGTATACGTCGTCTTCACTGGTAGAAAATGGGCAGACTTAGTCAATCTGTCCACTATCACCCAAATGGAATCATGATTCCTAGTCGTCTGGGGTAGACCAACTACGAAATCCATGGTTATATGATCCCATTTCCACTGCGGTATCGGCAAAGGTTGCAACGTACCTACCGGCTTCTGATGTTCAACCTTCACTTGCTGACACACCGCACATCTTGCCACGAACTCGGCTACATCTCTTTTCAAACCGGGCCACCAATACAAGTCCTTCAGACTATGGTACATCTTGGTGACACCTGGATGCATCACATACATCGACGTATGTGCTTCCTCAAGCACCAACTTCCTCAGATCATCAGCATCTGGAACCACCATCCTATCACGATAGCAAACTAGTCCATCCTCAGACTCATGAAACCCATCACGCTTGTCGCTGTCGAACTCTGATCTGATCAACTGTACCGCATCATCTGTTTGTTGTGCATCCTTGATCTGCTGTCTCAACGTAGGCTTAACTTGCATCTGTGCGAAAAGACCAGACAACAAAGAAACTTCCATCTGCACATTCATCTGTCGAAGAGAAACAAACATATCTCGCTTATGGCATACCAAAGAACTCAACTGTGCCTTCTTTGAAGAAAGAGAAGAAGACTTTCTGCTAAGCGCATCAGCTACCACATTTGCCTTACCAGGATGATACTCAATAGTGCAGTCGTAATCATTGATCAACTCCATCCATCGTCACTGTCGCATGTTCAACTCTTGCTGTGTAAAGATGTACTTCAAATTCTTATGGTCTGTAAAGATCTGACATACTTCCCCATACAGATAGTGTCTCCAAATCTTTAACGCATGAACCACTGCTGCCAACTCCAAGTCATGAGTCGGATAGTTCTCCTCATGCTTCTTGAGTTGTCGCAAGGCAAAAGAAACCACATGATCCTTCTACATCAACACGCAACCTAAACCCTTCTTGGAAGCATCACAGAAGACAACATAGCCTTTCCCAGGCTCTGGCAAGATCAACACTGGAGCACTGGTCATCTTCTCCTTCAAACTCTGGAAAGCTCGCTCACATCGATCATCCCAAACAAAAGGTACATCCTTCCTGGTTAACTTCATCATCGGCAAAGCGATCACACTGAAGTCTTTGATAAACCTCTGGTAGTATCCTGCTAATCCAAGGAAACTGCGAACTTCTGTCGGCGTCTTTGGTTGTTCCCAATCCGCAATGGATTCCACCTTCTTCGGATCTACTTTGACTCCTTCTGCAGATATCACATGACCCAAGAAAGTCACTTCCGTCAACCATAACTCGCACTTACTGAACTTGGCATACAACTGATGTTGACGAAGAAGAGTCAACGCTCGACGAAGATGTTGTTCATGCTCTAGCCTGTCCTGACTATAGATCAAGATGTCATCTATAAAGACTACAACAAACTGGTCTAAGAACGGACGAAACACTCTGTTCATCAGATCCATGAAAGCTGCAGGTGCATTGGTTAACCGAAACGGCATAACCACGAACTCAAAATGACCATACCTCGTCCTGAAAGCTGACTTTGGTATGTCATCCGCCTTTATCCTCAACTGATGATATCCAGACCGTAGATCGATCTTCGAAAACACTGTAACACCACGCAACTGATCGAACAGATCATCTATCCTCGGCAACGGGTACTTGTTCTTGATCGTGACCTTGTTCAACTGCCGGTAATCTATACACAACCGCATCGAGCCATCCTTCTTCTTAACGAACAACATGGGAGCACCCCACGGCGACGTACTCGATCGGATAAAACCTTTCTCCAACAACTCTTACAACTGCTTCTTCAACTCTGCCATCTCTGTTGGAGCCATCCTAAATGCTGACTGTGCAACAGGCTGTGTTCCAGGAACTAGATTGATCTCGAAATCAATCTCTCGGGGTGGAGGAACACCAGGAAACTCCTCAAGAAACACGTCTGCAAACTCTTGAACCACAAACACCTCCTCAAGACTAGGACCTTTCGCCTTGGTAACCACAACGGTATCCACCACGTGAGCTAGGAACGCCTCACATCCTTGTCATAACAACTTATCTGCCACCATAGCTGATACCAAACATGTCGGAAGAATCTTCCTATCTCCCTGGAAGCTCCACTTCTCTCCAGCGACATCAAACACTTCCTGCTTGGAACCACAGTCCAAGACAACCTTATACTTCTCTAAGATATCCATCCCAAAGATAACATCGAAACCATGCATATCAAGTGGTATAAGATCCACTTGGATACGGTGTCCCGAGAAAGACAAAACACAAGATGGACACTCTTCTCGAAGCAAAGAGGAACCATCAAGAGGGGTTTCTAACAACAAGCTATCCTTCTTACAACTAACAGGTAAACGACATGTTTCAAGCATACTATAGGCGATAAAAGAGTGTGTAGCACCCGGGTCAACCAGAACAGATATAAAGCAAGAAGAAGACATATCCGAATGAAATAACTCCATCTGACCTGTCACCACTCGCGGATTGACTATCGCCTCCGGCTGATTCATGGCATAGAATCGAGTCGTTGCTTGCTGTCCACGACCTCTGCTTCCTTGAGCAGACGATCCAGCTTGAGACGCTTGACCGCGTCCTCGACCTCTGCTACCACTGGCCTGTGGCCTCTCTGACCTCTACAAACTCTGTCTCGGCTACTGCGTCACTTTGACATCTCTATTCGGGCAATTGAGCCTGAAATGCCCGACTTGTCCATAAAGATGACATGACTTGTCCTCAAACCGTGGCCTAGCTGGCCCTGTCACTGCCACAGAAGCTGAACTGTGTGCCTTAGATGGTGAAGAAACATAACCTCTCCCCTTACTCGGAGACCACTGAGATGGTACACCATCACTTCTCATCGCTGACGGTGTCGAAAACCTGGGCTTCTTAAAACCACCAAACATACGTCCTTGAAACTGAGCAGGTCTTTTAAGAGACATAGACTCTCTTTTCTCCCATATTGTCCTCTCGATCCGCCGAACTGATTCCATGAACGTAGCGAACTGCTCTCAGTTCTCCAACGCAGACACTGGGGTTGTCAACTCAGCACTCAAACCCCTCTCAAAATGCTTGATCTGTTCCTCATCGGTTGTCGTCATGTGAGGACAAAACCTCAAGAGATCCATAAACTTAGCTTCATACTCGGTGATGTTCATCGTTCCTTGCCGCATCTCAAACTGACTGATCTTCTCATCCAGATACGTCTTTGGAAAGTATATGGTGACGAACTCACGTCGAAACACTTCCCAACAGATCACCTCACTAGGCCGCTTCTCTTCTTCGATGGTCCACCAGTGACCAACACTACCTTTCAGAAGGTAGACAACATGCTTTACCTTGTCTGCTTCGGGGATGTCAAGGATCCGGAAAGCCTTCTCGAGACTTGTCAGCCACAGATCTACATCCGATGGATCAGCCGTTCCAGTATACTCCGAAGCTCCAACTCGGCGAAGCCGCTCAAAGGTCTTCCCAATACTCGATGCTTCTCCATGGGGAACATGTGCTCGCGGAGGAGGCACTGGTAATCGCTCAACCATGAGATTCATCGTAGCCATTAACTGCCCCATAAGCTGTTGGTAAGCAGGATGTTCAAGTATGGCTGGGTTAAATTGGGGAACCTCAGGCACCCGATCTTCATGTGCCTATCCATCTGCTCCATCAACTGATGCATCATCACTATGCTCAAGAGCATGTTCTTCATGGTTTCTAGACATCTTGACTTTTTTTCCACTGAGGGCAGAAGATTTTGTAAGAAAACCTGGACACTCATAAGAACAACTCAACCTAGTCCTAAATCCCTGTAGACTCAGCGAACCTAAAGCTCTGATACCAAAACTTGTGGCAACACATCCCATTATCATATAGATAACGAGGTGTTACGCAAAAATGTGCGGAAATCACCATAGCCACAGATTATCGAAAACACGGGTTAATTAAAACTGATTGCAGAAAACTGATAAACTGTGAAACTATTACTTTCCAGTCCTCATCCTGCACAGAAACATGTCACATATATATACATACACGAGATCTGATACGTGTCCACAACTCAGAAACAACTGTTCATCCATCACATGAATTCACCACTTGTTCATATACAGAAAAGGCCCCCATCCGGCCAACAGCAGGATATACAAACATCATCGATCGATCATCGTGAAACAACGTCAAAACACTGCCAAGGACCTGAGAGTACAGGGATGACTCTAGACTCTACTACAAAACATCCAAAACAGTAGCATGTCCATCGCTTGCCTTCTACTGCTCCTCAAGCTGCTCGGCCGCAACACCACGACCACGACCACGTCTACCTCGACCACCTAAAAAGGGTGTAAACCAGCGGAGTGAGACAATTGAACAATTGTCCCAGCAGGAAACATAACCTCCCCACCGCAACTACAGAACCTCAGCAAGATAGACTATAACAGCAGATATCTAATAACAGATATAACAAGAGCAGTCTATATAAAACAGATTATTCTTATCGACAAACTTACCCGCTATACAAAAGCATATAACCAGATATATCTCAAGGAATATGATTAGCAAGATAAGATGTATCCCTATGTAACATGATTATCAGAACAAGATATAAGGTCACATAACCTGCTTATCAAGATCAGACATATTATCACATAACCTACAAGATATAACAAAGATATTACACAAACAAGGCCTCAACCAATGTTTTGTGTTTATCCTAAGCAATAAGTACTAAACAGATATATTACGTATTATTATGCCCCGAGGATTTGAATCGTACCATTCAAATCCAACCTCTGGCTGCGAAGCCTAAAGCTGGTGTCATACAAGGTCAATGGAAGAGCCGGACTCCACGACCTCCCACCTCGTGGTCAGTACATGAGTACAACACAAGCAGGACCGCAGTCACATCTTGAAGTGGTCTAAGCCACAGGGTCAGCTCCATAGGCTACCCTCACTCTAGCCCGCCTTGGTACTGGTCTCGGCGCTAGTAAAACTGAGCCACAGGCCTGTTCACCGTGCTCTGAGCCATGAACGTATTCATGCTCACACATCACATATCATGAGCCATGGGCCTGTTCACCATGCTCTATAGACATATATGAGTCTGTAACTGAAGTTACACTCTTACCTCTTCATTTTCAGGCTAGGAGCAACCTACACATATTCAACAATATGCGCTTCCAGGTTAACCCGTAGGGGAACTTGTTTCACCATCACCAAGTCCTGACAATGATGGATCTATGGCCAGGGAAAAATACATGATATATTTCACTGTGATTAATTAGTATTTTTTAGATGGATTGCAGGATTCAACCAAGTTGTATAACATGCAAGATATAATGGAAAGTAAACAACATTATACTGTTATTTAATCACATCAACCTGATCCATCACAAGGATCCAACATCACATGTTATCACTTGGCCTCTTGCCAACCATCCAGATCCATCTTGAGGATCATCACATACCATGGGATCTCAATCCCTTATCATGTACTGTCAATGCCTCTCAAGGCTCACATCATCATCATGAAACTTAACACATTATGCATATTATCTCATTAATTAGAGTAATTACCAAGTGATGTTACTCATCACATGTGTCTCATAGCCCTTTTTAAGGCTAATCATTACATGCAGGGTTAGAGTACACAATAATCGTAGATTCAATCATAAGGAATATGCTACCATCATGAAATGCCATTCAAGATACTATATTTATCATTCTTACCCTACTTGGTAATCAAGTCACATTATTAACAAGCCATATACATGCTTACTCTTATCTCAAGATTATACAAGTAATCAAGGTGTCCAAACATACAGAACAAGTACTATTGTTACCACTACCATTATGTCACTATCATCATTATTATCATTATTATCATTATGCAAGCTACTAGTGTAACTATCACCATTCTCATTTAACAATTAAGTATGAGGATTACTATTGCTATCATTATTGCCATCATTATTATGATCAACATTATTACGATCATCTTCTTTATTATTAACAAATAAGCATAAGGATCACATCATGCATCTTATTACCATTACCTTCCTTATTATCATCACTACTGCCATTATCATCATTACCCCCATTATTAGTATTATCATCATTACTAGTATTAGTACTGTTATTATTGCAAGGCATCATACTCATTGTTGTTATTACTAACAAGACACCACCATCGTTTATTGGTGCATAGCTAACCACTTCCTCATCACCAAGGGCCGTTACTATAGGATTACAAGAATCTCACCATAACTCTTATCAACCCTCACTAAAACCTATCATAGCCTATCGGCCGACACACACTCAACCTAGGCTATCACCCACCTTAGCTATCAGACATCATGGGTGTCGGCCAGCATGGTTATCGGCCACCATGGCATGCATGGCCTATCGGTCACCATGGCTATCGGCCAACATGCATGGTCTATCGTTCAAGACAAGGAAACAAGCCACACATGGCCATGTCGTCTGACACCGACAACCATCAAGCTTGACAAGGCTATATCAGCCAACACCTCAAGATGTATCGCCCAACAACATCCAACGGCCAACTCAACCATATCGACCAACTCAACCATATCGGCCAACTCCTCACTAGCTTGACCTATCACCCAACACAAGAGCACTCACCATGTCGCCCATCACAAGGTACCCATCTCGCCCAACACCAAGACAAGGGAGGGTCTCGCCCAACACAAGAACAAAGGGATTGCTTATCATAGGAACCATATCGCCCAACATGGTTACCATGTCGTCCAACGCCCATGCTAGGTCAACCTATCATCCAACCTTAATCACATATGCCATACATGGCCCTATCGTCCACAACATGGACAAGGAGATCACCCAACTCAAGGGCACCCACCATATCATCCATCCCAAGGTACCCATGTCGCCCAACAAGGGTCACTATATCGACCAACACTCACACTAGCTCACCCTGTCGCCCAACACAAGGGCAAGGGTATCACCCAACTCCAAGAACACCTTCCATGTCGACCAACACAAAGAACACCACTATGTCACCCAACACAAGAACAAAGGTGTTACTTAGCACAAGGACCATGTCGCCCAACACACTCAAACAAGAGAGAGGGTATCGCCCAACTCCAGGAACACTCACCATGTCGCCCAACAAGGGTCATCTTCAACCTCCAACTTAAGGATACTCAAACCCTAGAAAGCAAGGTGCACAAAGGAACCCTAAACCCTAGAGGGGGGTCGGCCACCAAAGGTACACAAGCAAGGTACAAAAGCAAAGAACTAAGCTAAACTACTAACATGCAACAAGATCATAGCTAGAGGTAAAGGAGTTAGGGTTAGAAGCTATGCAACCCGCCTTAAGCTCCAAGCTCTAAGGAAGAAGAAGCACTTCAAGCTCCAAGGGATGTCGTCCACCAAAGCTGCTCCAAGAGAGGGTATCGGCCACCACTGCAACTCCAGGAGAGTGTCTCGACCGACACAAGCAAGAGAGGGAGGAGTGTCGTGCACTCAAGGTGGAGGGGAGACCAAAAGATCAAAGGAAGCTAAGGCAAGGGAAAAGAACCACATATATAGAAGGAAAGGGAGGAGAAAACAAGGTAGATCCATGCTAAGTGTCGTCCACCCAAGGGAAACTTGTCCTAGGGTTCAAGCCAACACTCTAGCACACCAAGAGACACTTGTCAAAGATGTGCACCAACTGTCCACCAACCAAGACCAAGCAACATGGGCGACACAACTAGCAGCTCTGCTGGGCAACACACCACCATGTTGGGCGACACAAGCTAGTCTTGTCCGACACAAGGCTCAAGCAAGCCCAAACAAAGCACCTCAAGGCCCAAACAAGCTCAAGCAAGGCCCAAGAAACTCAAACAACAAGCCCCAGCCTTCCTCTCAACCCTAGAGGAAGAAAAGGAGGGGAAACATCTCACAAGATGGCAAACTTGCACACAAAACCCTAGACTTGGGTTATTTGCAAGTAGCCCCTCGAACTCTCAACAAAGCACAACCAAACCCTAATCACCACTTAGAGGTGATTAGTAAGCATCAAACCACCGAGGTTAAGCAAAACAAATAGGGTAAACCCTAAACGCAGGTCAGGGTCCTTACATTTGCCAAGTTGTTTATGATTTTTGCTATCAAGCAGAAGGCATGATTTTCAAGGTTTATGATTCTCCATCTCTCTTGGTTAGTTGGGACAGCGATGGTGTCCTAATTTACTAGATGAATATGTCTCCCTGTTTGTGAGGATTTTTGGTGGTTGTTCCATAGGAAATTTCTTCTTATTTTATCAATGGTGATTCTGGTTTTTGAAGGTAAAGGGATGCAACTGAGGTAATGGGTGGTGATTGAAGTTAGAGAGTTGTTGAGGAGTGTGAGTCTTCCGGCAAGGCTCAGAAAGTCGTTTGTCCATGATGAGAGCTTGTTTTGGATTTTCTCTAAGGGGTGGCATTGTCAATGAATAATGATATAAGGTTTTCCTTTCGTCCATATTCTATTTTTTTATAGTGGGCCCCATCCAAGGTGTCAGGAGAGAGAGAACAGACAACAACGAGCGAACGTCGAGAGCCTTTATTCCCTTCATGTTGTGTCCCAATGGGATTCACTGAGATTCGATCCCGCAACCTGCGCTTTACAAGTAGCAGATTTGACCAACTGAGCTAGCTGGCAAGTGCTTTCGTCCATATTCTATGAATAAGCTTAAGCCCATGTTAAACTTAAAAAAAGGTTAAGCTCATGTTTACGATGGGAATGGATCTGTACTAAAGGCTATAGTCGGACATCAAAGTATGTGTTTGATGTACATTTTTACACTGTAAACTCACTAAACTATTTCCTTTGTCGTCCGATTACACCTGACCAAACATGCCATAAACGTTATCTTTTTGTGTCAACTTGGCTTAACTCGGGCATTATTGGACGAATCAGGCATTTGGACAAAATTGAACTAACGAATCTTGCTTGGGATTCTGTAATCCACATATGTGAACCAAGTCAGTTGTGGTCTTGGCAGGATTACAAATTCCAGTTCAGTTTATCACTTGTTGTTACACTCACATCTCACTATAATCACTAATTATGATATTAGGATATAAGTTGATGATTAAACATAATGTAAAGAACTTCCATAACTTTTTTCTTTCAATTTCAAACTTTTTATTTTCTCACATTCAATCACATAAACTAACTATACAAGGGGATTTACAACTTGATTACTCTAATCTGATTTCAACAGTAAAGATACATATCTAAACATTCATTTTGTTCCTCACACTTCCATATATATAGGATATGATAATCAAATAAATTCTCTATTGTTAAGAAAACAAGGTTACACATCATCATTTATAACTCTCTTACTTCTATACAATGACCTACAGTGTCAAGGACCGACTGAACTTCACTAATCTGATACTTAGTTCTTGTGGCATACTGCATTGAGATTCTTCAAATCCACATGGTTTCATTAAAAATTGTGAGTATAGGGGTGAGCCCACTCGCTCAGTGAATGAGTACTTTAAAGAAACGGTTTAAAACACTTTAATAGTCAAATATATATTATTGAGAAATAGAATTTAAAGTAGAAAATAACAAGTTGTAAAAAAACTAATAATTCACAAACATAGAGTTGGTAGGTTATTCCAGATAACTACAAGAATAAATACATAACTGTACACACTTGATTTATCTCTCACTCATATTATTATGCACTGAATCTACATGAAGTGTACCACAATATGTGAAAGCATCATAGCAAGCTACGATCTCACGGTACAAGACTTAAAAGCATGTCTGGGTTCCTAAGTCTATCTCTCGAGTAAGACCCCAATGCAGTGGGCCTCCCCATGCATAGCTCTTGGCGGATAATGGGAGCAACCTGATATTTAGACTCCTCCTCAAAACCTGAATACTCAGGCAGCGAGTCAAAGCACTTTATCTTGTTGTGCATCAACGACCTATTGAAGATGTCCACTAATTAGCACAACTCTGCATCAGTGGTTCTACTATGGCCATTCAACTGACCACCAACAAAGATGCCATTGGTATCTCCAGTTGATGTTTGATACCTCACAATCTTAAGAAGTCTATCCTCATTGGCCTACAACCCCACACCCCACCGATGCGCTCTGGCTTACCTTGATCTGGACAAAACACCTCCAGTTAGGAAGTATGTTTCCTCCCCATAGCGCAAGCCTCCTGTGAAGGGTTCTACAGTGTTCAGGGCATCTAAATGTCTAATTCACTCTTTAAAATCATAGTTTTATCAACATCAAATCAATAGTTATTCGTTTAACCTTATAAATAGTTATTTTCATAAATTATCAGTAGTCTATATTGTGAATTGAGCAACTGAGCAACACCACTTATCATATTGCAGAACACTAGAATGAAAATACTTGATTCACTGAATACCCTATCCTTGGGATTTTTTTGTCCCACTCACATATCACATGAATTGCATAAGTATTTGATGCATCATAAACTTCACTGATAAAAGACTACTTTCAATAGTTCACATATAGCCAAACATATATATAAAACCCTGGAAGACACCATATAGGGTTTCCACACCATTCCACAAAATATCATGTATCAAGAATAAACTTAAAAAATAAATCTATGACATAAAAATGAATCATTTATGTTGGATTCATATCTCTATTTGCAAACTTATGAATTTCCACTCATATAAGGTTTCACCCTTTTAATTGAGATATCAAGCAAAGATTAATATATCAAATGAATTCCAAGATAATATTTGACATATAAATACTAATTATTTAGATAAAACAATCATTTATAAATAAGAAAATTTAGACAAGTAAAGTTCTACATTCAATTATACAACAATTTCAGACATAATTGAAAACTCTAGATTTTGGTATATTCTTCTAACTTCTACGTTAACTTTTGAAATCCAATTTTAGATGATTTTATATGCATCTCTAATATGATTGTATCATTTAAAATTCATAACATCAGGAATTAATGAATTTCTAGATCATTTTATAACATCTATAATTGAAAGGCAGAATTAGGATTTATAGTCGCATACACAAGAATTGAAGATTATAGTGAATTGAAACCAGTTTCATACAATATATTATTTAATGGATGTACTGACATACCTAAGGTGTGAAAACACTTTAAAAAACGTAGCCCAAAATATGAAATCCTAGAATCCATATCAAATTCCTAGCATCCTTTAACTTATTCTTCCTTCGAACTCAGAAACCCTAGGAATGGAGAATTATGGAGAAATAGTGAGAAAAGATGAAGATTTGATATCATTTTAAATCAAACTATAGGAGGGGCAAAATCTTGACATGTGAGATAAGACCCCCCCCCAAATGCTATCTAGAGATAACAAACTTACTTGATTTCATCAATTTTGGGAAGAGAAAATCCTAAATCGCCATTTAGGCACTTTCACCATCCAAACCCCAACTCTCACTCCCTAGAATTTCATTTCTCTAGAATGAATAATGAGATATGAGAGATCCTATTATGTTAGGTTACTCATATAGAGCAATTAAACTGCTTGGGTCAATTGCAAATTGACCCTACTTACACTTTCTTCTATTTTAGCAAAAAAAATTGACATAAAAGTGTTACTAAAAATGTTTATTGAATAGGTCAAAACTCTTCCAAAAATTACTAAAATTTAGCATGTTGTTTGAAATAAAGTTTCAGAACATTGGTAAAAATTTAGATCATTCTGAGCTACAAATAAATAACTAAAAATAAAATAGTACACTTCTATCATGTAGTTTACAGAGAAGTCAAGTTAGAGCAAAATGCATTGGAGACCCCCAAAACGGCTGTACAGGGTACCACAACCGTGCCACATAGCATGAGCAGTCTGCCTACCACGTCCATGGTCCCAAGAGTACCAGATTCGAGTAAAAAATGGCCAACACTTCTATTTCTTCAAAATGGTTGTGTGGCCTAGAATGTTTGTGCCACCAACAACCCTACACGGTAGTGGTGCGTACCACAACCATTCTACCCAAGCCTCCAACTCCAAATTTATTGTCCCTTTGCTTATCTCTCTCATCCCAGTCTAGCACAGCCGTTGTGTCCTCCTACACCATGGCCCTATTGCCCAACACGACCGTGGTGGGTCAAACCTTAATTCTAATCGACTAGGGTTTATACTTCTCAAATTCTAGTTATTCAAAATCAAAGCACATTTAGAGTTTTCATTAGGTTTAAAACATCATAATTGATCTTCCATCATTAATCAAGTTTAAGTGATGATCAATATAACTAACTATGTAATCATCCTTGTAAACCTTGATTTACCCATTAAGCTCATACGTGGCCATAACAATTCTTCCTCCCTTAAAAAAGTGTTGTCTGTGAAACATAAATATGCATGAAAAGTACACTCAATGTTTCTTTTGAACTTTAAAATCTTATATGTTATTATATTGTTGTATTTCATATTTGAACAGTTTCCTTGAAATTGAGTCCTTTGTTTCCCTTCTAGTCATTATAATTTTAGAACAAGGCCTCTCAACGACACCATTTTTTATGTCACAATCAGTAATAGGAAAGAGAAATAGAAACAACCAATTCCAATCGTGTCATACTCTTTTGAGGTGTTGTCTTAGTAGTGGCAATCTGATCCAACCATTTCAATTTACATGATTAAATTTGTACTGATTGTTATATACCACATCTGAGTTACTAAAGAGAGTTCATCTTGCTATTTTGAAATTTACTATTGTGCTAGTCCAATAGAAAAGCACTCATAAGCTACAAGACTAGATTTACCAACAATTGTATAATATTGAGCTGGATTACTAGTATGAATGACGAAAACCATCACATCCTTTTCAATTTAATATACTACTTGCGCATGTACAACTAAAATCATATGTAAAATAAATTTCCATCCCTTGATATGCCTTCAACAAATTATAGTACTAAAACAATTTCATGTATTATTGAAAGCCATTTGTTTTCTCTAATTTGTTTCTTATTCATTACCACTTACTTCTTCTTACTTATCTTTCTCATTTGATCATATAGATTAAACATCTCTAATCATTAAAATATTTGAGGTAAGAATGGATTATTCAACATTCTTGCTATCATTGAAAGCACTTGTTTCATATTATACTTTTCTCATGATGTACTTTTCCTTTTGTTCAAAACACACTACTTACATTTAAAATCTATTTCTTATCCTAATTTCTTAGTCATTTCCATATTATTTATCTAATTTTCTTATTTTCTACCTTTAAACCAAAATTACTATCACTGCTGCTTTCTTTTAAGATTACTGATCTTAGGATCTTATTTTATAATGATGTTAGTACTCAAGATCAAATCACTAGTGACATCCCTTGAAGTACTACAACCATAAACATTCTAGGATTTGATCCTTATCATATACAATATCTTCTTATGACATAATTTTTACTTCCCTTATTCTAGTATGCAAACTTTAGCTCCCTTGAAGTTTACTAAAGTTTTCCTTGTCTTTATGATTTAAACTTTCTCTCCTCTTACTTGGCATTTTTGATAGGTTACTTTCTTCATTTAACCTATTAGGGTTTTTGTAGGAAAATAGGGTGACAGAATAGGCAACATAAACAAAAAAATATTGTCATATTTCGATAAACCAGCGGATCACGTCAACAACTATATAATGGAAAGGATGGTTTTGAAGATATACCTGGTCCTGGAGCAAGTCCAGCGACATACTCCTCGTTGTTGTAGATGTGCAACTATCGTCTAGTTGCTCTTGGATGGTGTTTGTGCAGCCCCTGGTCTTCACCATGGACAATATATTGTACTAGAGCAGATTGTATGAGATGCTTATGAATTCACATATCACATATTGAACCATATTAGTACGGTCGTACATTTCTCACTCTTGCTTATCAAGAGGCCCTAGATATCAAACTCATGTAATAGGGACAAATTCCATCTACATCACTCACAATTAGTCCCCATATATCAAAACTACCCAATCATCACCTTTATGACAACCTGTATTTCGTGATTACTTTTGATGATGTCAAAGTATATCCAATGACATGTGATGAGTGTAGTGAGTTCAGGTCTAAGAGCCACAATCACCACTATCACTATGAGAGATGATTTTGGCTACCATTCTATGGTCTCCATGTATCACTCTCATGGTGGGTCTGTCTGATACACTATTCTCTAACGTGTACATGTGTGAGTGACTTGATATTGTATATCATGACTAATGAGATTCTATCATTAGTCATATATATTGTACTATGCATAAGTATTTGATGCATCATAAACTTCACTGATAAAAGACTACTTTCAACAGTTCACATATAGCCAAACATATATATAAAACCCTGGAAGACACCATATAGGGTTTCCACACCATTCCACAAAATATCATGTATCAAAAATAAACTTGAAAAATAAATCTATGACATAAAAATGAATCATTTATGTTGGATTAGTATCTCTATTTGCAAACTTATGACTTTCCACTCATATAAGGTTTCACCCTTTTAATTGAGACATCAATCAAAGACTAATATATCAAATGAATTCCAAGATAATATTTGACATATAAATACTAATTATTTAGATAAAACAATCATTTATAAATAAGAAAATTTAGACAAGTAAAGTTCTACATTCAATTATACAACAATTTCAGACATAACTGAAAACTCTAGATTTTGGTATATTCTTCTAACTTCTACGTTAACTTTTGAAATCCAATTTTAGATGATTTTATATGCATCTCTAATATGTTTGTATCATTTAAATTCATAACTTCAGGAATTAATGGATTTCTAGATCATTTTATAACATCTATAATTGAAAGGCAGAATTAGGATTTATAATCACATACACAAGAATTGAAGATTATAGTGAATTGAAACCAGTTTCATACAATATATTATTTAATGGATGTACTCACACACCTAAGGTGTGAAAACACTTTAAAAACGTAGCCCAAAATCTGAAATCCTAGAATCCAAATCAAATTCCTAGCATCCTTTAATTTATTCTTCCTTCGAACTCAGAAACCCTAGGAATGGAGAATTATGGAGAAATAGTGATAAAAAATGAAGATTTGATATTATTTTAAATCAAATTAGAGGAGGGACATAATCTTGACATGTGAGATAAGACCCCCCCCCAAAAAAAATGCTATCTACAGATAACAAATTTACTTGATTTCATCAATTTTGGGAAGAGAAAACCCTAAATCGCCATTTAGGCACTTTCACCATCCAAACCCCAACTCTCACTCCCTAGCATTTCATTTCTATAGAATGAATAATGAGATATGAGAGATCCTAGTATGTTAGGTTACTCATATAGAGCAATTAAACTTCTTGGGTCAATTGCAAATTGACCCTACTTACACTTTCATCTATTTTAGCAAAAAAATTTGACATAAAAGTGTTACTAAAAATGTTTATTGAATAGGTCAAAACTCTTCCAAAAATTACTAAAATTTAGCATGTTGTTTGAAATAAAATTTCAGAACATAGGTAAAAAAATTAGATCATTCTGAGCTACAAATAAATAACTAAAAATAAAATAGTACACTTCTATCATGTAGTTTGCAGAGAAGTCAAGTTAGAGCAAAATGCATTGGAGACCCCCAAAACGGCTGTACAGGGTACCACAACCGTGACACATAGCATGAGCATTCTTCCTACCACGTCCATGGTCCCAAGAGTACCAGATTCGAGTAAAAAATGGCCAACACTTCTATTTCTTCAAAATGGTTGTGTGGCCTAGAATGTCTGTGCCACCAACAACCCTACACGACAGTGGTGCGTACCACCACCATTCTACCCAAGCCTCCAACTCCAAATTTATTGTCCCTTTGCTTATCTCTCTCATTCCAGTCTAGCATAGATGTTGTGTCCTCCTGCACCATGGCCCTATTGCCCAGCATGACCGTGGTGGGTCAAACCCTAATTCTAATCGACTAGGGTTTATACTTCTCAAATTCTAGTTATTCAAAATCAAAGCACATTTAGAGTTCTCATAAGGTTTAAAACATCATAATTGATCTTCCATCATTAATCAAGTTTAAGTGATGATCAATATAACTAACTATGTAATCATCCAGGTAAACCTTGATTTACCCATTAAGCTCATACGTGGTCATAACAATTCTTCCTCCCTTAAAAAAGTTTTGTCTGTGAAACATAAATATGCATGAAAAGTACACTCAAAGTTTCTTTTAAACTTTTAAACTCTTATATGTTATTATATTGTTGTATTTCATGTTTGAACAGTTTCCTTGAAATTGAGTCCTTTGTTTCCCTTCTAGTCATTATAATTTTAGAACAAGGCCTCTCAACGACACCATTATTTATGTCACAATCAATAATAGGAAAGAGAAATAGAAACAACCAATTCCAATCGTGTCATACTCTTTTGAGGTGTTGTCTTAGTAGTGGAAATCTGATCCAACCATTTCAATTTACACGATTAAATTTGTACTAATTATTATATACCACATCTGAGTTACTAAAGAGAGTTCATCTTGCTGTTTTGAAATTTACTATTGTGCTAGTCCAATAGAAAAGCACTCATAAGCTACAAGACTAGATTTACCAATAATTGTATAATATTGAGCTAGATTACTAGTATGAATGACGAAAACCATCACATCCTTTTCAATTTAATATACTACTTGCGCATGTACAACTAAAATCATATGTAAAATAAATTTCCATCCCTTGATATGCCTTCAACAAATTGTAGTACTAAAACAAATTCATGTATTATTGAAAGCCATTTTTTTTCTCTAATTTGTTTCTTATTCATTACCACTTACTTCTTCTTACTTATCTTTCTCATTTTGATCATATAGATTAAACATCTCTAATCATTAAAATATTTGAGGTAAGAATGGATTATTCAACATTCTTGCTATCATTGAAAGCACTTGTTTCATATTATACTTTTCTCATGATGTACTTTTCCTTTTGTTCAAAACACACTACTTACATTTAAAATCTATTTCTTATCCTAATTTCTTAGTCATTTCCATATTATTTATCTAATTTTCTTATTTTCTACCTTTAAACCAAAATTACTATCACTGCTACTTTCTTTTAATATTACTGGTCTTAGGATCTTATTTTATAATGATGTTAGTACTCAAGATCAAATCACAAGTGACATCCCTTGAAGTACTACAACCATAAACATTCTAGGATTTGATCCTTATCATATACAATATCTTCTTGTGACATAATTTTTACTTCCCTTATTCTAGTATGCAAACTTTAGCTCTCTTGAAGTTTACTAAAGTTTTCCTTGTCTATCATTTAAACTTTCTCTCCTCTTACTTGGAATTTTTGATAGGTTACTTTCTTTATTTAACCTATTAGGTTTTTTAAGGAAAATAGGGTGACAGAATAGGCAACATAAACAAAAAAAAAATACAGTCATATTTCGATGAACCAGCGGATCACGTCGACAACTATATAATGGAAAGGATGGTTTTGAAGATATACCTGGTCCTGGAGCAAGTCCAGCGACATACTCTTCGTTGTTGTAGATGTGCAACTATCGTCTAGTTGCTCTTGGATGGTGTTTGTGCAGCCCCTAGTCTTCACCATGGACAATATATTGTACTAGAGCAGATTGTATGAGATGCTTATGAATTCACATATCACATATTGAACCATATTAGTACGGTCGTACATTTCTCACTCTTGCTTATCAAGAGGCCCTAGATATCAAACTCATGTAAGAGGGACAAATTCCATCTACATCACTCACAATTAGTCCCCATATATCAAAACTACCCAATCATCACCTTTATGGCAACCTGTATTTCAGGATTACTTTTGATGATGTCAAAGTATATCCAATGACATGTGATGAGTGTAGTGAGTTCAGGTCTAAGAACCACAATCACCACTATCACTATGAGAGGTGATTTTGACTACCATTCTATGGTCTCCATGTATCACTCTCATGGTGGGTCTGTCTGATACACTATTCTCTAACATGTACCTGTGTGAGTGACTTGATATTGTATATCATGACTAATGAGATTCTATCATCGTTTAACACACACTCTAGTCTTATGTATTAGTGTCGTCTATTTTGCTTCCGCAATAATATCAGACTAGGGACATAACAAGAATGTATTGACTCTTAGCATCAGTAAGATCTCATTGTTCAAGTCACGTACTTGAAGACATGTGTCATCGAGTAACATCATTCTTTAGAAATTTACTTACATATGTATCATCATCTCATGATTGAGATAAATATAATAGATGAAATTATCTTTATTATTATCAAATTAGGTATTTAATGCCACATCACAATCATCATATGATTAGCTCTATGGGCATACATACCCACAAACTCCCACTTGCACTTAGATCCAATCACCTATAAATCGTATTCCAAGTGATCTTAACATGTCCATCATGTTTCTACTATGCAGGTGCTTTTATATAGGGTTTAGAAATGTTTTCTTAAAGTCGGTATCTTGCAATTTTCACATCTCTTCATTGTACAACATCTCGTATGAGATGGATCTATCATGGTATGCTTATTTGAGATTCTCAACCTATCTAGTAGCTCCATTGTTGTCACAATATTTTCAGTGTGAGAACCTATTACACTAAACGAGATTACTCAAAACATAAAGCACAATCAATCACCAATTAACCACATACCCAAAAAATGGGTAAATTAAAACTGATTTCAACATCAACACCTGCTCAGAAACATTTGCATAAGAGCCCAATATATTTCTTGTATCCATACTGTAACATCCCTGACCTGGGTTATGCTTTAACCCTAGATGTTTTGTTTAAGAAATATAATTATATGCTTGCTTTTATATTTTGAAAAGTAACTAAGGTTCAATAG
This sequence comes from Alisma plantago-aquatica, assembly GCA_963693085.1. NCBI lineage: Eukaryota > Viridiplantae > Streptophyta > Magnoliopsida > Alismatales > Alismataceae > Alisma > Alisma plantago-aquatica. The sequence goes on from OY856409.1 coordinate 413,678,507, forward strand.
GAACTTATGTTTCAATTTTAGTCCTTTTTGAATAATGTTGAAAACAATGTTTTGCATGTTTTGGACTAAAGTGCAAATTACCCAAGTTGAGGGGTTAACTTGCAAATGTTACATGATAAAATGTTCCTCAAGTGTTATAGAATCATAAGAATGAGAATTATGTAGTGGTATGGCTTGTGAAAGCATGAGCACCAAGAAAGAGCTTTTTGAGCAATGTTTGTGCTTTAAAACCTAGTTTTGGTGTAATGTGCAATTTACCCAAAACCTAGGGTTCAATATGTAAAATACCACTTTAATAGAGTCCCTAATGTTTCTTGGTATCAATTAGAGACAAGAAAATCAGAGGGGCATCTCATTTGAATCTCTTTGGAGGAGAGAGAATCTTGATATTAAAATAATCAAGATTTAAGCATAATTGAAACCCTAATTCAATTTAATGCAAAAATAAATATAGTAATGGAAGTTCCCTTAAAAAAAATGAGATGTTTGAATTTTTATATGTGTGGAAGTCCTTGTTCCTTGCAATGGCACCGAAATATCTAAAGTGAGTGGAGAACCCACTCACATTAGTTAAAGAAAAAGTAATATCCACTCATTTTTGGATATTATTATTATATTGATTAAGATGCTTAAAATGGTTGCCTTTAATTCAAGGATAAATGAGAGGTTTTTGAAGGAAAGGAAGATGGATTCGTATGCAAGGAAGAGAGGGGGTATGTGTCACATGAAATAGGAGATGAAGGATTTTCTACTACTTTCTCTCTCTTGAAAATTCACATACTTATGCCCCATTTTCCACTCACATGAAAGACTCTTTTTCAAATATACTTTCTCTCCTTACTTTGGCCGAACACAAGGGAGCTTAGGAGAAATAGGAGGACGTGCCCCAACCTGTAGGTAAGCTCCATAGTCATCTTCAACCTTGATTTCATGGTGGAAATCAAAATTCAATGCTTATTTTCTTCTTTTTTCCATTCAATCTTCAACTTTAGCCAATCTTTTCACTCAAAGACTTGAGAACGGACCTTGGACAATTGAGAAAGCTTCATTCACCATTGAGGACGTGAATCTTGAGTCTTGGATTCAACTTTCAAGGTGGGTTATATAACTTGAACCCTTAAACATCATTATTGATTTCATTTCTTCATCATATGTTGATTCCTTTTTCATTCTCGAACTTTCCTTTGATTAATTGATGAAATCACCACAAAGATCACAGAAAATTTCGAAGGTTTGTAGCTTGAAGATGATGATTTCATCTTAGCACACACCTCAATTAATATCTTGAATAAACAATTTGCAATGTTGATGACCAAACGGTCTCAAGACCGTTTGGTGATCAAACAATCTCAAGACCGTTTGGTGATCAAACGGTCTCAAGACCGTTTGAGGGCAAATGGTCTCAAGACCATTTGAGGTGAAATGATCTCAAGACCGTTTGTAGTCTATTTCTGATGTGGATGATGAAAATCCAATGGTTCAAATTGATTTAATTATAATGGATTCAAGAATGGGTGATCCATTGATTACAAACCCTAATCCAGTTGATTGGTTGAAACCCTAATTTGATTGGGTTAATTTCTATGTTGAATGGCTCAAACGATCTCAAGACCAATTGAGACCAAACGATCTAAAGACCGTTTGAGACCAAATGGTCTCAAGACTATTTGGAGTTCAAGGGCTGTGATGGATGGATGGAAATCCAAGGGTTATGATTTGATCTATTTTCAATGACCCGATTGATGAATGATTCAATAAAGCAAACCCTAAAATCAATTGATTGGTTGGAGGAAACCCTAATTGATCCATTCATGTGACACCCCGCCATCACACAGACAATGAGATGACACGCAAAAATGTGTGGAACCATATATTACCGAAAACACGGGTTAATTAAAACCGATTGTGGAAAGCATACATACAGAACATTTGCAACCAGGCCCTGCAAGAAGATCATGTCATATATAGATATATTCAAGATCACCTGCCTGATATGTTCACAACTTAAAGCCACCCACTGTCGCAACAATGCATATTAGTTCATCACTTGTTTAACATATAGAATGACCACATACGGCCAGCAACAAGGTATAGAAAAATTACAGCAGCAAAACATCGTGAAACGTCGTCAAAACACCTCCAAGGACCTGAGAGTATAGGGATGACTTCTAAGACTCTACTACAAAACCACCAAAACAGCAGCATGTCCATCTCTTGCCTTCTACTGCTCTTCTTACTGCTCGGCCGCAACCTCACGACCACCACCGTGTCTAGAGCGTTCACCTAAAAAGGGTGTAAACCAGCGGGGTGAGACACACAGTCCCAGCGAGAAACATAACTCCCCGAAACAACTATAAAACCCCAAAGGTTAAAGTAGATAACAACAAATAACTGATAAAGCGTATAACAAGAGCAGCATACTGAGCAAAGTTATTATTATCATCAAGCTCACCAAGATATCCGGGAGGCATATAACCAAATATTTCTTTATGGAACATGATTGACAAGATAATATTTATAAGAACTTATCACAAGATATAAGGATCATACACATATCTACAAGGTGTAACTATATCAGCTATATAAGCAAGGCCTCAATCAATGTTCCGTGTTTTTCTCTAAGCAAGATATACTTATTCGACTGGATTATGTTTTCTTATGCCCTGAGGAAGTGAGCCTTCCCTGCTTAAGTCCAACCATTGGTTGCGAAGCCCAATTTGGTTCCATACAAGGTCTAAGGAGATCCAGACTCCATGACCTCACCTTCTCATGGTCAGTACACAAATCATCAAGCAAGACTGCAGTCTTATGCTTATAGGGCCTCATCCTCTGGGTCAGCTCCGCAAGCTACCCATATCTCTATCTCACCTCATCATAGGTGCTAGTACATACATCCGAGCCATGAGCGCATCATGCTCATCATCACATATCCTGAGCCATGGGTATGTTCACCATGCTCCATATATCCTGAGTCTGCAACCACAGTTGCACTCAACCCTCCTATTTTAGGCTAGGGGAAACCTTGCATATTCAACAATATGCGCTCCAGGTAATCTTGCAGGATAAACCTGTTTCACCATCACCAAATACTGGCAGTAATGGATCTATGGCCAGGGCAAACTACATGATAGGTTCATCTATAATTGATTAGTATATTTTAAGCCAATTATTGAGGCAAAACAAAGTATAAACATAGCCTTATATCATTACATCATTATTGCCATCAACATATTGTCCTGGGACCTCAATCCCTCATGATATCAACCACTACCTCTCAAGGCATCACAATCATGCATCAGCATCCTGGGAATGCATCCCTTATCTCATCATCAGAGGATAACACCTCAACTAGGCACTCAGCCTTGTATCAGGTCCTCAGACCTATCAAATTGTTATTTCATCAACAAAGATTATCATCACATTGTACTAGTCAAAGCACATATACCTCATAGCTCTGACCAGGCTATGAATCCACATGAAATACCTGCATGGTTAGTGCACACATCCATAAAGATAACTAAAGCCATCATGGATTAACAGGATTATTATTATAGTATCAAGTATAAAGAAGCATCCATGAACACATCCCACATAAGCTTTATCATTCATAGTATTATTATCAATCATGGGCATATAATATGCCTTTTACTTGTGACCATATACATGTGTCACACCATCATGTGAAGCAACATTATAAGCTTCCAAGCTTCCTGGTTCACAACCTATCATCTTATCTCATCATCATAGTTACATGATTCAAGGTGATTACATCATATCACTTGTGTTATCATTATTTAAAAGAGAACTATCAACTATGTACATAACCCTCACGAAATCTCTTGTAATCCTCACTAAAGGTATGACAATCAACACCAACCCTCACCAAAGGGTGTATCAGGTATGGTCATACCCTCACCAAAGGATGCATCGGCTAGGGTTTCAAACCCCAAACAATCTCACCACCATACCAATCAACCCATCCTTTCACCTATCATGCAACTCGAACCCACCAGCTCACATGGTGTCGGGTAAGGTGTATCGTGCATCAGGAGATGCTATCAACCAAAGGCCTATCATGCACAAGGATCATGGTTAAGGTTAGGGTTCCTCTATCGGCCAACCCTCTCCAAAGGAGCATATCGACCAGGAGCATGGCGCCCAAGATGCCCTACGTTCAACCATCACCCATATCATTCAAAAGACACCTATGTCAGCCAAGGCACTCTATCGGCCAAGGCATGGTAACCACTAAGGCACAACAACAGCCAACTCACAAAGGGTGTGTCGGGCAACACAAACCCATCTTTTCATATCGTCCAAGGAAAGGGATAGGGTGTTTCCCACCTAACAAGCAACACCTAAGAAGACTTGTCGTCCAACTAGGTCAAACTTCTCATATCGACCACCACTAAGGCGTCATCTAGGGTTCTTATAAAACCATCATATCAGGCACCAAGCCACCAAGCTCATCATAGCATATCGGCCAAGATCATCACAAGATGTGTCGTGCAAGGCATACATCAAGGTGTAACGCCCCAAGCCCCAATACCACAAAGAGTATCGACCAAGCCAACTAGGCATATAGGTCAAAGGAACAACACCACTAGGGTACTCACTAAGATGCACCACTCAACTTATATCAGGCATCACCACAACTAAACCCTATCTCCCAATACAAGGATAGCCTACTAGGCTCCATAGCATAACGGGCACCAAGTCAACTATCTCAACAAGGTGTATCGCCCAAGGGTACAACTCCAAATAGGGCTATCGGGTAGCACTATCCCAAGGTCATATCGTGCAAGGCACAACCCCACAAGGTCATCTTCAACCTCAAGCACAAGGGCACCAAACCCCAATTGATCAAGAAGATCGGCTCACCTCACAAAAACCAAGAGAGAGGGGTTTTGCACAACCTCTATCACAAATCGGGAAACCACAAGTACAAACCTCAACATAGTTCATCATCTATTCAAAAGCTCACCTCTCAAATCCATGGTGAGAGGAGGGTGTTTCCCAAGCAACTAGAATGTAGATTCACCTCTCAACTAAAACAAAAGAGAGGGGTATTGCATACATCACTAGAGCTCAAACTCACTTCTCTTGACTAAGGAGAGAAAGGAGTGTTGCTCAACAAGGAAGCCCTAAACCATGGTTCGACCAACTAGGTGTAAGACATATAAACCATCAACAACAACAACATCATGCTCATTATATCCATAAGATCAACAACATGTTCTAGACCAAGAAACATAACATGCAATGGCCGATCATCACCATATATAAAACATGCAACATAGAGAAGGTAGTATAGCCCGGGTTAGAAGTTATGTAACCCGCCTTAAGCAAACTCCTCAAGCTCCAAAGTTCCAAGATTCAAGCTCCTAGCTCCAAGCTCACCACTTCGGCCACCTCAAGAAAAGGAACAAGAAGAACAACCACCATGGACGAAGAGTAGGCAAGATGGAGAAGAAGATGCTAAGGAGAGAGGGAAGATGCTTACCAAAGAACAAGACCCACCTAGGGTTCGACCACCAAGCTAAAGGAAGAAGAAGAAGAACTCCTTCAAGGGGATCGGCCACCAACCTTAGCTCCTCCAAGGGTATCGGCCACCAAGGGTTGCAAGGGAGAGGTGTATCGTGCACACAAGGAAGAGAGGAGCAACAAAGAGCTAAAAGGGTTCCTAAGGAAGAGAAAGGCAAGGCATATATAGATGGGGGTCAAGGTTAAACCAAGGCAAGGTGTCACCTTACCAAGGGACACTTGTCCACACATTTTACCACCTTGCAAAACTCATGCACATGCCATGCCACTACTCCCCCAAGGGTCGGCCACATGTCCAAGCTAGGGTGACACAACTAAGGCAAGGAGGTCAACAAAGGTCAAAGGCCGACACACACCCATGGACGATACCCCATGGCCGATAGAAAGCACCCTTGCCCGATACATGGCTCAACCAAGCAAGGCAAGGCCCAAACAAGGGAAAACAAGACCCAAAAGAGCTCAACCAAGCCCAAGATAACTCAAGGCACGAGCCCAAACCTTCCTCTCAACCCTAGAGGAAGCAAAGAGAGAGAAAGACATCTCTCAAGGTGACAAACTTGCTCTCCAACCCTATCTTAGGTTATTTTGCAAGTAGCACCCCCAACTCTCAACTAAACACAAGCAAACCCTAATCATCACTAAAGATGATTAGCAAGCAACCAAGCATAAGGTTTAGGCAAAAACAAATAAGGTAAGCCCAAAATGAAGGTCAGGGTCCTTACAAGCCATAAACCTCTACATAAGGATTTCGTCCCCGAAATCCGAAGAGAAAAGCGAGGGATACTTCTGCCTCATCTCTTCCTCAAGATCCCATGTGGGTTCCTCAACGCCACAATGATGCCAAAGGACTTTCACAAGAACTAGGTCCTTCCTCTTCAACTTCTTTACTCTTCTGTCAATGATCGCCACCAGACCCTCCTCGTAGGTCACGTCTTCATCAAGCTCAACCTCAACTGGCTGTATCATTGTCCCTGTGTCTGGATGACTTTTCTTCAACATACTAACATGGAACACTAGATGCAACCTATGCAACTCTGGAAGCAGCTCTAACTTGTAATTTACCTTGCCAATACGTGCTATTACCCGGTATGGCCCCATATACCTGGGTGCCAGTTTGCCTTTCCGGCCAAACCTTAGCATACCTTTCCAAGGTGAGACCTTGAGATACACTTTGTCTCCCACTTGGAACTCAAAAGGTCGTCGACGATTGTCTGCATAAGACTTTTGTCTATCCTGTGCCGCTTTCAACTTTTGTTGTATCACTCTGATCTTTTCTGTTGTCTGTTGTATTAACTCAGGACCCAAAAGTTGATTTTCACCAGATTCATACCAGCATAAAGGGGATCTGCACTTCCTTCCATATAGAGCCTCATAAGGAGCCATGTCAATGCTCCACTGATAACTATTGTTATAAGCGAACTCTATCAAACTGAGATGCATGTCCCAACTACCTAGGAACTGCAAAACACAATCTCGGAGAAGATCCTCCAAAGTCTGAATGGTCCTTTCAAACTGTCCATCCGTCTGTGGGTGGAAAGCGGTACTGAACCTCAATTGCGTTCCCAATGTTTTGTGCAACTGTTCCCAGAAATGACTTGTGAAATGAGGACCTCTGTTGGAGACTATCATTGCTGGTACACCGTGCAAACGCACTATCTCATCTACATACACCTAAGCAAGCTTCTTTGATGTATACATTGTTTTTACCGGTATGAAATGAGCAGATTTTGTCAACCTGTCCACTATTACCCAAATGGAATCATGATTCCTAGCTGTCTTTGGTAGACCAACTATGAAATCCATGGTTATATGATCCCATTTCCATTGTGGTATCGTCATGGTTTGCAACACACTTGCCGGATTTTGATGCTCAACTTTAACTTGCTGACATACTGCACACTTATCCACAAACTCAGCTACATCCTTCTTCAAGCCAGACCACCAATACAGGTCCTTCAGGTTATGATACATCTTGGTGACTCCTGGATGCATAGCATACATCGACGTGTGTACTTCCTCGAGCACTAGTTTTCTTAGATTATCACCATCGGGGGACCACCATCCTACCATGATAGCAAACTAGTCCATCCTCAGACTCATGGAACCCATCACGCTTTTCGCTGCCAAGCTCTGACCTGATTAACTGCACTGCACCATCTGCCTGCTGTGCATCTTTGATCTGCTGTCTCAGCGTAGGATTGACTTGCATCTGTGCCAACAGTCCTGCCAACAAGGAAACTTCCAACTGCACATTCATCTGTCGTAAGGAGACAAACATATCCCGCCTATGGCATACCAAGGAACTCAACCATGCCTTCTTTGTGGGGAGAGAAGAAGACTTTCTGCTAAGCGCATCCGCTACCACATTTGCCTTACCAGGATGATACTCAATGGTGCAATCATAATCGTTAATTATCTCCATCCAATGACGTTGTCACATGTTCAGCTCACTTTGTGAAAAGATATACTTCAAGCTCTTATGATATGTAAAGATCTGACACACTTCCCCATAAAGATAGTGTCTCTAAATCTTTAATGCATGGACCACCACTTCCAACTCCAAATCATGTGTCGGATAGTTCTCCTCATGTTTCTTAAGCTGTCGTGAAGCAAAAGAAACCACATGATCTTCTGCATTAGCACACAACCTAAGCATTTCTTGGAAGCATCGCAGAAAAGAACATAGCCTTTCCCGGGCTCTGGCAGCACTAGCACTGGGGCACTAGTCAGTTTCTCCTTCAAACTTTGGAAATCTTGCTGACAATGATCATCCCAAACAAAAGGTGCATCCTTCCTGGTCAGCTTTGTCATCAGCAATTTGATTGCACTGAAGTCCTTGATAAACCTCCGGTAGTATCCGGCCAAACCCAGAAAACTACAAACTTCTGTCGGTGTCTTTGGTTGCTCCCAATCTGCCACTGACTCCACCTTCTTAGGGTCCACTCGGACTCCTTCTGCAGATATCACATGACCTAAGAAAGTCACTTCCTTCAACCAGAACTCACATTTGCTGAACTTGGCATACAACTGATGTTGGCGAAGAAGAGTCAACGATTGTCAAAGATTTCACTCATGCTCTTGCCTGTCCTGACTATAGATCAAAATGTCATCTATAAAGACTACAACAAACTGATCTAGGAACGGATGGAACACTCAGTTCATCAGGTCCATGAAAGCAGCAGGTGCATTGGTTAGCCCAAACGGCATAACCACAAACTCAAAGTGACCATACCTCATCCTAAACGCTGACTTTGGTATGTCATCTGCCTTAATCCTCAACTGATGATATCCATACCGTAGATCGATCTTTGAGAACAATGTAGCACCACGCAACTGATCGAACAGATCATCTATCCTTGGCAACATGTACTTATTCCTGATCGTAACTTTGTTCAACTGCCGATAATCTATACATAGCCGCAACGATCCGTCCTTCTTCTTAACGAACAACACTGGAGCACCCCAAGGCGACGTGCTTGGTCGGATGAAACATTTCTCCAATAACTCCTGTAACTGCTTCTTCAACTCTGCCATCTCTGCTGGAGCCATCCTATATGGTGTCTGCGCAACTGGTTGTGTTCCTGGCACCAGATTGATCTCAAAATCAATCTCTCGAGGTGGGGGAACACCGAGGAACTCATCAGAAAACACATCTGCAAACTCTCGGACAACTGTTACCTCCTCAAGGCTAGGACCCTTCGCCTTGGTATCCACAACGTGAGCTAAGAAAGCCTTACAACCTTGCCGCAACAACTTTTCTGCCACCATCGTTGACACTAGACATATCGGAAGAATCTTCCTATCTCCTTGGAAGATCCAATTCTTTCTGTTGTCATCAAACACCGCCTGCTTGGAACCACAGTCCAACACGACCTTATACTTCTCTAAGGTATCCATCCCAAGGATCACATCGAATCCATGCATATCAAGTGGTATAAGATCTACTTGTATATCATGTCCTGAGAAAGACAGAATACAAGACAGACACTCTTCTCAAAGTATCGAGGAACCATCGAGAGGGGTTTCTAACAACAGGCTATCTTTCTTACAACTAACAAGTAAAGGACAACTATCAAGCAGACTATGTGCGATAAAAGAGTGTGTAGCACCCGGGTCAACCAAAACAAATATAAAGCAAGAAGAAGACAAATCAGAATGAAATAACTCCATCTGACCTATCACCACTCGCGGGTTGACTATCGCCTCTGGCTGACTCATAGCATAGAATCGAGCCATTACTTGTTATCCACGTCCTCTACCTGACTCATAGCATAGAATCGAGCTGTTGCTTGTTGTCCACGTCCTCTGATCCCTTGAGCATACGATCCTGCTTGCAACACTTGACTACATCCTTGCCCTCTGCTAGCACTAGGCTGATGTCTGTCTGATCCTTGTTGATTCTGTCTCAGCTGTTGTGTTACTTCAACGTCTCTTCTTGGGCAATTTGACTTTAATTTCCCCGTCTGTCCATAGTGGTAACATGACCTGCCTTCTGTATGCGGTCTAGATGGCTTTGTTACTACCACATAAGTTGTACTATGCGCCTTCGATGGTGAAGAAACATGACCTCTTCCCTTACTCGGAGACCACTGTGATGGTGCACTAGAACCTCTCATCATGGAAGGTGCTAAAAACCTTGACTTCTTGAAGCCACCAGATCTCTGTCCTTAGAACTGAGCAGGCCTTTTCCTAGTCATGGACTCCCTTTTCTCCTTAACAGATCGTTCAATCCTGCGGACGGACTCCACAAACATGGAAAACCGTTCCCGATTCTCTAAAGCAGCAGCAAGTGTCGACAGCTCAGCACTCAAACCTTTCTCAAACTGCCTGATCCGCTCATCATCTGTCGCACCCATGTGAGGACAAAACCTCAGCAAGTCTATGAATTTGGCTTCATACTCGGTGATGCTCATCGTTCCTTGGCGTAGACGCTCAAACTAATTGATCTTCTCGTCCAGATACGTCTTCGAAAAGTATCTACTGACGAACTCTCGCTGGAAGATCTCCCAACCGATCTCCTCACCGGGTCGCTTCTCCTCCTCGATGGCCCACCACTGTCCAGCACTACCCTTCAGAAGGTAGACATGGTGCTTGACTTTGTCTGCTTCAGGGATGTCAAGCATCCGGAAGGCCTTCTGAAGACATGTCAGCCACATATCAGCATCCGCTGGATCAGCCGTTCCAGCATAATCCGAAGCTCCGACTCGGCGAAGCCGCTCAAAGGTCTTCCCAATACCCAATGTTTCACCATGGGGAGCCTATGCTCTTGGTTGAGGCACTGGCACTCGTTCTACCATGTGATTCATCGTAGCCATTAACTGCCCCATAAGCTATTGGTAGGCAGGGTTTTCAAAAATGGCTGGGTCAAGTTGGGGGACCTCAGGCACCCGATCTCCATGTGCCTGCCCTCCAACTCCATCAACTGATGCAACATCACTGCTCTCGACAGCATGTTCTTCATGGTTTCCAGACATCTTTAAGATTTATCTTCTGCTGAGGGCAGAAGGTTATTGTAAGAAAATTTGGGAAACTCACAAGAACAGACGAAAACCTAGTCCTAGATCCCTGTAGACTCAGCGAACCTAGAGCTCTGATACCAAACCAACTGTGACACCCTGCCATCACACAGACAACGAGATGACACGTGAAAATGTGCGGAACCATAGATTACTGAAAACACGGGTTAATTAAAACTGATTGCAGAAAGCATACATACAGAACATTTGCAACCAGGCCCTTCAAGAAGATCATGTCATATATAGATATATTCAAGATCACCTGCCTGATATGTTTACCACTTAAAGCCACCCACTGTCGCAACAACGCATATTAATTCATCACCTGTTTAACATACAGAACAGCCACATACGGTCAGCGGAAGGGTATACAAAAATTACAACAGCTAAACATCATGAAACGTCGTCAAAACACTTCCAAGGACCTGAGAGTATAGGGATGACTTCTAAGACTCTACTACAAAACCACCAAAACAGCAGCACGTCCATCTCTTGCCTTCTACTGCTCTTCTTGCTGCTCGGCTGCAACCTCATGACCACCACCGTGTCTAGAGTGTTCACCTAAAAAGGGTGTAAACCAGCGGAGTGAGACACACAATCCCAGCGAGAAACATAACTCCCCGCCACAACTATAAAACCTCAAAGGTTAAAGCAGATAAAAACAAATAACTGGTAAAGCGTATAACAAGAGCAGCATATTGAGCAAAGCTATTATTACTGATGTGCACAAATCATATCATCTTTTAGATCATGTTTGGTTACATATCCATGTTGTTTTGACTCAATTATCACTCTCATTCATGCTAGATTCTATATTTTTAGCTATTCTTACTTGTCTCATGGTTTGGATTGTAGGTACTATATTTTGCAATGAAATGATAAGGAATATATCATATTATCTCTTATTGGGTCATTCCTCAAGTATCTACATGTTTTAGAGTTCAAAACTATGCAAATACCACTTTTTACGGCATGTAATTCAGACCTACACGTTGAAAGTTATGAGCAGAATACACAACAGCCCAGAATAGCCAAGTGCACGTCGTGCACCTGGGAGCGTCAAGCAGAGTGAAAATTTTTGGAAAGTTGCACAGCGTGCACCTGGGAGCTAAAAGTTTCTGGAAAGTTGCACGACATGCATTTCTTCAGCGCACGCCATGCACAGTGAGTGCATTATGGAGCAAATTGAAAGTTTCTGGAAAGTTGCACGACGTGCACTTTGGGTGCACGGCATGCACCTGACAGTTTCAGCATTTTGAAAAATACGAGTTTTTGTTTAAAACAAAGTGGGAACTTAATGGGTGATTATGCCCGGTCATTTGCGGAAGTTATCTCATCCTAGAGCAAGCCTAGAGCATAGGAGGGTGATTTTGAGGGGAAAGGAGGTGGTTTCTTGTGAAAGAACCCCCATTCTTCCTCTCTTCTTCTCCAAGCTTCTTCTACAAGATGCAATAGAGCTTCTTCACTCTTCAAAGCTTCTCGGGAGGGAAGTTTTTCCAGTTTGGAGTAGTTGTAGAAGTGGGATTTCGTCCTCAAGCCGGAATTCTACCTTTCTTTTGTTACACCTTGGGATTACTTAGCTTTTCCTTCTCTAAACCATGTTAAACTCTGAAATTTCTGCACATTTTCTGATGTACATCATTATGGACGAGTAGACTCTTTTTCTTGGGCATGGGAGAGTAACTCCCATGTCATAGCTTGTATGAACATATGAATTTCGTACTAAATGTTAGTTTCTTGCATGTTCCAAGAGTTGTTTCAGATCTGAAATGCTTGTTTGTATGATTGGCCATCATACTTGCATGTTTTATGCTTTCTTTCATAATATGAGAAGATGTGTTTGAGAGTATGGAGTTACTCTTTTGGCAACTTGTCCTTGACTACGAGAGTGGATGGGATTATGTTGAGGAGCAAGGTTTGTGATTTGAAATGAAATACATACACGAGAGTGATGTATGGAGTTAAAATCGTCATCACTTCACCGGGAGGTGAGTGATGACTTAAAACCTCCTTTGCAAGTTAATTAACATGTTTAAATTCATATTTTAATATAAGTTATGATGTGATAGTGAAATCCCAAGTCCAATATCCTTCCATATCTGAATCTTAACCTTTCTTAAGTGATAATTTACTACTTTGTTTTAAATCTATAATTTAGTTGTTCTAATCCAATCATCTTGGGTACATTGATCTAGATTATTGAAAATCATAACTCTTGCGCCTAACTAACCAATGCTCCTTGTGTTCAACCTCGACTACAACTACTCTCGTATACTTGTGGGATATAGCTAGTTGAGTAAAAGATCATTCTTATGATTGAAACTCGTTAGTGTAATAAACCAACAATTACCATCAAGCTCACCTAGATATTTGGGAGGCATATAACCAAGTATTTCTTTAGGGAACATGATTGACAGGATAAACTTTATAAGAACTTATCACAAGATATAAGGATCGTACACATATCTGCAAGGTGTAACTTGATCAGCTATATAAGCAAGGCCTCAATCAATGTTCTGTGTTTTGCTCTAAGCAAGATATACTTATTCGGTTGGATTACGTTTTCTTATGCCCTGAGGAAGTGAGCCTTCCCTGCTTAAGTCCAACCATTGGCTGCGAATCCCAATCCGGTGCCATACAAGGTCTAAGGAGATTCGGACTCCATGACCTCACCTTCTCATGGTCAGTACACGAATCATCAAGCAAGACCGCAGTCTTATGCTTATACGGCCTCAGCCTCTGGGTCATCTCCGCAAGCTACCCATATCTCTATCTCACCTCATCATAGGTGCTAGTACATACATCCAAGCCATGAACGCATCATTCTCATCATCACATATCCTGAGCCATGGGTATGTTCACCATGCTCCATATATCTTGAGTCTGCAACCACAGTTGCACTCAACCCTCCTATTTTAGGCCAGGGGAAACCTCACATATTCAACAATATGCTCTCCAGGTAATCTTGCAGGATAAACCTATTTCACCATCACCAAATACTGGTAGTAATGGATCTATGGCCAGAGAAAACTACATGATAGGTTCATCTATAATTGATTAGTATATTTTAAGCCAATTGTTGGGGCAAAACAAAGTATAAACATAGCCTTATAGCATTACATCATTATTGCCATCAACATACTGTCTTGGGACCTCAATCCCTCATGATATCAACCACTGCCTCTCAAGGCATCACAATCATGCATCAACATCCTGGGAACGCATCCCTTATCTCATCATCAGAGGATAGCAACTCAACTAGGCACTCAGCCTTGTATCAGGTCCTCAAACCTATCAACTTGTTATTTCATCAATAGAGATTATCATCACATTGTGCTAGTCAAAGCACATATACCTCATAGCTCTGACCGGGCTATGAATCCACATGAAATACATGCATGGTTAGTGCACACATCCACAAAGATAACTGAAGCCATCATGGATTAACATGATTATTATTATACTATCAAGTATAAAGAAGCATCCATGAACACATTCCACATAAGCTTTATCACTCATAGTATTATTATCAATCATGGGCATATAATATGCCTTTTACTTGTAACCATATACATGTGTCACACCATCATGTGATGAAACATCATAAGCTTCCAAGCTTCCTGGTTCACAACCTATCATCTTATCTCATCATCATAGTTACATGATTCAAGGTGATTACATCATATCACTTGTGTTATCATTATTTAAAAGAGAACTATCAACTATGTACAAAACCCTCACCAAAGCTCTTGTAACCCTCACTAAAGGTATGGCGATCAGCGCCAACCCTCACCAAAGGGTGTATCGGGTATGGTCATACCCTCATCGGAGGATGCATCGGCTAGGGTTTCAAACCCCAAACAAGCTCACCACCATATCGGTCAACCCATCCTTTCACCTATCATGCAACTAGAACCCACAAGCTCACATGGTGTCGGGTAAGGTGTACCGTACATCAGCAAATGCAATCGGCCAAAGGCCTATCATGCACAAGGATCAGGGTTAGGGTTAGGGTTCCTCTATCGGCCAACCCTCTCGAAAGGAGCATATCGATCAGGAGCATGGCGCCCAAGACGCCCTATGTTCAACCATCACCCATATCGTTCAAAAGACCCCTATGTCGGCCAAAGCACTCTATCGGCCAAGGCATGGTAACCACTAAGGAACAACAATGGCCAACTCACAAAGGGTGTGTCGGGCAACACAAACCCATCCTTTCATATCGTCCAAGGAAAGGGCTAGGGTGTCACCCACCTAACAAGCAACACCTAAGAAGACCTGTCGTCCAACTAGGTCAAACTTCTCATATCGACCACCACTAAGGCATCATCTAGGGTTCTTATACAACCATCATATCGGGCACCAAGCCACCAAGCTCATCATAGCATATCAGCTAAGATCATCACAAGATGTGTCGTGCAAGGCATACACCATGGTGTAACACCCCAAGCCTCAATACCACAAAGAGTATCGGCCAAGCCAACTAGGCATACCAGTCAAAGGAACAACACCACTAGGGTACTCACTAAGATGCACCACTCAACTCATATTGGGCATCACCACAACTAAACACTATCGCCCAACACAAGGATAGCCTGCTAGGCTCCATAGCATAACAGGCACCAAGTCAACTATCTCAACAAGGTGTATTGCCCAAGGGTACAACTCCAAATAGGGCTATCGGGCAACACTACCCCAAGGTCATATCGTGCAAGGTACAACCCCACAAGGTCATTTTCAAACTCAAGCACAAGGGCACCAAACCCCAATTGATCAAGAAGATCGACTCACCTCTCAACAACCAAGAGAGAGGGGTTTTGCACAACCTCTATCACAAATCGAGAAACTACAAGGACCAACCTCACCATAGGTCATCATATATTCAAAAGATCACCTCTAAAATCCATGGTGAGAGGAGGGTGTTGCCCAAGCAACTAGAATGTAGACTCACCTCTCAACTAAAATGAGAGAGAGGGGTATTTCCTACATCACTAGAGCTCAAACTCACTTCTCTTGACCAAGGAGAGAAAGGAGTGTTGCTCAACAAGGAAACCCTAAACCATGGTTCGACCAACTAGGTGTAAGGCATATAAACCATCAACAACAACAACATCATGCTCATTATATCCATAAGATCAACAACATGTTCTAGACCAAGAAACATAACATGCAATGGCCGATCATCACCATATATAAAACATGCAACATAGAGAAGGTAGTATAGATAGGGTTAGAAGTTATGTAACCTGCCTTAAGCAAACTCCTCAAGCTCCAAAGCTCCTAGCTCCAAGCTCACCACTTCGGCCACCTCAAGAAAAGGAACAAGAAGCATAACCACCATGGCCGAAGAGTAGGCAAGATGGAGAAGAAGATGCTAAGGAGAGAGGGAAGATGCTTACCAAAGAACAAGACCCACCCAGGGTTCAGCCACCAAGCTAAAGGAAGAATAATAAGAAGAACTCCTTCAAGGGGATCGGCCACCAACCTTAGCTCCTCCAAGGGTATCGGCCACCAAGGGTTGCAAGGGAGAGGTGTATCGTGCACACAAGGAAGAGAGGAGCAACAAAGAGCTAAAAGGGTTCCTAAGGAAGAGAAAGGCAAGGTATATATAGATGGGGGTCAAGGTTAAACCAAGGCAATGTGTCACCTTACCAAGGAACACTTGTCCACACATTTTACCACCTTGCAAAACTCATGTACATGCCATGCCACTACTCCCCCAAGGGTCGGCCACATGTCCAAGCTAGGGTTACACAACCAAGGCAAGGAGGTCAACAAAGGTCAAAGGCCGACACACCCCCATGGGCGATGCCCCATGGCCGATACAAAGCACCCTTGCCCGATACAGGGCTCAACCAAGCAAGGCAAGGCCCAAACAAGGGAAAACAAGGCCCAAAAAAGCTCAACCAAGCCCAAGACAACTCAAGGCACGAGCCCAAACCTTTCTCTCAACCCTAGAGGAAGCAAAGAGAGAGAAAGACATCTCTCAAGGTGACAAACTTGCTCTCCAACCCTATCTTAGGTTATTTTGCAAGTAGCACCCCCAACTCTCAACTAAACACAAGCAAACCCTAATCATCACTAAAGATGATTAGCAAGTAACCAAGCACAAGGTTTAGGCAAAAACAAATAGGGTAAGCCCAAAATGAAGGTCAGGGTCCTTACAATTTGGTTTCAAGGTGGTTTGGACCAAACAATCTTGAGACCGTTTGGGATTAAACGGTCTTCAGACCATTTGGAGAGCAAACTGTCTCAAACTATTTGATGTTCAATCAGTTTCTATGATGAGTTGCTCATTCAGTTTCAAACCGTTTGGGGTTAATTATATTTAATTCAAACGCTCTCAAACCATTTAGGAACTTTGAGATCAAGACCGTTTGATGGTCTAATGGTCTTAAGACCGATTGAAGGTTTTGGGACCAAGACCGTTTAAGGTCTAACGATCTTCAGACTGTTTGGAAGTGCAATTGAATCAAAAACCATTTGAAGGTCAAAGTACTTCAAGACCGTTTGAGGGTCTAAAACCTCAAGACCGTTTGAAGGTCTAATTGATTCAAACCATGTAAGTACAATTAACCCCATGATTATTGATGATGTTTATCAAAGATAATTACAATGGTTGTACCTTTAAGGTACTAGGGTGATTAATATCCTTAGAGGGGTTAATCCTTGATGCTTATGGAAGCAATGCCTCAATACACTATGCTAACCCTAAATGTATGCACTTGAATGAAGGGTTAACCCAATCTAATCAAGTTTGAAGTAATTAACATCCTAGAGAGGATGAGAGAGAGAGAGGAATCCATACATGTATGATAATCATGTAGTGGTTAAACCTCAACACTCTCAACATGAGTAAAATAAGTAGTTAGGGTATGATCCTTGATAAAGAGATCATGAAACCCTAATTGAGAAGGTTGATGAGCCCTAACCCTAATTTAGGGCAATGCTAGGTGTAACCCTAATCTAGGGTAATGATGTAACCCTATTCTAGGGTGATGATATGAGAAATCCCAATTCAGGGTAATACAATGAAAAACCTTAATTTAAGAGGATGCTTCATGAAACCCTAATTTCGGGTAAAGTTACATGAAACCCTAATTTGGGGAAAAGTTATAATGAACCTCAATTCAAGATAATGATGCGTGAAACCCTAATCTAGGGTGATGTGATGTGAAACCCTAATCAAGGGTGATGTGATGTAAAACCCTAATGTAGTGATGTGATGTGAAATCCTAATTAAGGGTGATGTCATGTGAAACCCTAATGCAGAGATGTGATGTGAAATTCTAATCCAGGGTGATGTTATGTAATGATATAAGAAATCCTACCCTAATATAGGGTGAAGGCATGTGAAACCATAATTGTGGATTATAGTGCATGAAACCTTATTGTTGGGTAATATGATGATAAACTATAACTCTAATTTTGGGTAATGGGATGAGTATCCCTAATTGACATGAAATTGGGAAACCCTAACCCTAATGAGTGAATAGTGATGCTACTATTACATTGCATAGTGCTGATATGTAATTGATATAACTATTATCAGGTGTACTAATCATGTAGGTATCATGAGATGTTGGACATAGCCATGTATGAGCTATGATGTTTTATTATTGAAATTGTTTTATGGGCCTTGTGATCCATTATATGTTTTGTTGCATAGTAAGAGGTAACAAGAGATTAAATAGGCTTTGAGAGCCATGTGAGATGCTTGTGTAGAAAGTATCATGTTTACCTTGGTCAAGATGACCTGAAGGTATTAGTTACCTGATAAATGGTAACAAGTGATTTTGATGAACTGAGGGTTTGAATACCCATATTCCATAATCATGATGATGAGATGTTAAGGGATGAGAATGCCATGATGAGATAAGGGATTGAGATCCCAATATTTTGTAAAGTTTTGATAAGTACTTGATAGAAGTATTACACATTCTTTGTAGCTTTTGTCATAATAGTTGATGTTTGGAAACTTGTCTGATGCTAAAAGAATATGTAATACACTTAATTAATCAAGTGAAATCTTATCATGTAGAGCCTTATCCATAGATCCATCATCGTCAGTAGTTGGTGATGGTGAAACAGGTTTTCCTTCAGGAACTTCTGGAATGCATATTTTTGAATATGTGGGGGTAATGGGTGAATATATCCTTACACCTCATAGGAATGACTGCGGGCCATATCCTATTCACAAGAATGGTTATGGACCATATCTCAATATGAGTATGGTTTTGGGCCATAACTCCACAATACCAGTCATTGGCTATGGGCCATATCCTGAAGAGAGTATATACTACGAGCTATAACTCTATAGCAAAGTTGCTAGTATACCTCGGAAATCTATTTAGCAGAGACACAAGATGTCCTGTATATAGTCTCGTACTGACCGAGACAGATGAGGTGATGGAGTTCGACTCTTCCATTGACCTATGTTTGGAACTGATGCTTTATGTAATCATGGTCGGTTGGAGCATGAATGGTATACTTCATCTCCTCAGGGCTTAAGTATGATTGTAAAATGTAATCAGCCATGTAGCGTATTTGCTTAAGGTTGAAACACGAGAATCAATGGCTGATGTTACCTTGCTTATCATATCCTAGATGGATAAATGTTAAACATGTTCTTCAATTCCTCATTGAATAAGTAACATACTGATTTATCAAGTTATAGCTAAAATGTTTGGAATAAGAATATTGCACTAATCTGTTTAGATATTGATTTATCTACTGTTGAATAAATATGATTCCTCTGCTCAATATTATTCCATTAAACTGCAATAATAATGTTTCTGGCGGAGTGTTATATCTCTCGCTGGGACAATTTTCACTTGTCTCACCCTCGTGGGATCCAACCTTTTTAGGTGGATGAGGATGAGGAGGTAGAAACCATACAGCAGGAGAAGGACAACAGCAACATGGACAACAATGATATTCCAGGTGGAGGCATTGGCTGTCATATTTTGTATAGAGAGTCCTATATGTCATCTTTGTACTCTCAGGTCCTCGGAGTTAGTAGTTAGTATTTTTAATGAATTGATCTGAGATTTTGGCTTGATGCCTCGAGGTTCTTATGCTTCTTGTGTATAGTTTAATAGAGCAGTTGATGCTTATAATCCTTGAGAAGGGATGGTACAGGATATGAACTTATGAACCAAGATGTAAATAAAATACATTGGTTCTTGATAAAAGAGTTTTTCCTATGTTTGGATCTCTTTGTAAATGGTTTTAATTTTTAATGATCTTTAGTAATCCGTTGCTTATGTTTAATTCCGCAATTATTTACACTGTGACGGTCTGATTTAGTGTCAGGTCGTCTCAGTTTTGTTGGTATCAGAGCTTTAGGTTCGCTGAGTCTACAGAGACATAGGATTAAGGTTGTTGAGTCTGTTCTAGTGTCTTCCGGTTATCTGATAGTGTCTTCTGCTCATATAGGAGGAGAAGAAGAACTTAAAGATGTTTGGATCACACAAAGAACATGCTACTGAGAGCAGCATTGCTGCACCAGGAAGAGGTGCAAGGGATCAGGATAGGGAGGAACCAGTGCCTGAACATCCCTAGCTTAACTGAGCTACACTGGAAAACCCAGCCTTCCATGATCTGTTTGGGTAGTTCATGGAAACCATGACACATATGGCAGATATGATGCCACCACCTGCACCTAGTGCACTAGCTCACCATGAAGGACAAGGAGCCGACAAGACTTTCGAATGACTTCGCCGGGTAGGAACGACTAATTATGTTGGTACAGCTGACCCCACAGATGCTGACATGTGGCTGACCGAGCTGGAAAAGGCCTTTAGAATCCTTAACATCCCTGAAGCAGAGAAGGTGAGGCATGCAGTATACCTTCTAAAGGGGAGTGGCCACTGGTGGATAATAAAAGAGGGTAAGAGGCTAGGTGTTGAAATTGGATGGGGAGAATTCCGACGAGAATTCGTTAATATATACTTTCCCAAGACGTATCTAGACGAGAAGATCTCTCAGTTTGAGAGATTAAGGTAGGGACTAATGAACATTAGCGAGTATGAAGCTAAGTTCATGGAGCTTTTGTGGTTCTGTCCGCATATGGCAGCTACTGATGAAGAAAGAATTCAACATTTTGAGAAGGGGCTGAATGCTGAATTGACCACTCTAGTGTCTGCCTTAGAGAACAGAGAGAGGTTCGCCACCTTTGTGGAATCCGTGAGACAGATAGAAAGGTCGGTGATTGAGAAGCGTCAGATTAAGAGTAAGAATGTGTATACTCAGTTTCAAGGACAGAAGTCCGGAAGTTTCAAGAAACTGAGATTCTCTGCACCAGAAGCTCCACTAAGGTTCAATACCCAAACACAATGGACATAGAGTAGGGGTAGGGGCCGTAGTTTTCCTCCAAATAGAGCCCCCAGTACAGCATCAACGTCAACAACTGGACCTTTTAGACCATATCAAGAGAATAGAACCTGTCATCAGTGTAGACATGTAGGACATCTAGCAAGGGATTGTCCAGTTGGAAACACAATGGTAACCCAACCACCGAGGCAAAGTCAACAAGGTCATCAGAGGAAACAGGGTTTGAGTGGCACTAGAGGGCGTGGACAAGCATCCCAAGCTGGTTCGTTGGCACCCAACAACCGAGCACAGGGTCAACAACAAGCAACGATGAGATTCTATGTGATGAATCAGCCTGAAGCAGTAGTCAACCCTCGAGTTGTGACAGGTCAGATGGAACTATTTCATTCTGATATGTCTTCATCCTACTTCGTATATGTTTTGATTGATCTGGGTGCTACACATTTCTTTATCACTCGAGAAGTGATCCTTGACAGCAACATGACTGCCAGTCATATAACAGATAGTCTGTTATTAGAAACCCCTTTGTTGGGATTTTTAGTGTTACGGGAGATGTGTTCTCCCTGCATTCTTTCCTTTTCTGAACATCGCATTCAGGTGGATCTTATACCACTTGAGATGTACCAGTTCAATATAATTCTTGGGATGGAAACCCTAGAAAAGTATAAGGTTGTCTTAGATTGTGATTCCAAGCAAGCTGTGTTCACAGATGACAGTGACACATGGATCTTTCAGGGAGATAGAAAGATTCTTCTAACCTATCTAGTGTCGGCTATGGTAGTTGAGAAACTGATGCGACAAGGATGCCTTGAATTCTTGGCACATGTAGTAGACACCACAATGGAGAGCCCTAATCTTTTTGAAGTTCCGATAGTTAGGTAATTTGAAGATGTGTTCCCTGAGGAACTTCCAGGTGTACCTCTGCCCCGAGAGATTGATTTTGATATTAATCTAATTCCAGGCACGCAACTAATAGCACAAACACCGTATAGAATGGCACCTGCTGAGATGGCAGAGCTCAAGAAATAGCTATAGGAGTTGCTTGAGAAAGGTTTTATCCGACTGAGTACTTCACCATGGGGTGCTCCAGTTCTCTTTGTTAAGAAGAAGGCCAGATCTATGCGGTTATGCATTGATTACATACATTTGAATAAAGTAACCATAAAGAACAAGTATCCTCTGCCAATGATCGATGACATGTTTGATCAGTTGCATGGTGCAAATATCTTCTCTAAGATAGATCTGAGGTTGGGATATCATCAGTTGCGTATCAAGGAGGGTGCCATACCTAAGTCTGCCTTTAGGACAAGGTATGGTCACTATGAGTTCATAGTTATGTCGTTTGGACTAACTAATGCACTAACTACATTCATGGAACTCATGAATAGAATTTTTTGTCCTTTTCTTGATCAGTTCATAGTAGTCTTCATAGATGACATCTTGATATACAGTAGATATGCTCAACAACATGAGCAGCACCTCCGTCAGGCTTTAACTTTGCTAAGAGAACATAAGTCGTATGCTAAGTTTAGCAAATGCGAGTTTTGGTTATCATAAGTTTCTTTTCTAGGACACATAATATCTGCCTCAGGTATTCCTGCTGATCCTAAGAAGGTAGAATATGTCCTGCAATGAGAACAACTAAAGACACTGACGGAGATACACAGTTTTCTAGGATTGGCAGGATGTTACAGGAGGTTCATTAAGAACTTCAGTTTTATAGCTTTACCCCTAACCAAGTTGACCAGGAAGGAGGTTCCTTTTATTTGAAATGAAAAGTGTCAACATTCTTTCCAGCTATTGAAAGAAAGGTTAACAAGTGCACATGTGCTAGTGTTACCTGAGCAAGGGAAGGGGTACATAGTTTTCTGTGATGCATCTAAGAATGGTCTAAGATGTGTGTTGATGCAGGATAATCAAGTGATTTCTTTCGCCTCTCGGTAGCTTAAGAAACACGAGGAGAATTATCTGACACATGATCAAGAGCGAGCTGCTGTGGTCCATGCTTTGAAGATCTGGAGACGTTATCTCTATGGAGAAACATTATAGATTTTCACAGACCATAAGAATCTAAAATATATCTTCTCACAACATGAGTTGAACATGAGACAACACCGCTGGATGGAGTTAATCAAGGACTATGATTATACAATTGATTATCATCCAGGCAAGGCTAATGTAGTGGCTGATGCACTAAGTAGAAAATCATCATCACCAGCCTTAGATAAAGCACAGTTGAACTCCTTAGTGTGCTTTAAAAGAGATATGCTCATCTCCTTGAGGCAAAACAATATACAACTTAAGGTATCGTTGTTAGCTGGGCTGTTAGTTGAGATGCAAGTGAAACCTACTCCGAGACAACAAATTAAAGAAGCACAACAAGCTGATGCTGTGGTTCAGCAAATCAGGTTAGAGTATGGTAGTGAGAAATGGGATGGCTTTCATGAGTCAGAGGATCAGGTGGTGCGTTTCTGCCAGAGGTGCAACACACTAGCCGATTTGACCCGACTAGATGCGCCCCACGAGGTCAGAACACACGTGATGGGAATTTGCTTTCAGAATTTATAAACCTAAACTAGCTACCTACGTCGACTAAAACACTACACCCGCAAGCGCACAGGGTCGTGTCGTAGTATAGGAAGGTGGCAAGTATAGGGTCGATCCATAGGGAAAAGAGGGGGCGCTAGATCTAGGTTAGTTTAGTTGGGTTCCTACTGCAGAGACTAGGGTTAAGGGTTTAAAGGTTGTTTTGGTTGTTAACCAAGGATGAACAAGAAAGCAGTTAAAGGCAGGAATGAAATCTACGTTAACCCTAGACTAGATTAAGACTAAGCAGGAAAGAAAGAACTAAGCTAGGTATGAAAAGACAAATTATGCTAAGGCAAGCAAGAGAAAAGCAAAAGAGCAATTAAAGAACTAAACTAGCATAAACAAGGCAAGAACAAGGCAAGAAGCTAACTAAGCAAGAAAAGAACTAACTAAGCTAAGCAAGCACAGAACTAGGGTTTTAAGCAGTAAAGCGATGTGTGGGCTGTTTAGGGGTATGAACTTATCACTTAAGTTGGGGGGTGACATGTGAACATTATGATTACATTTAGATTATCCAAAACAAACAACAAGTTAGAGTCTAATGAATTAACCTAAGCTACTAACTGGCCATGGATATGCTAGGTTGTGTATAGGGGAACTAGTCCCTAACACCCCCTACTACCCTTACGAGGATCAATTGGGTTAGGGATTAGGTTCAATTCAACTAGAGTCTAATCAAGTCTAGGTTTCTAGATTAGGCATTCCTAGGGCAATCAGGGGCCGAGGGTAGTAATGGGGAGGTAAAATTAGGGTCTTGGACCCCAATTCCCCCACATTCTAGCCTTGAGAAGGCTCCATGCTAATTGCACTAGAATTATCTAATCTAGATACTTAGATCTCTCACTTAGGTTTAGGGAGATTTATTAGGATGTAGGAAGATGGGAGGCAACCTAGGGATCCAAGAATTGGACCTAGGGGCAAATCCCAAAATTCACACATATAAGCAATTTGCCTAAATTCCTAGGTGATTTCATACACAAACCAACAAACAATCCATGGAGAATGAGATTCAAATAGAACATAATCATTAACAAATGGAATTACAACGTTTACATGTCATTTCCCCCCAACATGGTATCAAAGTAACATAATCTCCCCCAAACAGCCCACCCAAGGGGCCTAGCTACTCATAACAAAGCAAAATACAAAAAGAGAGAAGAAAGAGGTAGAATAAGCCATGGAGCTCAGAGTAGTGGCTGAAATCCTTCTCTCCAGCAGCTGTAGGGTCATCATCCTCTTTCTTATTGGATGGAAAGGTGTGGGATGATAGTGGGAAGTGGATGGAAGGCTTAGATATGGGGGGTTATGTGGTGGAAATGGTGAAATGGAGTGGATTTGAGGTGGAGGTGAAGGGGAATGGAGTGGAGGTGACAAGGGGGTGAAAATGAGGTTCTAAGCAGCCAACCCCATGCCCCAGCCGCTAACTAGGTATATATAGGTGTGGGGAGGAAGCACTAGGTCAAGCAGGGGCAAAATGGGCAAAATAGTGAAAACTAGGCGAGTTTTGTGAGTAGCACAGCCGTGGTGGATCACCACGTTCGTGGTGGGTAGGGTAGGCCACATCCGTGGTGTATGGGCACGGTCGTGGGAATTAAAATGGCTAAATGTCAGATTGGTGGTCAAATTTGGGCCGAAAAGGCCACGACCGTCATGATTACCACGACCGTGGTGGGTTGAGGGTAGCACGGCCGTGCTGCGTAGCATGGCCGTGGTGGGATCTGGTAGCACGGCCGTGCTGCGTGGCACGGCCGTGGTGGGAGATGGTAGCACGACCGTGCTACATGGCACAACCGTGGTGGGTGGTCACAACACAGCCGTACTGAGTGGCACGACTATGGTAGAGTATGCTCTGCAGCTGCTTCAAAATTGAGATTTTTCTTGTGATTTATTCATTTGCAGCACGACCATTCTGTGTTACCACGGCCGTGTTGGGGTCTTTGCTTTCACTTTGAGCTTCAAACTTCATTATCCATGGACTTCTTTGCTTAATCTTGAATCTTGGCCACTAGGGGTAGGTTGGGGGAGCTCTGGGGCCTTCTTTGGACCCCTCCATCTCTCTCATCCATCCAAGTGTGATCCAAGTACTTGAAAAACATGTAAATAATGTCCATAAGTGCATTTTACACAAATATGTATATTAAGGGAAATAACATGTAATCTAATAGGTATAGATGTGATTGAAATGCAAAATGCCACAAGATGAAGCCCTAAAATAGGGCTGAATCACCACCCCAAACTTGAAACATACTTGTCCTCAAGTATGCTCCAACTCAATCTCTCTACAAACTTTCACAAAAAGAAGTGACAAATGCAGTGTAAAAGACGATTGTTGCTGAATGGGCTCAAAGATGACTAAGTACATGCATTTCACCTCTCTACTCTCCTACTTTCACAAACCGATCATGAAAAGAGCACAAAGCATATGAACTTCAAATATAGCGTATAGAATACACAAGTTATCCATATTTCTTCCATAAAGTTCCGGGTAAACCATTTTATGGTGGCGTTAATCAAGAATGACTAGGAGTGTTGTTTCACATTCATGCATTCAATCTTATATTTCAAATCCCACCAAATGACCCACGTGGCTGCGAAAAAGGGAAAAATGAGCTAAGTTTGATGCTTCTTAGCTCAATAGGTATGAAAGTGGAAGAAAGGGTTGCGGTAAGATTTTTGGAGTGTTTTTACACAATCATCTTTTCTTTATTTGAATTCTCTTAAACATGAGCATCCTTTTATTTTCTTTTTGCATTTTGCATTTTTTTTCTTTTCTTTCTTGCCCTTGGTGTAGATAGAGCATATCGTGGATAGAGTGAAGTGGGAAGATAGAGATGTGGCCACCCCAAACTTTTGGAGGTGGCCACGGCTAATATGTGCACTTTGGCATCTTTTTATGAGGCGGAGGGGTATGAAGATGGTGGAAGAATAGTCAGGTCAAAGAGGGGTCATTGGTATGATTTTCCACATAAGACATCCTGCATGAGAATTAATCCAACACTTCATCCAAGATATCACACCACATGAATGAACAAAATCAATTTGATATATCAATCAAGTGATTCTACAAACACTAAGCGTTCAAAGCTTGCTCAACTTCATAATTCAACCAAATCATTCACAATCATAAGAGAGGTGATGCACATGTAAAGAGTCAAGAATTGATACCATTTATAAATAAACAATGATAAGTCACTTGCATTTGTCAAAGGTCATCATTTTTACTCAAAATAGTAGAGCTTGGGTCAAAACACACTTTTTAGACCAGAAATCTCAAATTTGGGCAAAATTGGCCAAAACAGTGCCAAGTTGCCTTCAATCACATCTAAGCATATATTATTGAACTTAAAATAGCAAACAAGCAAATCCTAGCTAAAACATGCAGAAATTACCAAAAATCTACATGATATGCAATGCATGGCAAAAAGAGCAATTTTTTTGTTGAAAATTACGCAAAAATGACAAGAAAGCAAACTACATGGCATGCATAGATGCAGTGAAAAGAACAGTAACAATAAAACTGAATTGAATGGCAAAGGTGGAACAAAATGACTAAAAGAGAGAGATAGGGTGGTGCATACCGCCCTACCACCCCAAACTTTTGAATCATGCTGTCCTCAGCATGAAACTAGAGCTTAGGGATAGTAGGGTGAAGATCATGGATGGTGCGGAGCATCAGAATGTAGGTCACCCTGCTGTGGCTGGTGCTCGACCCTCACCATGGTCGTGGTCGATTGCCACAGTCATGGTCGATCGGCACGGTCGTGGTCGATCGCCACAGAAAGCTTGGTGCGTCCCCGCTAGTGGTGCTTTTATAGCCCACGAGGTCAGAGCGCACGGGATATGGGATCTTTTATGCTTTTGAAATTTATAAACCTAAACTAGCTACCTATGTCTACTAAAACACTATACCCGCAAGCGCATGGGGTCATGTCGTAGTATAAGAAGGTGGAAAGTAAAGGGTCGATCCACAGGGAAAAGAGGGGGCGCTAGAGCTAGGTTAGTTTAGCTAGGTTCCTACTGCGGAGACTAGGGTTAAGGGTTTAAAGGTTGTTTTGATTGTTAACTAAGGATGAACAAGAAAGTAGTTAAAGGCAGGAATGAAATCTATGTTAACCCTAGACTAGATTAAGACTAAGCAGGAAAGAAAGGACTAAGCTAGGTATGAAAAGACAAATTATGCTAAGGCAAGCAAGAGAAAAACAAAAGAGCAATTAAAGAGCTACACTAGGCATGAACAAGACAAGAGAAAAGCAAGAAGCTAACTAAGCAGGTAAAGAGCTAACTAAGCTAAGCAAGCACAAAACTAGGGTTTTAAGCAATAAAGAGGTGTGTGGGCTGTTTAGGGGTATGAACTTATCACTTAAGTTGGGGGGTGACATATGAACATTATTATTCCATTTAGATCATCCAAACCAAACAACAAGTTAGAGTCTAATGAATTAACCTAAGCTACTAACTGGCCATGGATATGCTAGGTTGTGCATAGGGGAACTAGTCCCTAACACCCCCTACTACCCTTATGAGGCTCAATTGGGTTAGGGATTAGGTTCAATTCAATTAGAGTCTAATCAAGTCTAGGTTTCTAGATTAGGCATTCCTATGGCAATTAGGGGCTGAGGGTAGTAATGGGGAGATGAAATTAGGGCTTTGGACCCCAATTCCCCCACATTCTAGCCTTGAGAAGGCTCCAAACTAATTGCACTAGAATTATATAATCTAGCTACTTAAATCTATCACTTAGGTTTAGGGAGATTGATTAGGATGTAGGAAGATGAGAGGCAACCTAGGGATCCAAGAATTGGACCTAGGGGCAAATCCCAAAATTCACACATACAAGCAATTTGCCTAAATTCCTAAGTGATTTCACACACAAATCAACAAGCTATCCATGGAGAATGAGATGCAAATAGAATATAATCATTAACAAATGAAATTACAAAGTTTACATATCATTTTCCCCCAACATGGTATCAAAGTAACATAATCTCCCCCAAACAACCCACCCAAGGGGCCTAGCTACTCATAACAAAGAAAAATACAAAAAGAGAGAAGAAAGAGGTAGAAGAAGCCATGGAGCTCGGAGTAATGGCTGAAATCCTTCTCTCCAGCAGCTGTAGGGTCATCCTCCTCCTTCTTCTTGGATGTAAAGGTGTGGAATGGTGGTGGGATGTGGATGGAAAATGGTGGAATCTGGAGATTAAGGTAGTGGAAATGGTAGGGGAGTGATTGGGAATGGTTTGGGGGTGATTTGGTGGGGATTCGAGGGTTGGAATGGGCGGGAGGAGCGCTGCACGGTCACTAGGGCACGGAGCACAGCCGTTCTGTTCTTCGGAGAAATGAGCAAGTGAATAGAAGTTTTGCAAAAATTGATTTTAAGTTGCTGGAATCGGGCTGCTGCACGACCGTGGTGCGTAGCACGGCCGCGGTGGCTTCATGTACCATGATTGTGCTGCCTTGCACGGCCGTGCTGTCCTGGTTCTATACTTGTTTGATATTTCTGACTATTTCTTTGTTGAAAGTGAGTACACCACCACGGCCGTTCTGTGGTACCACGACCGTGGTAGGCACTGTAACAGCAGTAGGAGACTTCGAATCTTGTTCAAACATAAAAAAATGATCTCAAGTTGATATTCTATTGATGCGTTGTCAAATTTTCATCTATTTTTCTTCATTTCACTCTGTTCTCACCTGCACATATCAAAACTATACAAAAACTATAAAAAACAAGTGTGTGTGTGTGCTTTCTTGGAAAAATGTAAAAACAAAGAAAAAGTATCAACAATGTAGATTGGGTCAAAAATTCCCGAACCTAGGTGGGTTGCCTCCCACAAGCGCTGAGTTTCTTGCCTTCATCTAGGCTTCTTGGTGATTCTTCAAAACTCACCCATTTGGCATTCTCATGTGTCCATTCTTGCAAAACATGCATCCTTCCTTTGCACTCAATCTGTTTTCCTCATCCCTTTGATCACAATAATCATCATTAACTTCTTCACCCTGATGTCCTTCTCTCAAATGCCCATTTGGACTTGTGAAGTGATCATGTCCAATATCCCTATCTCGGACTCGCCGGGTTGGGTTCATGTACATGTTGATGTTGATCTTCATGTCCAAAAATGAGACTGTCATGGTGCCACTACGTACATGAATGTCGGCATCAGCTGTAGATAAGAACGACCTCCCCAAGATGATGGGAATCTTCCTATCCTCCGGCTCCATATCAAGTACAATGAAATACGTCGGGAACACCACGCCTTTTTCCTTGTCTATCATCACCAAGACATCATCCACTCTACCTCTAGGCACTTTTATGGATCTATCCACCAACTGGAGAGTGCAATGTGCCGATTTCAACTTGCCTAAGCCCAACTCAACATAGACATGATATGGCATCAAATTCACACTAGATCCCTAATCAAGTAAGGACCTGTCTATGCGATGTCCCCCTATGTAACTAGGTATGAGTGGGGCTCCTGGGTCCTTTCTCTTTACGGGAAGTGAGTGTTGTATGATGGAGCTCACTTGTTCAGTCAATCTCACCTTCTTTGAAATCCTCCCCGTTGACCTTCTTTTCACAGTGCATAGGTTCTTGAGGAACTTGGCATATGATGGGATTTGATTGATAGCATCCAATAGTGGAATGTTCACCTTTACTTGGCGAAACACCTCAAGAATATCAACATTGTACTTTTGCCTCCTTTTCAATTCCGGTGGCTCATCTAGTGCTTCTACAAATGGAGGATCACTAGTTTTTTTCCACACTTACATGAACATGAGGCGGAACACTAGGGATGGTAGGACCTGCAAAAGGGATATGTGGTGGATCACATGGAATCCCAAACTCAACATGCGGTATCACAACATCATCTTCAGTAATATCAATCACGATATCACCACTTGACTGCCTTTGCTTTGCTTTATCAACCTTTCTTTGACTTGCGGGCTGCTCAAGAGTTTTCCCACTCCTTGGAACTGTCACAGCACTACCTTGCTCATGATGGGGAGAGGGAGCATGTTGTGGCTGTGGAGGAGGTGGGGGTGACACTTGGGGTTGAAACTGAGGTGGAGAAGAGGATTGAGGGGGAGGAGAGAATTGGGGTTGGAAAGAGAAGTTTTGGGAAAATTGAGGTGGTGAAGGTGGTGGAGGAGTGTAAGACTGGGGATAGCCTTGGAAGGAGTGAATGGGATGCACTTGCATGGGGGGTGGACTGTAGAAAACTTGTGAAGAGGGTATGGGTCCACTTGCTTCATGGTGGCTCATGATGGGTCTTGAAGACAATTTTTCCTCTTAGAGAGCGATTATAGAAGATAGTTGCTCTATTCTCTCTTCTAACCTTGCAACATCCCTTTGAACATCATCAAACACTCTCAATCTAGAAAGAACCTCTTCCTCAAAACTTGAGCTGTATGTGGGACTTTGTGGTTCCTGGTAGCTATAGGAGTGAGGTGTCTTCTTTTCTTCCCCATAGAACTCAATAGAATTGACCGGGTGGCAAGGAGCATTTGTCACCTGGTTCTTCATGAAGTTCACCATGTCACCAAGAATCCTCATCACTTGAGGGCTTGAGTCATCATGAGTAGGAGGTGTCTCATCAAAGGCTTACCCCCTTTCATTCATCATGCTAGAAGCTCGAATTCTTGATCCTTCAGCCAACTGCTCAAACAAAGGCCATATCTCCTCAGGTGGCCTAGCCATGAAAACTCCTCCACAAGAAGAGTCCACTATCTCTTGGTCCTTTAGAGACAAACCAGAGTAGAATGATTGAACTAGATGCCACAAAGGGATCTCATGGTGAGGACATTCTCTCAACATCTTCTTGAATCTCTCCCATGCATTATGAAACTGCTCATCTCCCATTTAACTAAAACTTGTCACGGAACGCCGCATTTGTGTCAACCTTGCTATAGAGTAGAATTGTCTCAAGAAAGCATTCTTCATTGTTTCCCAACTCATGATGTCCTTTCTTGAGTCATACCAGTCTTTGTCTCTATCTTTGAGGGAGAAAGAGAACAAGGTCAACCAAATTGTATCATCACTAGCTGTCGACGTCCTGAAGGTGGAGCATACTTCAAGAAAGGAGTCCAAGTGCTTGTAGGGGTTCTCACTCTCTGAGCCATAGAAGATGGGCATGATCCTAAGAAGACCTAGAGGAATAGAGAATTGCTCCCCTGGCATTTGATCAACCCTGCTAGCAATTGGCAATTTGTAGTTGCTAGGCATGAAGTAGTCTTGAAGCGGCTTGTGAGGTGCACTTTGGTCTTCCATCTTGTTTCCTCCCGAATGGCTTGTCACATGCACAAAGCACAACCAAACAAAAGAAAGTAAGTTAGTAAACCAATATACATAAGAAATGCAAAGAAAAATGAATAAAGAATAGAAATGATGAGGGCAGTAGGAAAAGTCAAAGCAAAACTAACTAGCTAGGCCGAGCGCCTCTAATCCCCAGCAACGACGCCAGAAAGCTTGGTGCGTTTCTGCCAGAGGTGCAACACACTAGCCGATTTGACCCGACTAGATGCGTCCCACAAGGTCGGAACACACGTGATGGGAATTTGCTTTCGAAATTTATAAACCTAAACTAGCTACCTACGTCTACTAAAACACTACACCCGCAAGCGCACGGGGTCGTGTCGTAGTATAGGAAGGTGGCAAGTATAGGGTCGATCCACAAGGAAAAGAGGGGGCGCTAGAGCTAGGTTAGTTTAGCTGGGTTCCTACTGCGAAGACTAGGGTTAAGGGTTTACAGGTTGTTTTGGTTGTTAACTAAGGATGAACAAGAAAGTAGTTAAAGGCAGGAATGAAATCTACATTAACCCTAGACTAGATTAAGACTAAGCAGGAAAGAAAGGACTAAGCTAGGTATGAAAAGACAAATTATGCTAAGGCAAGCAAGAGAAAAGCAAAAGAGCAATTAAAGAACTAAACTAGCATAAACAAGGCAAGAACAAGGCAAGAAGCTAACTAAGCAAGAAAAGAACTAACTAAGCTAAGCAAGCACAAAACTAGGGTTTTAAGCAGTAAAGCGATGTGTGGGCTGTTTAGGGGTATGAACTTATCACTTAAGTTGGGGGGTGACATGTGAACATTATGATTCCATTTAGATTATCCAAAACAAACAACAAGTTAGAGTCTAATGAATTAACCTAAGCTACTAACTGGCCATGGATATGCTAGGTTGTGTATAGGGGAACTAGTCCCTAACACCCCCTACTACCCTTACGAGGCTCAATTGGGTTAGGGATTAGGTTCAATTCAACTAGAGTCTAATCAAGTCTATGTTTCTAGATTAGGCATTCCTAGGGCAATTAGGGGCCAAGGGTAGTAATGGGGAGGTGAAATTAGGGTTTTGGACCCCAATTCCCCCACATTCTAGCCTTGAGAAGGCTCCATGCTAATTGCACTAGAATTATCTAATCTAGCTACTTAGATCTCTCACTTAGGTTTAGGGAGATTTATTAGGATGTAGGAAGATGGGAGGCAACCTAGGGATCCAAGAATTGGACCTAGGGGCAAATCCCAAAATTCACACATATAACAATTTGCCTAAATTCCTAGGTGATTTCACACACAAACCAACAAGCAATCCATGGAGAATGAGATTCAAATAGAACATAATCATTAACAAATGGAAGTACAATGTTTACATGTCATTTTCCCCCAACATGGTATCAAAGTAACATAATCTCCCCCAAATAGCCCACCCAAGGGGCCTAGCTACTCATAACAAAGCAAAATACAAAAAGAGAGAAGAAAGAGGTAGAAGAAGCCATGGAGCTCGGAGTAGTGGCTGAAATCCTTCTCTCCAGCAGATGTAGGGTCGTCCTCCTCTTTCTTCTTGGATGGAAAGGTGTGGGATGATGGTGGGAAGTGGATGGAAGGCTTAGATATGGGGGGTTATGTGGTGGAAATGGTGAAATGGAGTGGATTTGAGGTGGAGGTGAAGGGGAATGGAGTGGAGGTGACAAGGGGGAAAAAATGAGGTTCTAAGCAGCCAACCCCGTGCCCCGGCCGCCACTTAGGTATATATAGGTGTGGGGAGGAAGCACTAGGTCAAGTAGGGGCAAAATGGGCAAAATAGTGAAAACTAGGCGAGTTTTGTGAGTAGCACGGCCGTGGTGGGTCACAACGGTCGTGGTGGGTAGGGTAGGCCATGGCCGTGGTGTATGGGCACAGTCGTGGGAATTAAAATGGCTAAATGTCAGGTTGGTGGTCAAATTTGGGCTGAAAAGGCCACGACCGTGGTGGTTACCACGGCCGTGGTGGGTTGAGGGTAGCACGACCGTGCTGTGTAGCACGATCGTGGTGGGATCTGGTAGCACGGCCGTGCTGCGTGGCACGGCTGTGGTGGGAGATGGTAGCATGGCCATGCTGCATGGCACGACCGTGGTGGGTGGTCGCATCACGGCTGTGCTGAGTGGAACAACCGTGGTAGAGTATGCTCTGCAGCTGCTTCAAAACTGAGATTTTTCCTGTGATTTCTTCATTTGCAGCACGACCATTCTGTGTTACCACGGCCGTGCTGGGGGCTTTGCTTTCACTTTGAGCTTCAAACTTCATTATCCATGGACTTCTTTGCTTAAGCTTGACTCTTGGCCACTAGGGGTAGGTTGGGGGAGCTCTGGGGCCTTCTTTGGGCCCCTCCATCTCTCTCATCCATCCAAGTGTGATCCAAGTACCTGAAAAACATGTAAATAATGTCCATAAGTGAATTTTACACAAATATGCATATTAAGGGAAATAACATGTAATCTAATAGGTATAGATGTGATTGAAATGCAAAATGCCACAAGATGAAGCCCTAAAATAGGGATGAATCATCAGGTAGTCTGTTACCATGGTAGGATGGTAGTACCTGATGTCAATGACTTAAGGAAGTTAGTCTTGGAGGAAGCTCATTCTTCGATGTATGCAATGCATCCAGGGAGCACCAAAATGTATCATAACTTGAAGGATATGTATTGGTGGCCAAGATTGAAGAAGGATGTAGCTGAGTTTGTTATGTGGTGTTCGGTGTGTCAGTAGGTTAAAGCTGAACATCAAAAGCCCGCAGAAACAATGCAACCTTTGCCTATACCGCAGTGGAAATGGGATCATGTGACCATGGACTTTGTGGTTGGTTTGCCTAAAACAACCAAAGGTCATGATTCTATATGGGTGATAGTTGATAGGTTGACTATGACAATACATTTCCTTCATGTCAGAACAACCTACACTACTGAGAAGCCTGCGTAGATATATATAGATGAGATAATGCGGTTGCACGGGGTTCCAACTACTATTGTTTCTGATAGAGGTCCCCAGTTCATGAGTCATTTTTGGGAACAACTACATAAAGCTTTGGGTACACAATTGAGGTTTAGTACTGCCTTTCACCCACAGACAGATGGACAGTCTGAGAGAACCATACAAACCTTGGAGGACTTGCTTAGGGCATGTGTCCTTCAGTTTGTAGGAAGTTGGGATCTACACCTGAGCTTGATAGAATTTTCTTACAATAATAACTATCATCACAGTATTGATATGACACCATATGAAGCATTATATGGTAGACGTTGTAGATCTCCCTTATGTTGGTATGAAATAGGAGAATATCAACTTCTGGGTCCTGAGCTTGTGCAGCAGACAACTGAGAAGATTAAAGTAATACAACA
Source organism: Alisma plantago-aquatica (assembly GCA_963693085.1). Lineage (NCBI taxonomy): Eukaryota > Viridiplantae > Streptophyta > Magnoliopsida > Alismatales > Alismataceae > Alisma > Alisma plantago-aquatica. The sequence goes on from OY856409.1 coordinate 413,714,140, forward strand.
ACAATTAAAGACTGCACATGATAGACAAAAGACATACGTCGACAAATGATGAAGACCTTTAGAATTCCAAGTTGGAGATAGAGTATATCTCAAGGTCTCGCCTTGGAAAGGTGTCCTTAGATTTGGGAAGAAGGGAAAGTTAGCTCCTAGATTTATGGGGCCTTATCCAATCATTGAACGGATTGGAAAGGTAGCCTATAAGTTGGAATTATCACCTGAGCTGCATAAGTTGCATCTAGTGTTCCATATCTCCATGCTAAGAAAGTGTCATCCTGACACCAAGTTAGTTTTGCAACCTGTGGAGGTAGAATTAAATGATGATATATCATATGTTGAAGGACATGTGACGATCCTTGATAAAAGAATTAAAAAGCTGAAGAAGAAAGATATATGTCTTGTGAAAATTCTCTGGCATCATCGTGGCATTGAAGAAGCTACGTGGGAGATAGAGGAAGAGATGAGGAGGAAGTATCCTTCTATTTTCTCTTGATGATTTCGGGGACGAAATCCCTATTAGGGGTGGATAATTTGTAACATCCCAGACCTGGGTTAAGCTTTAACCCTAGATGTTTTGTTTAAGAAAGATAATTATATGCTTTCTTTTATCTTTTGAAAAGTAATTAAGGCTCAAGTGGAACTTATGTTTCAATTTTAGTCCTTTTTGAATAATGTTGAAAACAATGTTTTGCCAGTTTTGGACTAAAGTGCAAATTACCCAATTTGAGGGGTTAACTTGCAAATGTTACATGATAAAATGTTCCTCAAGTGTTATATCATCATAAGAATGAGAATTATGCAGAGGTATGTCTTGTGAAAGCCTGAGCGCCAAGAAAGAGCTTTTTGAGCAATGTTTGTGCATTAAAACCTAGTTTTGGTGTAATGTGCAATTTACCCAAAACCTAGGGTTCAATATGAAAAATACCACTTTTAGAGAGTCCCTAATGTTTCTGGGTATCAATTAGAGACAAGAAAATCAGAGGGGTGTCTCATTTGAATCTCTTTGGAGGAGAGAGAATCTTGATATTAAAATAATCAAGATTTAAGCATAATTGAAACCCTAATTCAATTTAATGCAAAAATAAATATATTAATGGAAGTGCCCTTCAACCAAAAATGAGATGGTTGAATTTTATATGTGTGGACTTACTTGTGCCTTTCAATGGCACCGAAATATCTAAAGTGAGTGGAGAACCCACTCACATTAGTTAAAGAAAAAGTAATATCCACTAATTTTTGGATATTATTATTATATTGATTAAGGTGCTTAAAATGGTTGCCTTTAATTCAAGGATAAATGAGAGGTTTTTGAAGGAAAGGAATATGGATTCATATGCAAGGAAGATAGGGGGGTATGTGGCACATGAAATAGGAGATGAAGGATTTTCTACTACTTTCTCTCTCTTGAAAATTCACATACATATACCCCATTTTCCACTCACATGAAAGACCCTTTTTCAAATCTACTTTCTCTCCTTGCTTTGGCCGAACACAAGGGAGCTTAGGAGAAATAGGAGTACATTCCCCAACCTGTAGGTAAGCTCCATAGTCATCTTCAACCTTGATTTCATGGTGGAAATCAAAATTCAATGCTTATTTTATTCTTTTCTCCATTAAATCTTCAACTTTAGCCAATCTTTTCACTCAAAGACTTGAGAACGGACCTTGGACAATTGAGAAAGCTTCATTCACCATTGAGGACGTGAATCTTGAAGCTTGGATTCAACTTTGAAGGCGGGTTATATAACTTGAACCCTTAAACATCATTATTGATTTCATTTCTTCATCATATGTTGATTCCTTTTTCATTCCCGAACTTTCCTTTGATTAATTGATGAAATCACCACAAAGATCACAGAAAATTTCGAAGGTTTGTAGCTTGAAGATGATGATGTCATCTTAGCACACACCTCAATTAATATCTTGAGTAAACGGTTTGCAATGTTGATGACCAAACAGTCTCAAGACCGTTTGAGGGCAAACGATCTCAAGACCGTTTGAGGTGAAACGGTCTCAAGACTGTTTGGGGTCTATTGCTGATGTGGATGATGAATATCCAATGGTTCAAATTGATTTAATTATAATGGATTCAAGAATGGGTGATCCATTGATTACAAACCCTAATCGAGTTGATTGGTTAAAACCCTAATTTGATTGGGTTGATTTCTATGTTGAATGGCTCAAACGGTCTCAAGACCGATTGAGACCAAACAGTCTCAAGACCATTTGGAGTTCAAGGGCTGTGATGGATGGATGGAGATCCAAGGGTTATGATTTGATATGTTTTCAATGGCCCAATTGATGAATGATTCAATAAAGCAAACCCTAAAATCGATTGATTGGTTGGAGATAACCCTAATTGATCCATTCAGTTTCAAGGTGGTTTGGACCAAACGGTCTTCAAACTGTTTGGAGAGCAAACAGTCTCAAACCGTTTGATGTTCAATCGGTTTCTATGTTGAGTTGCTCATTCGGTTTCAAACCGTTCAGGGTTAATTATATTTAATTCAAACAGTCTCAAACCGTTTAGGGACTTTGAGATCAAGACTGTTTGATGGTCTAACAGTCTTAAGACCGATTGAAGGTTTTGGGACCAAGACCGTTTAAGGTCTAACAGTCTTTAGACCGTTTGGAAGTGCAATTGAATCAAAGACCGATTGAAGGTCAAAGTACTTCAAGACCGTTTGAGGGTCTAAAACCTCAAGACCGTTGAAGGTCTAATTGATTCAAACCATGTAAGTACAATTAACCCCATGATTGTTGATGATGTTTATCAAAGATAATTACAATGGTTGTACCTTTAAGGTACTAGGGTGATTAATATCCTTACAGGGGTTAATCTTTGATGCTTATGGAAGCAATACCTCAATAAACTATGCTAACCCTAAATGTATGCACTTGAAGAAGGGTTAACCCAATCTAATCAAGTTTGAAGTAATTAACATCCTAGAGAGGATGAGAGAGAGGGAGGAATCCATACATGTATGATAATCATGTAGTGGTTAAGCCTCAACACTCTCAACATGAGTAAAATAAGTAGTTAGGGTATGATCCTTGATAAAGAGATCATGAAACCCTAATTGAGAAGGTTGATGAGCCCTAACCCTAATTTAGGGCAATGCTAGGTGTAACCCTAATCTAGGGTAATGATGTAACCCTATTCTAGGGTGATGATATGAGAAATCCCAATTCAGGGTAATATAATGAAAAACCTTAATTTAAGAGAATGCTTCATGAAACCCTAATTTCGGGTAAAGTTACATGAAACCCTAATTTGGGGAAAAGTTATAATGAATCTCAATTCAAGACAATGATGTGTGAAACCCTAATCTAGGGTGATGTGATGTGAAACCCTAATCAAGGGTGATGTGTTGTGAAACCCTAATGTAGTGATGTGATGTGAAATCCTAATCAAGGGTGATGTCATGTAAAACCCTAATGTAGAGATGTGATGTGAAATTCTAATCCAGGGTGATGTTATGTAATGCTATAAGAAATCCTACCCTAATATAGGGTGAAGGCATGTGAAACCCTAATTGTGGATTATAGTGCATGAAACCTTAATGTTGGGTAATATGATGATAAACTATAACTCTAATTTTGGGTAATGGGATGAGTATCCCTAATTGACATGAAATTGGGAAACCCTAACCCTAATGAGTGAATAGTGATGCTACTATTACATTGCATAGTGCTGATATGTAATTGATATAACTGTTATCATGTGTACTAATCATGCATGTATCATGAGATGTTGGACATAGCCAGGTATGAGCTATGATGTTTTATTATTGAAATTGTTTTATGGGCCTTGTGAGCCCTTATATGTTTTGTTGCCTAGTAAGAGGTAACAAGAGGTTAAATAGGATTTGAGAGCCATGTGAGATGCTTGTGTAGCAAGTATCATGTTTACCTTGGTCAAGATGACCTGAAGGTATTAGTTACCTGATGAATGGTAACAAGTGATTTTGATGAACTGAGGGTTTGAATACCCATATTCCATAATCATGATGATGAGATGTTAAGGGATGAGAATGCCATGATGAGATAAGGGATTTAGATTCCAATATTTTGTAAAGTTTTGATAAGTACTTGATAGAAGTATTACACATTCTTTGTAGCTTTTGTCATAATAGTTGATGTTTGGAAACTTGTCTGATGCTAAAAGAATATGTAATACACTTAATTAATCAAGTGAAATATTATCATGTAGAGCCCTGCCCATAGATCCATCATCATCAGTAGTTGGTGATGGTGAAACATGTTTTCCTTCAGGAACTCCTGGAATGCACATTTTTGAATATGTGGGGGTAATGGGCGAATATATCCTTACGCCTCATAGGAATGACCGCGGGCCATATCCTATGCACAAGAATGGTTATGGACCATATCTCAATATGAGTATGGCTATGGGCCATAACTCCACAATACCAGGCATTGGCTATGGGCCATATTCTGAAGAGAGTCACTAGTACAGAAATGGGTTATAACGTCATTACCTGTAGGGTCAGTTTTTCCAAATAACTGACCTTATGTCTAAAAAAACGTGGGCACCACTTAAGACCTCTTTCGTCAGTTTTTTGAACAAAACCGACCTTGTAGTGTAACTCTATAGGTTCGGTTTTCCAAATAACCGACCTTATATGTCTATAAAAAACACGGGCACCACTTAAGACCCTTTTGGGTCACTTTTCTTAAAATAACCGACCTTGTAGTGTATCTCTATAGGGTCAGTTTTCATAAAATAAGAGACCTTATAGGCAATTGGATTTAGAAAGCCAACTACAGTTTCCCGCCGCATAAATTTGCTTGATTTTGGTTTCGCACCTCGATCGATAGGGTCAGTTTTTCCAAATAACTGACCTTATATGTCTACAAAAAACGCGGGAGACATCTTGAATCCAGTTTGCCTTCACACATGTATAAGCACCTCTAGGGTCAGTTTTTTCTTTAAAACTGACCCTATAGGGCCCCTCGGTCGACAATATTGTCGATCGAGATGAGTGTTGGATCCAGTTTAGTTCATGCATATATAAGAAACCTTAGGGTCAGTTTTTTTACTTTTAACCGACCCTAGAGCTCCTCTCGGTCGACGAATTTGTCGACTGATAACATCTCGATCGACAAATTTTTCGACCGAAAGAAGGGCCATATTTCCTTTCGTGCGTGTACAAGCACCTCTAGGGTCGGTTTTTTTCCTTAAAACCGACCCTAGAGGGTCCCTCAGTCGACAATATTGTCGACCGAGTTGAGTTTTGGATCCAGTTTAGTTCACACATGTATAAGAACCTCTAGGGTCGGTTTTTTTACTTTTAATCGACCCTAGAGCTCCCTTCAGTCGACAAATTTGTCGACCGAGTTGAGTTTTGGATCCAGTTTAGTTCACACATGTATAAGAACCTCTAGGGACAATTTTTTTACTTTTAACCGACCCTAGAGCTCCCTTCGGTCAATGAATTTGTTGACCGAAAGAAGAGCCAGATTTTCTTTCATGTGTGTATAAGCACCTCTAGGGTCAGTTTTTTCTTTAAAACCAACCCTAGAGGGTCCCTCAGTCGACAATATTGTCGACCGAGTTGAGTTTTGGATCCAGTTTAGTTCACACATGTATAAGAACCTCTAGGGTCGGTTTTTTTTTACTTTTAACCGACCCTAGAGTTCCCTTCGATCGACGAATTTGTCGACCGATAACATCTCAGTCGACAAATTTGTCGACCGAAAGAAGAGCCAGATTTCCTTTCATGTGTGTATAAGCACCTCTAGGGTCGGTTTTTTTATTTAAAACCGACCCTAGAGGGTTCCTCGATCGATAATATTGTCGACTGAGTTGAGTTTTGGATCCAGTTTAGTTCACGCATGTATAAGAACCTCTAGGGTCATTTTTTTACATTTAACTGACCCTAGATCTCCCTTCGGTCGACGAATTTGTTGACCGATAACATCTCGGTCGACAAATTTGTCGACCGAAAGAAGAGCCAGATTTCCTTTCGTGCGTGTACAAGCACCTCTAGAGTCGGTTTTTTCTTTAAAACCGACCCTAGAGGGTCCCTCAGTCAACAATATTGTCGACCGAGTTGAGTTTTGGATCCAGTTTAGTTCACGCATGTATAAGAACCTCTAGGGTCGGTTTTTTACTTTTAACCGACCCTAGAGCTCCCTTCGGTCGACGAATTTGTCGACTGAAAGAAGAGCCAGATTTCCTTTCGTGCGTGTACAAGCACCTCTAGGGTCAGTTTTTTCTTTAAAACCGACCCTAGAGGGTCCCTCGGTCAACAAATTCGTCGACCGAGAAGTGTTTGTTGTTTAGGGTTTTAGATCTAGATTTCCTTTCATGCATGTATATGCACCTCTACGGTCAGTTTTATCCATATAACTGACCTTGTAGGAATCCTTGGTCGATAAAATTGTCGACCGAGAAGCTTGTTCGGGCATCGCTTACCTGTTGGGTCGGTTGTTTGCAAATAACTGACCCTATAGGTTTCGAGGGTAACAAAGCGAGTCGGGGTCTCATTTTCCCTCCATTCTCGTTGCCGAGACCTAGTTCTTCTTTTCTCTCTTGCACCACCAAAGCTCTTCTTGCCAAAAAATCTCGTTGCCTCTCTACCAAAGCTTCTCCTTACCAAAAGAGCTGCCGCGCCGCCAAAGCTTTGCTAAAAGGTCGTCGTCGTGTTCGAAGGGAGCTCGTCGTCAAAGCCTTGCCTCCTCTCCGCGAAGCCCTTGCTGCCTCTCCGCGCCGCCAAAGCTTTGCCTCCTCTCTGCGAAGAGAGCTCGTCGTCGCTGCCTCTCCACACTTCCACGAAGGTCGCCGCCTCTCCGGGAAGGTCGTCACATCCTCCACGAAGGTCGCCGTCATTTCCAAGTAAGGCTGCCGCCTTATTCCCTCATTCCCGAGTTCATTCCCGCCGCCACTGTAGCATCTAGGTCCACTCTCGGTCGAGAATTTGTTGACCGAGGGTGGACCTGGACGCCGCATGCAGGTGGGTTCTCAGTCGATGAATTGTTGACCGAGATTGGACCTGGACTCCTTTAACTGTACAGTTATATTATTTTTCCATTTTATATGATTTGATAACCAAACCAATAATAAAAACATATATTTTTTCATATTTAATCATTATATAAATTCTAGAAATTAATATGAGATTAAATGTGTACTCCCAAATTGACACTTTAGGGTTGATGCATGAAAATAATGCATTTATATATTAACTTAGAAACCCGTTCAAAATTTACTCATTAGGAGTAAACTTTGGTTAGTCCCCGGTTTGGGACTTTTTTTAATATTTAATCTCACTTAGGATGTAACTGTATAATGTATGTTTAGTTTTGAAGAAAATTTTAGTAGGATTTCCTCATTTGTTCTCTGGGTACATATGTGAGTGGTTATTTGCCATTTACATCGGTGTATTTGGAGAACTTAGGGGAAATGTTGTTGAAATTTTATTCAAAACTAAACAGACATTATACAGTTACTAGTGAGATTAAATATTAAAAAATGGGATAGGTGGTACACTTTAGTATAAAAGTAATTAACTTCCTATCAATAAAAACTTACAACTTATAGTATCAATATTAAACACTTAGTTTTATAATTAATTTTAATGTGATATAGAAAATGGATCGAAGTTGGATGTCTATCAAGAACTGTTGCAGTCCAGAGTTTGCCAAAGGTCTTGATGAATTTATCAGATTTGCTGAGGAACATAGGAAACTACCTACAGATAGGCTATATTGTCCATGTAGAAATTGTTGTAACAATTTGAAAGTTGAAACTGGTGAGGAAATTAAGAATCATGTCATATGCAATGGGATCATACAAGGTTATAATGAATGGTATTGGCATGGAGAGAAAATTAATTATGGATCAGAAAATGTCGATACTAATAGTTGTGGCATAGAAGATATAGATAATGATGATAATGTTAATGATGAACCGATTCAAGATGACCGGATTCGGGATGATATGGTTGATGAGATGCTATGTAGTTGTCGGGACAATGTCATTGATCCACCTTCTTTATTTGCAAACATTGTTCATGATGCTGAAAAACCATTATATAAGGGTTGTACTAAGTTCACGAGGTTGAGTGTTGTGATGCGATTATATACTCTTAAAGCTCAAAACCGGTGGAGTGATAAGAGTTTCACTTCACTATTGTCTTTGTTAAAGGAAATTCTTCCTGAAGGCAACGAGCTTCCAATTTCAACATATCAAGCAAACAAAATAATGTGCCCAATGGGAATGGAGGCTAAGAAGATTCATGCATGTCCAAATGATTGTGTGTTATTTCAGAAGGACTATAGTAATTTGATAAATTGTCCAAAATGTGGTGCGTCAAGGTATAAGACCACAAATTCAGCTAAGGCTAAAAATGGCTCTCATGCCAAGGTGATGTGGTATATACCAATAATACCACGATTTCAACGCTTATTTGCTAATATAGAAGATGCACAAAATTTGTCTTGGCATGGGGAGTTAAAGGCCAATGATGATGGTGTCCTACGACATGCATCTGATTCACCACAATGGAAGAAAATTGATTTATTATACCCTCAATTTGGTAAAGAAGTAAGAAACTTAAGACTTGGACTCTGTACAGATCGAATGAATCCCTATGGTACATTAAGCATCCAACATAGTACGTGGCCTGTTATGATTGTTATATACAATCTTCCTCCTTGGTTGTGTATTAAAAATAAGTATGTGATGTTGTCAATATTGATATCAGGGCCCAAGCAACCTGGAAATGATATTGATGTTTACCTTCAACCTCTAATTGATGACCTAATGAAACTATGGGAAGAAGGTATTATGACATATGATGCTTCACGTAAAGAGATCTTCAATTTGTGTGCTATGTTATTTTGCACGATTAATGACTTTCCAGCTTATGGAAATTTGTCTGGATATAGCATAAAAGGATACAAAGCATGTCCTATTTGTGAGGAAAATACTGATTCAATCAGATTGAAACATGGTGGTAAAATCATATATCTTGGTCATCGGAGATTTCTCCCACCAGTGAATCCTTATCGAAGGCAACACAAAACCTTTAATGGGTCAACTGAGGAATGAAGTGCTCCTAAACCTATACTAGGAAATGTTGTATATGATAGGGTGAAACATATTGTTAATGAATTTGGAAAGAGTTCAAGTAATCGTCCACTCACATGTGACAAATCTCTATACAAGAAGAGGTCAATATTCTGGGATCTTCCTTATTGGAGATCTTTGACAATTAGACATTGTATTGACGTCATGCATGTTGAAAAATATATTTGTGATAGCATCATTGGTACGCTATTGAACATACCAAGAAAGACTAAAGATGGCATAAATTCTAGAAAAGATTTAGAATTAATGGGTATTAGAAAAGAATTATCAGTGGAGATCAGGGGTCGCCACACATATTTACCACCAGATTGTTACACTTTGTCAAAGAAGGAGAAAAAGACTTTCTGTGAGTGCTTGTATAATATTAACGTTCCACAAAGATACTCTTCCAATATTCGTAGATTGGTATCAATGAAGGATCTGAAGTTGATAGGTCTCAAATCTCACGATTGTCACACCTTAATGCAACAAATTTTACCTGTGGCTATTCGATCTATATTGCCGAAGCATGTAAGGTTTGCAATCACAAGACTCTGTTTCTTCTTCAATGAAATATGCAACAAAGTGATACATCCTGATACTCTCGATAAATTATAGAAAGATGTAATTGTTACCATGTGTCAGCTTGAAATGTACTTTCCTCCTTCATTTTTTGATATCATGGTTCATCTTGTAGTACATATTACAAGGGAGGTGAAGATGTTGGGTCCAATTTTCTTACACTGGATGTATCCATTTGAACGCTACATGAGTGTTTTTAAAGGTGATGTTTGGAATCGTTATCATCCTGAAGGGAGTATTGTTGAGGGTTACGTGGCTAGGGAGGTGATGGACTTTTGTAATGATTTTTTGAATTGCAATGAAACTTATAGTGATCTAAAAAATTCCCATCACACTAAATCTTATTGTGGCAAAGGAACTCTGGGAGGACGAGTGAAAGGAATCAGTCGTGAGTTGTGGGAACAAGTGCATTTGTATATTTTACACAACATCGATGAAGTTAGTAGCTACATCACAGAACACAATGATCTTATCAAGAGAAATCATCCGTGATCCAGTTCAATGTGGCTTTCAAGAGAGCATAATCAAACATTTATTAGGTGGTTTGAAGAGAAAATATTTAATCAACTATCTGAATCACCGAATAATGTTGCTGAGAACATAAAATGGTTCGCCTTTAAGCCAAAAATGGATGTCATGTCATATGAAGGTTATGACATAAATGGATTTTCATACTACACAAAGCGTCAAGACGAAAGTAGTGTGATCCAAAACAGTGGGGTCACTGTTCAAGCTTGTTCGTTGTATTTTGCTAGTGCCAAAGATAAAAGACCACGCGAAGCTGAGATGTCATATTACAACGTCATTGAGGACATATGGGAATTGGACTATACAAATTTCAGAGTTCCTATCTTTAGGTGTAATTGGGTTGACAACAACAAAGGAGTTTTAGTGGATGAGTTGGGTTTCAAATTGGTGAATTTTGAAAAGATTGGTGAGAAAGATGAGCCGTTCATCATGGCAGACCAAGCAAAACAAGTATTCTATATTGATGACCTGGCAAATAAAAATTGGTCTGTCGTTCTTCATGGAAAAAGACAGTTTACTGTAGAACCTATAAATGAAGAAGAATACTACGAAAAGTATGATGATTCCAGTCCATTCTCAGTTGGTTTTCCAAGTGTAAATGTTGAAGATAATACCGATGAATATTATAAACGTCATGACATTGCTGAAGGAATTTTACTTGACTTACAACTCAACCAATACTAAAGGCATGTATTCTTTGAATTATTTATTTTATTATCATGTATACCTTATCACTTGTGCTTTTATTATCACTTATTTTTTTATCATGTATACTTACAGGTTCTAAAATGGCAAGTGAAGATGAACATTCTGAGCATGAGTATGAGCACCATGAGGATGGTAGTGGTGATGCTAAGAAAAGTAGAGATCCTACATTAATGCGTAGGCTGCAGGAGCTCAGGGCTAAAGGGGATAAATTGCCAGTCCAGTTTGATATGACAGGAGAACCTGTTGGGGAACATGCTATTGCTTTCAAGCATTATGTATGGGCGACCGCGCGCAGTAAGGTGGCAATAGATATAGAAAATTGGCATGATGTTCCTAATGCCCAAAAAGTCCTCATATGGAAAGATATATCTGTGAGTGGAAGTGATGATATTTTAATATGTTTTTTTATCTATTGATTCTAATTTAGTTTTCTAGGAGTTAATTCCTTTTCAAAACAACATTATTAATTGCTTCTTTTGTATGTATAGGGTGTTTTTCATATAAATGAAAAAGATCACAAGAAAAGAGTGCTACAACGTTGTGGTGTACGATGGAGGGGTTTTAAGACATATCTTGTAAGGGAATTTATAAATAATCCTAAACAAAAGAAGAAAGCTACAAATGTATATATTTTTATAGATCCAATTGTAGAAGGTCATGAGAGCACTCCCGATGACCCACCACAACAATCTGCAGTAAGTTTTTGTTCTATATGTTGTGTTATTAGTATGATAAATATATGATAATATATATAGTTGTAACATGTATCTGTTCTACTGTTTCTTATATAACTTATATTATTTCAATCTAGGTTGGTATGAACTGTAAACTTGTAGTGGAGGTTCCAGAATATAATGTTGTGGCAGCGGGCAAGGTGTACAACCTTGGTGGTACATTGCATTGCCAACAAATTACTGATGACATTTGCCGTGTGTCCATCCATCTTGTGTATGACGGAATGGGGGACAAACCACTACCCATACCTAATCCTGAATATAGTACAGTTGAAGAAGCTGAGGGTGCTATGGTGGGTTGGCCTAGACACTTGGTTATCAATGACAAGGTATACCTTATTTCTATCATATTTTCCATATTTGACTGCATATATGAACTCATGTAATATAAGTATGTAATTTAATTAACATGTTTGTAAACCAAAAAGTAAAACTTCTACTAGTTGTCCTCCTATGCCCAAGCCATCTTTCATTCCCGAAGCTATATTCGATGAATTGGGAAGCAAATCTAAATGTTTGTGTTGATACTTAGCCAACCAAAGCTCGGGATCACATATGTTGGTCAATTTAACAGAAGATGCAACTGGGAGGGACTTTGAGAATTTTTTTTCTTGATGATATTATAGAGTTGTTCCGGTATGATTGGCTGAATACTTCGATAATAGAAGTATGGATAAGGTAAGGATCTATCAATATATATAGAAAATTCCAATACACATTTTTAGCTTATTTCTACATATGAAAATAATTACAAATGTTTAACAACCATTTATATACCGAGGCCACAAACTTTGATATAAAGAATGTTGTATTCTTAGTTCCTTCGGTCACTAGTCAGGTGGAGACACATATTGAGGATGTGAATGAGTACTTCTCTGATGCATTCAAATATTTTGCTAGTGAGGGGAAGGAAATTATCCTAATTCCTTTTAACGTCCAGTAGGTATTATTATTCAATATAATTTTAATAATGAATAAAATTATTTATTTTAATGTTTGTTTTATTCTTACTCAGAGCTAGACATTGGGAATTAGTGTTGATTGCCCCAAAATTGATGACTCTATATTATCTTGACCCAATGGGTAAAACAATAAGGAGTCACAAATTGAAATTGCCATCTATGGAGTAAGCATAAATTTAATCAATGCTTCAACATGATATTTCTATTTAGAATTTCTATTTTACCAACTATCATTTAATTGATAGGGGTATAAAGGCTTTTCGTGAAGTTGGAGGACAAATACCCACAAAATTAAAGACATTGACTTTGAAAATTGTCAAGGTAGCTACTTTGACAACTGCTTACTCTTATATGTATTAATTTTCAACTGTAATATGTCAACTCTTATAGTCTTATCTCAATTGCTGTTTATAGTAGTTTACTAACATTAAGTATAATTTGTTATTTGTAGTATCCTATGCAAAATAATGACTGGGCTTGTGGCTACTATGTAATGAAATATATGCAAGCTATTGTCAAACAAGCATCACATGACATTCAGACTATAAGTCAGGTAATAAAGAATAACATCATAAATTTACAAGTGATTGTAGTCATTTTATAAAATATTAGCATGTGCATTTTCTGTTACAGATCTTTACAACTCAGCCTTACACACATGTGGACTTGGATGAATTCCGAGAAGAGTGGTCAAAGTCTTTTCTAAATGAAGTCGATATATCATTGGATTAAATATGTCAGCTCCATTTATGTATGTGGTTTGAGTACTCTTTCATATTTACTTTTGTATCTGTTTAATATCATCTCAGACTTGCACTCTATCATTTTGTAAATTATGATGTGATTATGAATCATTTTTGTTATGAATGTGTGGTTTTGAATGGTGATGGTTGAGCATCAATGCTCCCCTCTCCCAGAATATATGAATCTTCTTGTTATTCTGTTCTATTTCAATTTCTGCAGAAATAAAAAAAAAATTCGTAACTTCTAGCGTCGATTTTTTAAATAACCGACCCTAAAGATTGAATTCAGTGTACACTCCTCGGTCGAGAAAATTTTCGACCGAAATATAACTTCTAGCGTCGGTTTTTGTACAAAACCGACTCTAAATGTCCTCTATAAGGTTGGTTATTTACAAAAACCAACCTTAAAGATTGAATAAACATTTTCAGTGTACCCCTCGGTCGACAATTTTGTCGACTGAAATATTTTCGGTCGACAATTTTCTCGACCGAGGGGTACACTGAAATGTTTATTCAATCTTTAGGGTCGGTTATTCCAAAAAAACCGACCCTGTAAACTCTCTCAATCAAGAAAATTGTCGACCGAAAATACTTTCGGTCGACAATTTGCTCGACCGAGACCGTTTACAGGGTCGGTTTTTTTCGAATAACCGACCTTACAGGCTCCTTTTTTCTCATCTGGGTCAGATTTTTTACAACCTTTTGCGTCGGTGTTTACTCTGTAAGGTCGGTTTTATTTGGTCAAATAAACTGACGCTATAGAGCAAATTCTATAGAGACGACCACTTAGGCGTCGGTAATAAAGTGACGTTACAGGCTTAAAAAAGCTGACGCTACATACCATTCCTATACTAGTGAGTATATGCTACGAGCTATAACTCTATAGCAAAGTTTCTAGTATACCCTGGAAAGCTATTTAGTAGAGACACAAGATGTCCTGTATATAGTCTTGTATTGACCGAGACAGATGAGGTGATGGAGTCCGACTCTTCCATTGACCTATGTATGGAACCGATGCTTTATGTAATCATGGTCGGTTGGAGCATGAATGGTATACTTCATCTCCTCAGGGCTTAAGTATGATTGTAAAATGTAATTAGCTGTGTAGCGTATTTGCTTAAGGTTGAAACACGAGAATCAATGGCTGATGTTACCTTGCTTATCATATCCTAGATGGATAAATGTTAAACATGTCCTTCAATTCCTCATTGAATAAGTAACATGCTGCTTTATCAAGTTATAACTAAAATGCTTGGAATAAGAATATTGCACTAATCTATTTAGATATTGATTTATCTGCTGTTGAATAAATATGATTCCTATGCTCAATATTATTCCATTAAACTACAATAATAATGTTTCTGGCGGAGATTTATATCTCTCGCTGGGACAATTTTCAATTATCTCACCCCTGTGGGATCCAACCTTTTTAGGTGGACGAGGATGAGGAGGTAGAAACCATACAACAGGAGAAAGACAACAGCAACATGGACAACAGTGATATTCTAGGTGGAGGTACTGGCTGTCATATTTTGTATAGAGAGTCCTATATGTCATCTCTGTACTCTCAGGTCCTCGGAGTTAGTAGTTAGTACTTTTAATAAATCGATCTGAGATTTTGGCTTGATGCCTCGAGGTTCTTATGCTGCTTGTGTATAGTTTTAATAGAGCAGTTGATGCTTGTAATCCTCGAGAAGGGATGACACATGATATGTACTTATGAACCATGATGTAAATAAAATACATTAGTTCTTGATAAAAGAGTTTTCCTATGTTTGGATCTCTTTATAAATGGTTTTAATTTTTAATGATCTTTAGTAATCCACTGCTTATGTTTAATTCTGCAATTGTTTACACTGTGACGGTCTGATTTTGTGTTGGGTCGTCCCACATACTATGTTAAGAGTTTGATACAAATTGTTCTATCACCTTAGCTACAACATATATACACAAGAGAACAATATTTGTATATGCCACACAACAAACATTAACATGCTAACAAAATTCCGATTCATTTGAAACACCATATACAAACTTTTCCTACCCGGACCTAAGAGTACAGGGATGACTCTAGGACACACTAGACATCTAATCAACTTTCTCAAAATTCATTACTATAGCTCCTCTTTGCTTCCACATGTTTGTTTTTGTCACTTCTGATTACCTAAAAAGATGTGGCAAACCACAAGGGTGAGACCCATGTCCCAGTAAGAGATATAACCTCCAACAACGCCTATTGATTATAAAATTTTAAATAGTAGATAACTAAGCAGTTGTAGTATTTAATAATCAATTAAACAGATTGAACAGTTCAAGTATGCTAAACAGATTAAGCAATTAATCTTAGCAACAAGTATGATCATCAATGCATGTATAGATAACAAATAAATCCATTTCTTTGGATAGATATCTACTCAAATATCATCAAATTGCATCTAATAACAATAATTATCATTAATCTGACTATCATCATATTCCTTGCTAATAGCACAAGCAATCTAGTAGCATAAGCATCCCTGACATCATGAATATGTCTAGTAACATAACATGGCTATCAATATTGGCATCTCAAGTAAAGGGAACAGATCTATATCATAAGTAGAGCTAACATCATAACACAATGAACTACATAGGCATGATGAGTAGTTTAAGCATTTCTAATTACATAGGCATGGCTAGCAATATTAAACATAGCTAGCAGCAACATCTTAACCATCAGTGTCAGTATATTTGACAACATAAGTATGTTTACAACATGAGCATAACTACAACATAAACATATCTATTATCTCTTATTGTACTATACATGATCTCAGTGAAAAGAAAGAAAACAAGGGTTATCATCCAATATGAAGCGTTGTTTATAACCCTAAACAGATATGCTACACGACTATCTTACATCTTTCATTATGCCCTGGGGAGTTTGAGTCATACCACCCAAAGTCCAACAGACCCCTGCAAAGGGCTATTCGGTTTCGTACAAGATCTAGGAGTGCCAGTATCCTAAGATCTCTTTCCCTCAATTAGTATGAGTAAAAAGGTAGTGACATATCAGTCAAAGCTGCCACCACAATGACATATAGTCAAGCTGCTAACCACTAGTCTTCCCTTGGTACAAGCCACGACACTAGAAACTAGGGTATACAAAACCCTCTAATGTGAGGTACAACCACAGTTGTCCTCAATCACATCAGATGTATGAGGTATGACCATAGCCATCCTCCACAACATGGATTGTGGATGACAAGGATATATCCTCAACTTGCCACCCCCACATACTCAACAGTATGCACTCCGAGTTTCCCTTAGGAATACTCATTTTACCATCCAACAAGTTCTGACACTGAAGATGGCTCTACGGCACAGGGCACTACATGATTAGAGTTGTACTTGATTAGTTATGCCAATTGGGTGAATTAAGACTACATCAAACAAGTGGACATACAAACCCTAATTCACTTCTAGCAAGCATATAAATATCACAACTTTTAAAAGATATAAAATGTGTGGAACATAATTTCTCATCTCATCATCATATGGTACTATTCACTTGTCATTCACATGAGACCACACTAGTCATCATACTATCACAAGATATAAATCCTTTTCATAATATCACAGGGTATCAACTCTTATCAATACAAGAGGATTACACCTCATTCAGGGCTCAACCATGCACAAAGGTCATTGAGACCATCATACTATCACATGATATAAATCCTTTTCACAATATCATAGGGTATCAACCCTTATCAACACAACAGGATTACACCTCATTCAGGGCTCAACCATGCCCAAAGGTCATTAAGACCATCATACTATCACATGATATAAATCCTTTTCACAATATCACAGGGTATCAACCATTATCAACACAAGAGGATTACACCCCATTCAGGGCTCAACCATGCCGAAAGGTCATTAAAACCATCATACAATTCCCTATAAGATCATCATTATCTTTGCATGCCTTATGACAAGGCTCAAAAACATCACTTACATATAATACACCAGATCAACATAATATTGCATTAATGAGCTAGGAGATATTCATAAACAATCATAGCAAGGTTATATTAACATTAAGAACATTCTTTTATTACAACAACATGTAAGGAATCTAGATATGATTAATCCTCATCTTATTCATAATGCACATGTTTAGCATAAGAAAGTATCAACCATGTGGCTATGATAACCACCGATTAACATATTAAAGAGGTTATTCCACCATCATTCTATCATATAAGAATGTTAAACATGAATACTCATCTTTATATATTTGCATTAGAGTTAGGTTCAACAAGATAAATTATATTAATGTTACTAATGAATACTTATACCCAAACCCTAACTCACTACATCCCCATTGGATCATGGATGCATAAGGTGAAGCATCACCATCACATTCCATACTATTCTCAAGTATGAACTCACACATAAATCAAGGTGTAACCATTGGGTTATAGCATACTAGGTTTTCAACAATAGTAACAGAGTACTCAATGATTGTATTAGTCATTCAAGGACTATTCATACCCAATTACCATCATTTAGTTATATTAAAGCTAGATATAACAAGATATACCTCATTAGGGTTACCCATTAATTCATTATGATGATTATAAATCATAATCATATGAGGGCAAGGGTAACACTACAAGTATAAGGCATTGAACCATCAAATTCTCATCATTAGAATCATAACATTACACTACATGCTTCACCCAAAACAATGGGAATATTGAGGCATCAACTTCTAACGATGAAATGTTGAAAAGGTAAAGCCATTGGTCGTTTACATAAGTAAACACCTTGAATGAATCATGTATAATGTTATTGAGTTGTAATATATAAAAGTCACCATTTAACCCTAGACATCCTTTGATTAACAACAATAAGGGTTCTGTTGAGAGTACGATAAAACCCACAACTGACTGTTCATTTCAAACAAGCCATCCATTGTCAACAAGTAAGCTCCTTAAGTTGATCATATAAAGGAAACCATCTAAATCACACTATTAGTACCAACATATTACATTAGCCATAATTCCACTTTAGTGGAGGAATAAGCATTAGATCTTGATTATTGGGTCAAGTTCATATGTTAAAACCATCAATTACAGTATAGGTCTGACCATTGCATCAAGTGACCCAAGAAACCATTGTTCTAAGGCTTAATTGATGCTAGAACTATATGATTAACTCACCATAGGTTTTGGAGACCTGATCCACCATTATTAGTGACCATTAAGTCACCATAGGTTGTTAGATCAACACTATATTCATTAATCAACATCAAATATTAAGCTAATGTCATCATTGATTGATAACATCAGTAGGGTACTTAATGGTTGATCATTAAACTTCTAATTGATATAAAACCTGACCTAAGGGGGTGAACATACATTGTCACCATCATCTAAAACCTTTGATCCCGACCATCAGTTGTCATGAAGACAACACCATAGGGTTGTTGCAATGGTACCATCATCAAGTCATGGCTTTATAGAAGAAATCAACTTAAAACCCTAAAATTGACCATTGATTGATAGGTGCTTAGCACAATAGGTTGTCAAACCAATCTGATAAAAGTCATATTATACCTTAGGAATAACGTACACATGATCATAGGTTTATCTAGAACTAAAATCAGAACAAGGAATATTATAAAAATCAAAATCCAAGTCAAGCATAACTTTTTAGTGCATGGATCATCATTTAAAAGCAAGAACATGAGCTAGCAAGCTTATGGTAAGCAATAAACATGGAAAAAGTTATAAAAATTGCCTATAATTAGAAGATAAACTCAAGAATAGGCTATGAACTCATCCATCTAGCACCTTTCTTCATCAAATGAGCAAACCCTAAGCATAAGGAGCAAGAAAGGTAGGGTTTTAGAGCTTTAGAGAAATTTCTACCATGGAACAACAAGGTTTCGAACTGGAGAAAGGTAGGAGGAAGGATAAAAAAGAAATAAATGGAGGAAAGAAGGGGATTCTTACTCTTTTAGGTCAAGATCACTAGAAGGAAGCTTTTTAAACCCTAAAAGGAAGTCAATTGCAACCTTAGATTCTTTTTCCAAGAAGATCCCCTCTTTCTTCTTCCTTGAATAGGAAATTCATAGAAGCATAGAGGGAGAATGAGGTTTGTAGAAGGAGTGAAGTGGTGGAGATAAAATGGGTCGTTTGGGTGCTTAGGGATAAGTATATGAAACTTTAAGATAAAGAAAAAGAAAAAGTTGAAGTTCTAGTATCTTTCCAAGTGTCCATGGCCTTAAACTATTAAGAATATACAAGCACACACACAATCAGCTCCCCCACTGTACATATAGACCTTCTTAGATTTACTTTGTCGAATTTCCAAGCCAATCAAATAATTCATTAGTTGATAGCTACCAAAGGTAGCTCATCCATGAAGGCGTAAACCCTAAAATACCCTTGAGGAAAACACCTTCAAACCAAGGTTTAAATAGGCACCCCATGGATCAAAAAGCTCAAGAATGATGAGATAATATCCAAGGAACATAATTCAAGTGATAAATTGCAAAGAAAACCTCTCAATTGGGTAAATTGTAGAAAAGTCCAAAATGTGTATAAAATGGCATAACTTGCTCAAACAGTGTCCAAATTGGACCAAATTTGAAACTTAAGCTTGTCTTATGATTTAAAAGCATATAAAAAGGTTATATTAGGGTTATAAGAATTCAATTATGATAATTAAGCTTATTCAACTCATTAAGCAAGTTTAGGGGCCTTACATTCACTATGTCATCAATGGTTGGAACCTCGCCCATGTTCGCCCATATGAACTTCTTGATCCATACAATATCCTCTGTTGTTATCATAACATAGAGATACTCGACTTATTTTGTAGATTTGAACAACTATCATTAGCTCAGAACCCTTTCTAGCTTACAGTTCTTGTTTAAGGTCAAACATCTATTTAGATTGCGATCATTAATTTGTCAGTTTGGAAGCTTACACTTGTGTAACATTTACACTCAACTCTTCCTTATTACCATTACCAAGGAATAGATCCTTTTGTGCTTCACAAGCATCTAAGGATGTTCTTAATGGTAGTCTAGTGACTCTCACTGGCATCTGACATACACCCTCTCATCATGTCCAATACATACGAGATTGCTAGGTAGGTATATATATGTCCTCTCATCATGTCCAATACATATGAGATGATTGGATATCCTCTCATCATGTACAATACATATGAGATAACTGGATACATACAAGATAAAAATATAATTACATAACATTGCATTCAAGGTAGGTCCAATTGCGAATCCATATGGCATATATTCCATGTGTTCTCATTCTTCACAAGAAGTGGGATACTAGGCTCCTGAGAGACTAATTCCATCAAACATGGACAAGTTTTCTCTCATTGAGTCTTTCATGTTGAACCCTTCAACATCTTACCAATGTATGCTCTCTTACTTAGGTCAAGAAACTTTGCAGATCTATCTCCATAGATCTCAATTCCTATTGCATAGGATGCTTTGCCTAAACCCTTCATATAGAAGTTACTTTCCTTGATAGGTTTTAACATATGCAGGATTAAGGACATTATTCCCCATCATCATGTAGAATATAAATATGCTCCTATTAAATCCTTTCTAATCATAGATTTCATCTTCATTCTGACTCAACTCAAACCCTTTGACTGTCTTGACAAATAGAAGATTCCAGTTTTGAGATGCTTGCTTCAGTCCATAGATTGACCTTTGTAGCTTATAGACTCTATTTGCATTCTTGGATTTATAAAACCTTTAGGTTGTGTCACGTACACATCCTTTTAATTATTCCAATTAAGGAATGTGGTTTTAACATTCATATTCCAAATCTCACTATCATACTAAGCTGTAACATCAAGCATGATCATGATGGGTCTAACCATGGTAACTAGTGAAGGACTTCATCATGTTCGACACCTTGAACTAGTTTGAAACTCTTTGCAACCAATCTACCCATCTGTGTTGGTCTTTTCTTAAAGACCCAAATTCACCTTATGGGTTTACCCCTTCAGGTGGATCCAGCAAGGTCATACCTTATTGGTGTACACAGATTCCATCTTGAATCTCATGGCCTCAATCCATTTATCAAATTATGGTCCCTTAATAGTTTCTAGGTAGGTTGTTGACTCATCATCTATGATCAACTTACCGCCTTTCTAAGTTATAAGATATCATTACATGTCAAATTCAAGGCGTGCTTTACTAGAACTATGAGTTTTATGTGTTAGATAAGGAATTTGAGATTCTACAACAGCTTGCGATTCTCTTTGTTCCCATTATACCTCTTTAGGTTCAATGTTTTCCTGTTCATCTTGAACAATTTCAATTTCTTATTTTACTCCCATTGATTCCTTTGGAACCAAGTTCCCCTTCAGGAATGCAGCCATCCTGATCAATAAATAACTTTATTATAGGATTGGGATAAGAGTAGTATTTAACAAAATTACATCTACATGATTTTGTAGACAAAGATTTTAAGAAACTTTTTTTTTATATAAGTATTCATCCATAACCACTATAAAAGACACATCAGGACACCTCCCATGCCATATCTCTATGGTGTCTCTTGAACCAATTTTAGACGGTACATTGTTTAGTGTTAAGCATGAGCCCAAAAGAAAATTTGAGGATCAACTAGATTTTATTGATAATCGCACCATGACTTAACATGATGTGATTCCTTCTTTTTGATACATAATCATTGTGTTTCAGGTGGTGTTCATCATGATACACTATCGTGATCTTCGGGAAGGTCCTCAAACTGTTGTTTTAAAATATTTAAACATTGATCACATCAACATATATTAATACTTTTACCAAGTTAGTTACGTACTTCATTTATGATATCCTTGAACACTTCAAGAGATCCAGATTTGTATTTCATTAAATACAAATTTCATACATATTGATAACATCAATAAATATAATGAGGTACTGGTAAATACCCTTAACATTTATTCTAAAAGGTCTATATACATCAATATGTATGAGCCTTAATAGAATAGTCACTCTCCCACTACATCTAGTGAAGATGCTTTTGTCATATTGCACAACAAATAAGATATGCATATCTCTATTGGTTCAATAACCAAAAGAGTCTTGATAACCATCATATGGATTCTAGAAATGCATTTATCATTTATGTGCTCTAGATGACAATGCTTTTAGTATTCAATGCTTGAGTCATCAAGTCATTCACTATATATATGACATACACATATTTGTCTTTAGAACTATCACAATTAGTTTGTGAGACATTGGGCATGGCCATAAAAGACCATATCTTTTAAAATGAAACATAATGTTCTTGTCACACAAGACATATTATGTTTTCATAAATGGTAGGTAAATAATAGCAATTCATTAATTCTATTATGTGCCCATGAATGACAGCTTCCAACTATAGAGGCAGCAACCTTTGCTTCATATAGTTCTAGCTTACTTCTTCACAGTTCCTAGAGTAAAGATCTCTATCTCCATCTTCTTCCTGAGATCCTCTAGAAAGAGGATAGTTCCTTTCCAGTGTCCAAACATGTGACAATGGTGGCACTTCATTTCCTCAATCCATTAAGTGAAAAGGACATATTCATTTTCCATTTACCCTTCTTCATAAATCGAGTGTAGAAGACTTAGACTTCAACTTAGCCTCAAAACTTTTCTTGGCCTTGCCTTTACCCTAGGACTCACTTATGTTGATCACCATCATGGATTTGTCCTTCTTCTTCCTTATTTGGCATCAACATGCCAAGCATCTGATAAACTAACTATATGATTCACGCAAGAAATTGTAGAATCACATCCATGGTTAACTCTTGACCTAAGAGAAATCTAGTCACTCCACATGCCCAATTATATTGAGCACATGGGGCTCTGCTGGATCTCCATCCGTCAGTTTGCACTCATATAGTGCTTTGGAAGCATTATACCTTTCTTGCTTTACATGATTCTTAAGATGTGTTACCATCTTGAGAATGTCCATGCTTTAATGTTGTTCATGCAACTCACAACTCATACAACAAAGCATAAGGTACTCAATGTCTATGGCATCATTGGCATGCTTCAATAAGCATCCATTTAGCCTTTAGGCACATTTGGAGTAGGTTCCTATGGCTTTTATATTTTAAGGATGTAGAT
Source organism: Alisma plantago-aquatica (assembly GCA_963693085.1). Lineage (NCBI taxonomy): Eukaryota > Viridiplantae > Streptophyta > Magnoliopsida > Alismatales > Alismataceae > Alisma > Alisma plantago-aquatica. The sequence continues at coordinate 413,737,653 of OY856409.1, forward strand.
CTTTCTCTCACGATTGAGAACACTTCTCAAAGTCCTAAACATATATTGCAACTTTTCAAAACATTTTGATTTGATAAGTTAACGATATTAATTAGGTCTTTAATTAATTATCGCTCCCACTATTTTGTTAAAATTCATAATCCTCATGTATCAATTTGGAAGATTGCATCATACAATCTTCTAGTGGCCAAGATCCATATTTCATCAAATCATGACTCATCTTTGAATGACCATCCAAAACTTGACTATTGAGGTAGGTAACATTTGCCAATTGCATCATATGCAATTCTCAGATAGATGATATGCACAAATCTTTGCCATCATCATCATCATCATCATGCTTCAGGGCCTAGACGCTCTAAGAATCACCAGTTAAGTCTAACCCAATAGCCAACACGATCGATATGCACCATTCTTTGTGCAAATCTACATATCGACCATCACACTTCCACGAGATATACGGCAAGCCATGCTTTGTGCAAATCTACGCTTGGTCGATCAAGATTTTCATGTGTGTTGCTAATGGAAGACATCTTTGACTTAATATTTTATTTGAGGGGTTTTGTATTTATAAATACATATAATTTATCCAATCACCACATATATAGTATGTATCATATACATGCTATATCCCACAACGATAACATGCAATAAACAAAAGTGATGGCTATGGCCAGTCTAATGTAATTCCTTAGAGCCACAAGGAATTACCACAACCTAAGTCTACATCACATGTAGAAACCTGTTGTTGATGAAGATCTGTGCTTGCCAATATGTGTTGTTTGGTTCAACCTTTGAACCGATTGGCTCGTCTCCTGGCCAGTCGTTTGGTTGTCTCACCGATCATCTGGTTCTTCTATCCACCATCTACTGGCTCCTCCATCCAATTGGTTGGGTCCACTAGATGATCAGTTTGGCTCATCCTTTTGGTCCTCCAGCCGGTCAACTCGTCTATGATATTGTAATGACCACATTTGTGCTTGATTAGTAAACTAGGGTTTACCTAGATGATTATATGCTTAATTGGATTGATCATTGCTTAAATCTAACTAATGATGATAATTCAATTATGATGTTTTAAACCTAATAAGAATGTTAAGTGTTCTATTGTTTGAGAAATTAGGGTTTGAGAAATATAAACCCTAGTTGGCTGAAATTACAGTTTTGATGGTACATGAGTATGGAATTTGATCAGGATAGCAGTGTGGTAAATGATTTTTCATATTTTCTACAAATTTGTATTTAATTTAATTTTGTATATGATATGGATAACTCAATCATTCATATTGGATAAAAATTTTAGAATATTTGAGTGTTCATTGAATGTGGTTTTCGGTCGAACTATACTTCGACCACAATGCTGACAGAGTGCTTTTTAGCAGTGTAGTTTTTTATTTTTAGTTATTTATTATTAAATCCAAATGATCTGAAATTTTAACTGGATATCTGAAAATCAATCATAAACAATATGTAAAATTTTAATAATTTTTGGATTCGTTTAGACCTTATCGGTAGACGAATTACAGTAACTGACATTTCTGTAGAATTATGGATAGCAGTGCACTATTAGCTTTTTATTTTTTTAATGGAAGCTTGGAATGATCTTAAACTTTAACTAAATATTTATAGCTAAATTATACACAACATACTAAATTATAATAATTTTTGGATAAGTTTTAATCTCTAAAATTCATGAATGCATAGAAACCTTTTTATGACAGAAAAATCTGCTGAAATAAGAAAAAGTTTAGTAAGGGGTCAATGTGCAATTAACCCAAGCAACTCAATTGCTCTATACCACTCTAGGTCCTTGTAAAGAAATAAGAGAAAGTTGTAAATGATGATTTATAACATTATTACTCTTTTAGAAATATGTGCGAATCAACAAGTCTTATGTGCTTAAAAGTATGAGGAACATAATGAATGTTCATACATGCATTTTTACTGTTGAAATCAGATTAGAGAAATAAATATTTAGATTCCCTTGTAAAGTTAGTTTATGTGGTTCAATGCTAGAAAACAAAGAGTTTTGAAAGAGAAGAAAAAGTTAAGGGTGATCTTTGTATTACATTAAATCCTCAATTTATGCCCTAATCTCATGATTAGTGGAAATTGTGAGATCGGGGTGTAACAACTTGGTATCAGAGCTTAGGCTGAGTTGTCAGGGACGATTAAGTTAGTAAGTTAGAGTCATAAGTGTGGCATATAGGAGATGTTATGATGTTAGCTCTGGGGAGTTGACTATTTGGATATACTGGTCCGGTATCAGAGAACTTGGATCAACCAATATCAAGTTACTCTATATATTCTTTCATGTATACCTTGGCCAGGTATACAGTGGAAGGATGGGCTAGAGAGGAACCCTAGAATTATTAGGGTTAGAAACAAGATAAGTACCATGAATTAAGAGCATACATATAAAATGAGATATAACTTTCATTTCTTATTGTTGTTTTATTAGAGATGAATAGAAATGCTCTTATATATTTGAATTCAGATATTCAATATTTTGAAATATATATGGGTATTTAAGATTTGTTGTACACTATGCAATTGTAGCATTTATTGATTACATTCTTTATATCAAGTAGACTAGAAATGATCTTTGAATGAGCTTTCTTAAGTGGATAAGTTTTCTTCCACACATTTGAGATGAATAGGAGTTGAGTAATCCTGAGTAGCTCTTGGCTTTAGGACTGTAGGTTCGGCCTGGTCTGGCTGGAAGGATGCATTACTGGGATCTAATGACTCCTATTAGTAACATAACAAGAGTAAATTCTGGATAGATTAGATCCAAATTCTAGTATGAATGTATATACTCTAAGATTTTGAAGTATAAGGGAAAGATTGGGATCACTAAGAATCAGTTGGAACTGATATCTGAGATCCAACTTTGGGGCCTCATATGAGAAACCCTTAATTGGGAATAAAGGAACACAACATAAGGTTCAGATTAAGTTTAATTATTAGTATTATATGAACTTTAAATATGAAATATGGAAAAGATATGAGAAAAGTATGTAAGGGACCAAGATAGTAAGAATCAATCATGAGGAATGGACTATATAATCGAGTACAATGTTTTTATGTACTCCAAAGCAAAGGGAAAATAGAAGAAAAGAGTTAAGTAGACAATAAGTAAATATAAGTGAAGAGTCTTCAGAAGAGTTAAAGTGAAGAGAACTAGATGAGCATGTAAATCATAAAACTAGGATAAGAAACTTAGTTGAAACAAAGAGAAATGTTGGAAATAATGAGCTTGATTAAGGAATGAGGGTTATGATATAATTGAGAGCATGGAATGTATACCTTTATATTAAGTTTAATACATTCATCCTTACTGCCTTTGGATTCTAAGTCTCTATAGAACAACAAACTAGTTTCTAAAATAAGAACAAAAGTGTATCTAAATGAATGAATAAGTCATACAAAGGTAGACTATATTCAGGAAGGAAAAACTTGATTGAAAGGGAAACTATGTTTCACCCATGCATGAGCCGTTTGATTTAAAATAAGGGATATGTAATGTATTAAACATGAGGTGATACTAGTAGAGAGATTATTGATTTAGAATTTCAACTTCACATTAATAGAAGGATAAAAGGAAATATATGCAACATGGTATACATGATCATACACATAAAAGAAGCAATATGATCATAAGAGAAAACTAGAAGTTAAAGATGACATTTGAAATAGTAGTATATGGTAAGGGGATTATGGAAAGTAAAGAAGGGTTTGAAACATAATGGAGTAATATAGATTATAAAAGAAAGAGTTTGCGAGATTCAAGAAAGTGCTAATTAGTCAAGTATCCTTGTTGATAATTAATTAAACCTACATATGAGAAATGTATTATTGAATGTTTGAAGATAAGAATTCTAAGTCTCAAAATCATCTTCTGTTTCATATCTTCCTTAATGAGAGCAATGTGATAAGAAAATGAATCATATATGATGCATAACCACCATGGTAGAGACATCTAGTGAATGTAATAATGACATACAATATGATGATGAAACCCTAGCAGGGTAATTGACAATGTAATCTATCTGAATGGCCAAGTAAGAGAAAAGAAATTCAATCGATACAATAAAGAAGACTTTAGTAAAACTTGTGCGATCCAAAGTTTGAATTTCAAATTAAGGGAGCAAAGTCACATCACAATAATGTCATGCTACTGATAAGGACCAAACCCTAGAATGTTTAGAGTTGTAGTAGTTCAAGGGATGTCACTAGTGATTTGACCTTGAATACTAGCATCTCTGTAAAACAAGATCATGAAATTTATACTATGAGAAGCAAATTAGCACTGATAGTAATCCTAGCTAATATGAAAGGTATATAAACTATATGGAAATACTTTAGAGCAAAGGCTAAGAAATAGATTTGAAATATAAGAGGTGTGTTTTGAATAAAAGGAGAAATATAATATGAGTGAAGTGTGATATGAAATAAATTCTTGCAGTAATAGCAAGAATGATGAATAATCTATTCATACCTTGTATGCTTCAATTTAAGGATGTTTAATCTACATGATTAAAATGAGAAGGATAAGTAGCAAAAAGTAAGTAGTAATGAATGAGGAGAGAGATAAGAGAAAACAATGGCTTTTAGTAATATGTGAATTTGTTTTTAGAAGTATAATTTGTTGAAGGTATATTAAGGGATGTAAATTGGTTCTATGTATGATTTTAATGTACATGTGTAAGCAATATGTTAATTAAAGGTGTATGATAGTTTAAGTCATTCATACTAGTAATCCATCTTAGTATTGTACAATTGTGGTATGGTGATATGGGTTGAATGATGACGGAACAAATGGAGGGTTACCCTGAATAAGGTAGTCATACCTATTCATTCATATGAATAGAAGGGATGATAGCCATATTGTATTGATATGTAACCCTAATGAGGTGTAGCTTGTTATACTAAGCTTTAATATAACTAAGTGATGGTAATTGGGTATGTATAGTCTTTTAATGACTAATAAAATTATGGAGTACTCTGTTAGTGTTGTTAAAACCCTAGTATGCTATAACCTGATGGTTACACCTTGAATTATGTGTCTGTTCATACTTGAGAATAGTATGGAATGTGATGGTAATGCTTCACCTTATGCATCCATGATCCAATGGGGATGCTGTGAGTAGTAATGTACAATTGTTGTTGAATATAGTCTTTTAACTCAAGACTGTTTTTCTATTTGAGTAGCACAATAGTAAAATTCAAAAGAACATGGCGAACTCTCTTTCGTGATTTATAGGTAATACATAACAATAGTACATATTTAGCAGTATGAATTGAGATAGTTGGATCAGATTATCAATGTTGAGGTAACACCTCAAGAGTATGAAAATATTGAAATGGTTGTTTCTCTCTCTATCCTATGATTGATTGTGACATAGAGAATTTGTTTGTTATCATTGAGAACTGTTTTAACATGTTGCAATTAGAAAAGAAATAAAGGACTTAACGTTGAAAATTACATTCAAGTATAAAATACAAGAATGTAATGACATGTAAGATTTCAGAAACTTAAAATAAACTTTGAATATACTTTATTTGTGTATTTATGTTTCGGATAAGAAACTTTTTAAGGGGGTGAGAATTGTAATGACCACATTTGTGCTTAATTGGTAAACTAGGAGGGTTTACCTGGATGATTATATGCTTAATTGGATTGATCATTGCTTAAATCTAATTAATTATGATAATTCAATTATAATGTTTTAAACCTAATAAGAACGTTAAGTGTTCTATTGTTTGAGAAATCAGGGTTTGAGAAATATAAACCCTAGTTGGCTGAAATTAGGGTTTTGATGGTACATGAGTATGGAATTTGATCAGGATAGTAGTGTGGTAAATGCTTTTTCATATTTTATATAAATTTTTTATTTTATTTAATTTTGGATATGATATGGATAACTCAATCATGCATATTGGAGAAAAATTTCAGAATATTTGAGTGTTCTTTGAATGTGGTTCTCGGTCGAACTATACTTTGACCAAAATGCCGACAAAGTGCTTTTCAACAGTGTAGTGTTTTATTTTTAAATATTTATTAGTAATTCCAAATGATCTTAAATTTTAAATGGAGATCTGAAACTCAATCATAAACAATATGTAAAATTTTCATAATTTTTAAATGCGTTTAGACCTTATCAATAGATGAATTACAGTAACTGACATTTCTACAGAATTCTGGATAGCAGTGCACTATTCGATTTTTAATTATTTAATGGAAGCTTGGAATGATCTAAAATTTAAAAAAAGCTTTGTAAATTAATTATAAACAAAATTATAAATTATAATAATGTTTGTAGAAGGTTTTATCTCTAAAATACACGAATTCACATTAACCTTTTTATGACAGAAAAATCTGCTAAAATAAGAAACAGTTTAGTGAGGGGTCAATGTGCAATTAACCCAAGCAGCTCAATTTCTCTATATGGTCAACCTAACACATAAGGAGATCTCATAATTCGTGCTTCAATCCAGAGAAATGAAATCCTAGAGAGAGAGTTAGGGTTTGAGAGGAGAAATTGATGGAGATGCTGACCTAGGGTTTTGCGGTCCGAGGAATGATGAAATCATGCAAGTTTAGCTTCTTTGGATATATTTTCATGGTGAATCTTCTGTCACATGTCAAAATTCCGTCCCTCCTCTGATTTGATCCAAAATGGTATCAAAACTTCCCCTTTTCTCACTCTTTCTTCATAATCCCTCATTTTTCGGGTTTCGGAGTTGAAAGGAAGAAGAATTGGGTGAATTGCTAGGGATTTGATATGGATTCGAGATTTTCAGACATGGGATACATTTTAAAGGTATTTTCACACCTTAGGGTGAGTGGAAACTTCCTTTAACAGTATATTGCATGAAAATGGGTTAAATCAACCATAATCTTTAATTGCTTAGTATGCGACTACAAACCCTGAATTGTCTATTTGTACTAAGTTGTTGCAAAATGATATAAAATGGATTCTTCCTTTGTTTGAATGAATTTTAGATGATAAAATCATATTAGAAATGTATACAATGCATTCTAATGATAATTCCCTAAGTATTCTCAGAGGTTATAAGAGTAAACAGAAATATAGGGAATTTGTTTGTGACTGAAATTTGATGTATAAGTAAATAGAGAAAGTTGCTTATCTAGATCCCCTTGGTTTTGAATGATTATTTATCAAAATTCATAGTACTTATATGTAAAATACTATCTTGGATTTCATTTAAAGTGAGTAGTGTTTGTTTGGTATCTCAGTGAAGAGGGTGAAACCCTAGATGCAAGGAAAGTTGGATATTTGCGGATAGGTATCGTGAAATCCATTTGAAGGGATTTTCTTGACATGATAGACTTTATTTAGTCAATGTTATTATTGATGCATGATATCCCAGTGAATGGCATGTAAACCCAAATTCAGCTCAGTTCCAAGGTTTCATGCATATATTGATTTTATATGATTTGTTGATAGTAGTATTTATTCAGTGAATGTTTATGTCCCATGAAATCTTTATGGGAGCCACGGGAATAAGTTGTTGCCTAGTGAGAGGTGACAAGATGTGTGATGGCCTTGTGAGCCATGAGAATACTTGTACAACCAGTGAAATGAATACCTTGGTCTAAGGACCTAGAGGTAATGGTTACCTATTACAGAGGTAACAATGCTATGTGATGATCTAAGGGTTTGAATACCCAAATCTAGTAATTATGATAATGATGTGAAGGGATGAGAATTCCCAGTAATGTGATAAGGGATTGAGATCCCATGTATCATGTGTTGTAAATATTTGAAAAGTACATGATAGATGTATTACACCTTTCTTTGTAGCATTTGTTGTGATTAAATGAAACCCTAAGGGTAGGGTGTTCAATGAATCAAGTATTGTGATATCAATGTTCTCAGTTATTATTAATAATTCTTTTCATGATAAGTAGTTAACTCTTAATTGAGTTATGAGATGCACACCTCAAGATTTGGGTTGATATGCACATTCCTTGAGAAATTACAGATAAGTTGCAGGTGCTATTGACGATTACTCATATGTCAAGTAATTAACTCTTATCAGTGTAATAAGATGATAAATTGCACGATTCTAGTGTGAATGTGCCAAGTGGACATGTAATCTATTTATTTAAGAATTTTAGTCTGCATGCATGTATAGTATGTTGATTAATCAGTATATTACAATGTTTTGAATATACTGCTCTACCAAGTTTCACTACGAAAAATATGGTCTTTAACTACAAAAAAAATTTGTAGCGAAAACCCAAAAATTTGTAGCTAAAAGCTTTGGCTACATTTATCCTTACATTTATAATATATAACTAATACCCGTGTAGCTAATTGTTTAGGCTACATTTTTTAAGTTGTAGTTAGTTATTCCTCTCGCTACAAATTCATATGTAACCCTAAATGTAGGTAAAAATGTCCTTACACATAAACATGTAGTTTCAATTGTAGCCAAATGTATGACTACAATTCAATTTGTACCTATGATATGTAGGGAGAGATGACATTGGTTACAATTTGTATTTGTAGTTCATTTATAGCAAAAATTTGCACTTGATACACATGTAATTATAACTAGTGTGTAGTGAAAGACACCATGTACTATACATACATATGTAGTGAGAGGCATTATGTAACCAGTCAGATCGCTTGCAAATATAGAGTGGTTTTGAATAAGAAAACAGATGAATGTTAATCATGATCGAGTTGTGCTTACAATGTCACCAATGATACTTTTATTTATATTTGAACAATGAGTACACATGGGGAGGACATTAACCTGGCCCCTGTTTTACAATATGCATGGAAAAAAGATACATGTATACAATATCTTCTTCTGACTACACCTATCCACTGCAAACTACAAAGCACAATATAAAGAGGGCTCATCTCCCTTAGTTCCTCCACCTAATTCATAGTGAGTTTAACATCCCTATGAATCTCAGCTTCAGTGGTGAATCTTCCAATCCCAAACATGATATAGGTATGTGCCATGCCCTCATCAACTCCCAGAGCTCGAGTTACAGCCTTTCCTATTGGCAACTCATGTAGAGGTTCATGTAAGGTTCATGTATGGTTAGTTTTGGTTGGAGAATCCCCTGGATCAGAACATATTGACATTTCTTCTCATAATCTATACGTTCTGTACTTTTGTATTTGTGGATCAAGCACCATCAAGTTGATGTTAGCATCCACTTTGTGCGAACCACCATGGATACCTACAAAGAAACATACAAGGTTTGAGATATAGCTCACGAAAGAAACAAGAAAGCATAGTTTCTCCTACTCATAACTTACCTATTCTATAAGCTTTCTTATCCCAATGCATTTAAGAATAAGCCCCTACCTATACATGATGACCTCTATATTACATTTTTTCATTCTCATTGATCTGCAGAATGCTACCAAGCTGATGGTTGGACCTGTTTTCACTGTTTACCCAAGGTTTCCTCATTGACTGTAGTATAAATTTGGTAAGGAAGACCTCTGAGGCAGCTATTAATGATGGAGCATAAGAAATAAAACCGTACTCCAAGAGTGTCAACTCTTCTATATAAATAGCTAAGAATTCAAGTTGCAGAGAAGGAACCTGCAACAAAAAAAATGGATAAATACTTAAAAACCTGAACTATGTTTAAAAGGTGACAGCAATGAGAACTAGACGCTTACCCCTTCTGACTGTTGATCTACACGGACGAATCTCCTATAATTATAGAAAAAGAAGAAAAGGTTTGTCAAGGTCAAGTTAAGAAAATTTTAAAGTAGTGTTCACGGGTAATATACATCAATGCAATGTGGAATACCTCAAAAGCATTTCATTGTTGGAGCAGTCATCTCAAACTGGAGGTGTCTAAGTACAGCGGCTTCCATTTGCAGAACCTATATATGGCATTGTTAGGTACGCATAGAAGTGTGAAGACGATCACAATAAAGGACATCAATTCTCCCCTTATGACATTTGAGTGTGTTGCTATGATACAATATTAGATGGGATTAGACAAAAAATTGCATACAAAATGAGGTAAAGAAAATTACCTGAGATATGATTTGGCCATCTAATCTTCTCAATGAATTCCATACAGTCTACCCATGACGATGGATCTACTATGTTGTTGACAACTCAACCCATTTGAGGATGTAGAAAGTCAAGACATCCCACAGAAAACATTATGCAAATGATTGCATGCAATTATTTTCCTCCAAATAGTCAAGGAGTTATTTTTTTTGTTTCACAGAGGAAAATTAATTAAGAACAACAAGGTTATCAAGCATGTGACTTATTAATGATTCCAGTAGATCTTTTAGGACTCACTACCAAGTTTTAATGGATTTTCTACTGATTCTTAATATGTCAACACATAGCTTCGACAGATTTTGAAAAAGCAAACATAAAGAAGCATATCGTTTACAAATATTGATCTTGCTTAATAAATAATAGTTTATTTAATACGTGCACATACAAAATATACATTCAGGAGAAAGATGATGAAATCGGAGGCCGATACGGTTACAGAAAACACAAGCTATGCAGCTAAGGCGATATCAAGTGAGGAATCGACCCCTACTCTCGATCTTGGAGATGAAAGCAGTTCACGAAATGTATCAGATGAAATAAGCAAGCCAACTCATGTAGTAAGTCTTAAAATAGTTTACAAAGCAAGTATTCTCTCACTGGTGACTGTGTTTTTTATTCTATGGGAAATGAAATAGGAACACCAAGGTTATGAAGAAGGCGTCTTTAGAAAAATGGACTTACTATTGTTTTCAAAATATTTTAAGAACTTACTACTAATGTTTTTTTTGTTGGCAAAAACTCATGCTGCTTTTTTTGTATTTTTCCTGTAGTGTCTGTACAAAGTTTCCTGTAGTGTTTGTATTTTTCCTGTAATGTCTGTAAAAACGCATCAAAGTTTTTAGGGTCCTCTCAGACTGTCACTACCATAGCATGTGTCATATCAAACTCTGAATTTCATTTAAATGTGCACTACAATAAAATGAACTTAGGATATCAGAAGATCTTAATTTGAATCTTCTAATTAATTTATAGTTGTAAAATGAGCTGACCACAAAAGATGAACAAATAATGACAAACAAAATTTAAATTAATATGACGAAGTCATCAGAATATCAGTTTACTAACACGTGAGATATGGAAGATGAACTCACGTCATCATAGTTGAAGCTAAAAGTGAGGGTCATACGAAAAGAGCCTTCTTTGTTTGTCCGTTGGATTCGATAACCACATACAGAACATCCATGCTACTCCAACAACAGAGAAAATAGAAAGCACTGCTAGGAAGCCAAAATGAGAAACATCATTGGCCACAATAGCAATAGCAATGCCCAATATTGCAAACTCAACAAGGCTCGCCATTGAAACCTCTGTGGCTCCAATTAGATTTGCTTTGTTTGTAGGTATCCCAGTCTGAAGAATATGTGTTCCCACAACATCATACGACATATGAACCAACTTGGAAAGAACCTGCAGATACAAAGAAATGTCATTGGAGTTTGTTTGTTAGGAGTGGGGGGGCCTCCAGTTCTATACAGTGACAATCTAACATAACAGAAATACTCTATCTCTACACAAAGCTTAAGACTTGGTTATATACTTACCAACAAGAACATGAATATGAAAAATGGGGTCTGGTTAGAAAGTAAACCACTCCACAATAAAAATACAACTGTTGTAAGTAAAAGAGCCTGAAACACCAATCCTGCAACACATGCCTAACAAATAATAACAGACTGAGATACAATTCCTAAAAGAGAAATGCATACTATGATTTTAGAAAACCTTTAAGACACCAAGCCTCTTCACAAGACTTGTAGATACAGGTATCTACAACTCCCATCACAACACATAGCCCACTAAAACCACTGATTATAGATGGACTGATGTTTGTCAAACATGTGACACAAGTTGTTAGTGAATGCTTTATGCAAAGTTTCCGAAAACATAATCGCTAGAAGCATATAGCATTGCTCAAAATTAGTTGCTGCTAATGTAATTCATAGCAATTTTATGGTGAGAAGATTTTAGTATATGGCATCCCCTTTACCTATCATTAGGTCATTGGAAACAAATTTCTACTAAGTAAGTCCGTATGCCACAATGCTAGAGATGGTTACAAGTGAATTTTCATTGTAAAAATCTTGATAGGTCCAAACCTTTTTGTATGTATAACAAGGGTTCTATTTGAGTTTTTTGCAGTAAATTTTGAGATCAGGTTCAGATTTTAAAACCTTAATAAATTTCTACTATTTCCATTTCTTCAGAATTAAAACTTACAGATATTGAACATTGCTACTTTATGATATGGAGAAACATGATGGTGGAAAGTTAAACTCATTATAATACCCTTTTGTGTTAGGTATGTGGTCATCATTGCTCCTAGAGTGAGAGTTAAATTGAAATACATCATCACATATGCGATACTTGAAGGAAGAACCAGGTGATGTAGATACTTAGCCCAACCTCGTCTGATTGCTTCAACACCATTTTCTGCATCATGGTAAACCATACATATTAAGGAAATTCCCCCCAAGTGTAACAAAATGATGATTATGATAAGCCTGTGTATGAACAAAATGCAAATAAAGTTCATTCACATGTTTTTTCTAACACATTGCTTCATCAACTAGACCAACAAGCCCAAACAATCACAGGTGAATCAGAACAACAACAAATTTTGACAGACAATGGATTAAGTTTCATATTTCCCCATGACAACACATAGAACTGTTATTCATCATAAAAAAGAATCATAGAAGCAGCTGTAATAGATCAAGGAGACAAGTCTAGACCCAACAATCGCCATCATCAATAAGAAAATAGTAAAACATAGCACTTATTTAAAACCATCTATAGGTCCTACTAGGTCTGTAACATGATACGAGATCTCAAACCCTTTTATATATGACTCTGATTTTGAAAACAACTATCTCTACTGAATACCAGAAATGAATAATAAGCTTCAGCTCAAGGTCTAACTCATTCACACAATAGGTAGGAACATAAAACCATAACACTAAACTTAATCACAAAGACCATCAGTAATGCTTTGGTATCACCATGTATAACTTTTATGAAACATAACTTTAAGGCAATGGAACCTTAAACTGAAAATGGACAGATATATGACCTCACAATGCATATATGAACTCCAAGCAGCACACAACCTCATGGAATCTCGATACTAGAGACATGCAAAGTGAGGGCTAGCATAGTAGAAACAACACAAATTGGGTAGAAATCACCTTGCAACATAGTAACTAGTTTTAGAAAATAAAGCCAGAATTCATAATTTTCTATGACATTTCGGTCAGCCAAATGTCAGATATGAAATAGAATGTAACATGGCAAATTTCTATGGACTTCTTGAATTTTTGCATGTTATAAATAATTTTATAGAATAAAACTAGAATGCATAAGTCCAACTCTAGAAACATTAAGATCAAATTACGTGTAACCGACGGGGATTCTACTTCCACTGTTGACACAAACTTAATAACATGTCACAAGAGGGGTGTACCTTCATTACTAGAAGACACATTTCACTTGAGATAAGATATTGATTACTTCTTCTAAGAAAAATCACAGGCTCATAATGGTGTTTACTATTCTGTAGTCCCTTAAGCATGGTTACTACTACTAACACAAGTTATAGATAGTTTTTTAGAATCTTTTGCTCGGCTCAAAATATCAGAGTAAAAGAAACAAGCTTTGCAAACACTATCATGTGTTTATATCTAATGTTTTAAGACAAATATGCAAATACACACTAAACCATACTCATCATATTATATTACCAAGTACTCATCTAGATGCTTATATCTGGAACTTCAAAACGCAATCAAATAGATTATATATCAAAAGACTCTTCATTCCATTGTGCATTGCAGGTGAAGTGGGGGTAAAAGCACACTGCCAGTCTCAAGATAACCTCAATTGATATGATCAACCACCCAAGATTCATGATTAGTCAGCTGGTCAACATAGTCATGCATAATTTTAAACTAGATTCCAGATTTGAATCTAAAGCTAAAAGGGTTACTAGTTATGGTTATTAACTTTGATTATATGCTCTGATAAACAAATTCTTAAATGAATAATAACATTATCTATATCTATTGAGGATATAGAAAAACATAGAAATTAAATTACAAACTAATGCAATACCATCAATTTCTACCAACTGATACAACATTGGCTTCATGTTCTTCTATTTCTTCCTTAGTTTGAGCTTGGGATGGGCCCCTTCTCATTTTAAGCCCCTTGACACCTTATGATTTATAATATATATACTTTATGTCTATTTTCCTTACAACATCTTACTCCTAAGCATCTAGAAAATTCTTAAGCTCGGTAGAAAAAGAATTTGCATAAGAAATCTTGATTTAACTACCCCAGAGAGACTCCAACTTTTCTAGACCCATTTTCCTAACACTTTTCGCTTATTTTTTGCTGAAGCTAAGTAAATGACATTCATTAGCCTCTAGAAATATTATTGAGTAGTAATGCATTCACCTTAATATATACTATAATAATGGCAGGGCTAGTAACTATTACAGAGTTCCGAAAAATGTATCTAGATAATACATAGTAGCTCACTGCATCTCAACCACACGATTTTAATACACCATGACATGTATGTAGGAGCTAAGTTTGGCCACCATGAGGAAACCAAATGGATAATTACTCTAGAATAGTACCAAAAGTGTAGATATAAAGGACACCCTACCAGTGGCATCATCAACATCTTTAGACAAACTGTTACATCAACCCTAACACATTTTAGGTCCAAAATATGATCACTCAACCACCTATGAAACCTATTGTTATAAAGAAAGTAGAAACACTAAAGAATATACAACAAGAAATAAAAATAAATTACCAATCAGGTTGTTCTGTCCTGACTCGAGTACACTAAATACTTTTACATAAATAAAGGCACCTTATTTATGGTATGTTACCAAGAAAAAAAATCTAATACATAGAAAGGAGAAAGGCTTAAGGCAAAAACCAAACAGTGAAGATAGTTGTATTTATTACTTCTCTTCAGATATGATGGATGTGTATCCTCTTACAACTTTCTAGTTGTGAATGGCATACTTAAAGATGTGTTACCTAGCACATTGATATAAAACCACTTGTCTTAGCCACCACTAAATCAATTTTCTAAAGAATTTGGCTATAATGTTATTTATGAATGATACACTGTAATGTTAATAATTTTCATTATGACTTGGTTATCTACATATAAGATCTGGAAAAGTAGAGATACTCTATTGAAGAGAGAAAACATAAATTATAACTCATACACACTGAACATAATTATGTATAATCTACAAAAGACTGAAAATGTCACCTTGCAAGATCAGAATTGTTTTATAAATAATGAGCTATGGATGGGCTTCTCCCTTGCCAAGAATATGCAAGTTCAACTAATATAGAGGTACACTCTGCAAGAAAGATGAAAACATGTTATGTATGTATCTCCCAATATGAGAAACAACTATTGATAAGCTTCAAGTCTCTTTCTTGACTGAAGTGAGGACACCTTTACAGTAATCCTACAAGACAAGGACATGCACTCGGTGTGTTTCACAATTTCCATATCTAATTACAAGTTCTTAATGCCTACTAATATAGGTGAGCAAGAAAGAATTGGTCAAATATGAATAGAAACCCGGTCTTCCTGCAGTGATAGTATGTTTGGAGCTAGGTCAGCAAAATGTGGTCCTGTGTTTGTTGTTTTGTTTCAGTTGTATGGGCAAACAAATCATTAAGTTCAAGATCTGGGCATCTATAGCATAATTTGTGAAATGTTCTAGATAAACACGCTCGGAATCATCAATGTAAGCATTATAGTTAAGAAATAAGGCTAGTACTACAAAAAAACCTATGAGTTGTGTTACCAATATTGTGCATATCAGCGTGCTCCTGTTAATCAATTATAAATAATCAAACTTGAGAATGTTGACTTTTGGAAAGTGGCATATGTCATTCCAGTTGGGGTCTCCCTCTAAAGATTATCCCTTCCTCAATTCAGGGCACCCTACTATTATAGAAACCCAAAATACCCATACTAATTTTTGGTATATGTGATAGTATGTGATTGACAATTCATAAGGATCTAGGAGACAAAGGCATCAAAAATAGTTTTCATTACAAACTATAACAGATAATATTTTCTCACTGTACTTCTGGGTGGGATCCCTCTAGCTCATAAGGAATTTGTTAAACAACTTTAAGAATCAGCATGATGCATGTCTGAAAACTAATGAGGATGAGTAAAATAGAATAAATCTTTTAGCAGCAACATATGGATGACATGAACTTAAATTCTGTCTATTATGCCCTGCAAAAAAAACCAGAAACTAAACCATAATTTTGACTAATTATTATCTAAGATTATAGAGTTCCATTCAATGATTTCAAGTCAATTCTTTAATCCTCAATAATTAACACTTGTTTTTCATACAACTTTACCATTTAAACAAATAACCTGCCCACATATCAAGCAATATAACACCAAGATATTAAAACACCTTGTTGCATTTTTGGTATACTTTTGTATACAACATGATATATTTCTATAGATCAAATGCCTTCATTTTATTAAGAAGCCATTGAACGTGATCATTTACTTAAGGTTCTCACTATCTACACAGAAGATCAACTCATCTTGTTTATATTCAGATCTGAATCATGAATATCTCTTGAGCTTCTCACTGTCTGCAATTTCTGAATAATGATGGCTAATCTGCATATTGATATAAGTTGGTAGTTACATAAAGGTAATAAAATAATCTATCCTACTATACATAAACGGTGTAGACCTTTGCAAAACCATGGAATAGAGAGGGAAAAACAAAGCCTCCATCTCAAGGTTAAATGTGAGGATGGAGGTTATATTTTCTAGGGGCTTTCAATTCGAAGAAACAGAACACATCTAATTAGATGCACATTCCAAATTTTATGTTTAGTAACCAATTACAATTGGAGTACAAAAATTCCAATTGGTCTTACATTTAGCAATAGAAAGAGTAATGGTCTAGACATTTATGATCCCTCATTCTGTAACAACAACTACTAACTTAAACCATTATGCATTTGGTAGCTAGACGATGCTTTCCCTACTTGTAGTAGGAATAACATTGTACCTCCCATATATTCACTTCCACCCAAAATGCATCTAATATATACAGATGAGTACAACCACCTGCAGCCTATAAACAATTTAATTTTAAGAAAAGTATATGATTTGGAATAACTTTATATGTATATGATATGCAATTGAAGCCATAGTTCATGAATTGTCAAAATGGTCTGCCGTAGAAAAATCCATGCAAGTTCTGTTCATCATTACGAACATCCAAAATAGTAAAAAAAACTTTTTAGTTTTAGTATAAAAGTAGCATTGCCAAGATATTGATTACGGTAGATGGCACTCCATAACCAACAACACATTGCCAAAATGTCATTAACGTGCCAAAACCAGTATATTCATGGTAGAACTTTAGGGTTTGTAGCCTCCTTTGTATACCATAGTTCCTCAACAAGAAAAAACAACCACCCGTTGAAGTACATTATGAGACCCATTGATGATAGTGTAGTAGAAAAAGGCCTCCAAAGACAGGTTTAGAAAAGAGTTTGTATTCTATATGAGGAAAAAGAAGTGTCACTCACGAGTCTGGATACACAACCTGATAACTAAGGAAATAAAAGAAGAACCGCAAGATTTTGACCTGCTATGTAGCAACCTATTTGAACGGTAGAAATGTTTTAACTAGTCAATCTTTCATATATCTTTACATGGTTCCTCTAAGTAAATAGAGAAGAAAAATACATCTGACAAATCTATTTGTAAAATAGAATTTCAAACATAAAAGTCTAATCGAAGGAACTAGTTAACTAGAACCAAAGGGCTGATAACTGTTTCAAAATATAGGCAAAAGATTTTATATAATAAAATAGTACATCCTATATAACAACACATTAAAATATTATTAAGCTCGGACACCAATCAATTGTGTTAGTCAGTAGTGTTGTTGGCACGTTGAAAAAACATAAAAAGTTTCACATGGGACTATGGGAGGCATATAAAACATTGTACAGATGTAAGGAAGCAGAGATAAAATAAGAAAAGGATAACAGGTTCAGAAAAGGGTTGGACACTAATAGGAAAAGATCCAGAATTATAAATCTCAGTGAAGACCTTACTGAAAATATATTATTAGATAAGATCCATGTATTACAAACATTATTCCAAGTGTCAATAGTCAAAAATTAATAAAAATTAAGAATTAAATAAAATTATGTTCATCTATACCCTACCCACACTGGGAAAGACTCATGATCAGACATAGCTCAGACAATGCTTGCTGCCCATTCAGCCCAGACACACCTGAAACTATACGAAATGCTCTCATGGATTGCCCAGTGTTAGTTCTTTTCTGACAAAGGTCAACCTGATATATGTTTTGAGAAGTACCACAGATGGTGGTTTTAACTCTAATTCAAACTGGTGGAAAATATGGATGAGTTTAGATGAGCTAAAGAATACCGGCTGTGGCTGTTGGACCCTTTGGATGAGGAGAAATGACTTTGTATTTAATAAGAAAAATAATATAACCACTTTAGTTTCTGGATTCAAGACCTTGGTGGTCGACTACTAGTCTACTACACATATAAAAAAATAGTTTCTCTCCTTAGACTATGACCACCTTTCACTAACGATGGTGTCCTGATATGGGTTATTTGAAATTTAATTCAGATTCTAGTTGGACTAAGCAGAATGGTGCGATGGTGGGGGTTGTGATTGAGATCACATAGGGAAAATTCTGACTACCATATAGAGAAAATGCAGGGGCCTTTGGGGGGGTGACATTGCCAAAGCTGAAGCAGCTCTTTTGGGAATCTGTGTTGCTGTTGATATGGGAGCTACACACATCCAGCTGGAGAGTGATGCTCTCAACTTGGTGAAATGCATCCGGATACGTAATTGATGGAACTGCTACTTCAGAGAAATAGGTAATTAATATTGCTATGTAGTCCATCCTCATTTGGGCCAGACCATTTTTTGTGAAAACAGAGGAAAACAAACTTGTCCATGTAATTATCAACCCCAACTCTCAGTATGATCAAACCATTGGCACACACTCCAACTTTTTTGCCCACTGGGTTGTAGTTGTTGTTAATGATTACCATGAATGAGTTTGTGGATTGTCCTTCAGGAAACATTCACACTGACTTTGTTGAAAGCCAAACATGCATACCAACGTATGATAGCATCAACATCCAGAAAAGTTGCAAATAATATTACATCAAATTAATACATGTGAACCATATTAAAACAAAATTGACATACGAAACATTATGAATGTTTTGATTTACATAATGGAGTTGTCTAACCTTTCGTCTGGAGAAACTCATACCCACATAGCTTGTGATTAAATCAAAATGTAAAAGAATGTTATCATCTATGAAGCTCTTGTCTGGCAATTGTTACCTTCCATTGATTTGACTCTCGGAAGCATTGTCTAGAGAATCACGACTGCTGGGATTCACGTTCTCAATTCTCTGGATCAATGTTTACTGACTAGTCCTCAATGATAAGCTACTGGTGTAGGACTACTTCCCTAGAGGGATCCTCTTGGACGCAAGTCTGGTCCCCGTACCAACTCATTCCATAACTTATTTGGGAGGGGAAAGACTAAGGATTGTGTAGGAAACTGCGGTCCGACTCGCACACCTCTACTGTCTCCCACTTTTACCTCATTCATTCTGGACAATGAAGTCCTATTTCACCTCCTCAGTCTCCCGCAAACCTTTTCTGTCCAAGATGCCAAGTGCTCCATCAATCCATTGTCTTCGGGTATGTCACCCCGGAGTCTCGCGTAGGGCCGCCGGAATAGGGTGATGTGGATTTTTTGGGGCAGTGATGGTTGAAGAACTAACTAGGAGGACATCAGGTCAGTAGTTTCAGATGAGGTAAAAGACAACAGTGAGCCCATGGAGCGGGAGTGGTTTGTGTGCTGAGCATGCACTAATCTCCGCTCTCCCACTGATGTTGGATCTTGACGTCACTAGGCTTGTCTCTTTTGGGGGCGGTTGGAGGAGGACGAAAAAGAAATTTTGAAATGCACATTTCACAATTCCCGTATCTAACTAGGCGGGGAAGCATTTTAGAGGAGAGGGATAGCGGGAAAGTAAAACAATTGGTGATGTGGACAACAATAAACAAATAAAATGTAGTGGGTATGTAGTTATTACTTTTCACTATATTTGATTTAATTACATTTATACAAATGTAAGGAAAACTAGTATTTCACTACAAATAAATAAAGTATAGTTAGACCAAGTGTAGGTAATTCCCATATTTCTTGTAGTGTTTAGAATGATATACATGTTGTATTATAACTTCAAATAAGTAGACGCGACACCATAGAGATACTAGAGTCAAGTATAAGTAAGATAAGGGTACAATGTAGAAAGAGATTTCTAGGAATAATAAAATAATAGACTTAGGAGCCCTAAACACCGTAGAACCCCTATGTGAGGTCTACGCCTTAGGGGTGAAATGACCTAACCCTGGCAGCATCCAATATAACGGGGTCGGAACGCGCTATCAGGTGGCACGGGGGATGAAGCCCTACTGGAAGTCTCCTTAAATTATAGTTTGCAGTGTCCAACATCAACCAGAAGTCTTGGTGGTACTAGAGTACAGAAAAACCAAGAGGTGGCTTGACTCTCTGCATGTGTGCTCAGGTTAGAGGAGGAGTCCAGTTTAGGCCAGAGAGACATTTCCCTATTATAGATCAGGAGAGTAGTCAGACTTAGCATTTCCTGGGTGTGTCCGCTAAGTCTTGTACGATGTGATCATAGTGCACTACGAGTCTTCATATGTAGAGTACACTCTATATGATCAGGGCATGATAAAATGAATGAAAGGTCAAACAAGTGTGTACAGTTATTCAATTATTATTTGTATGTTTTTGAATTATTAGTTCTCTTTATGATCAATCAAGAATTTCATATATTGATTCATTCTTATAGATATTTAGAGTATCCTGCCATATTTATGATTGTCAATTATTAGACTCTTTAAAGCTTACTGATGTTATAATTGATATCAATTGCTCAAAAGTATATATGTAATTATATTAGTGCTTCAGACTATTTCTTTGAAGTACTCATTCACTAAGCGAGTAGGCTCACCCCTCTACTCACAATTTTTAGGGAAATCACATGTACTTGAAGAAGATATCATTGCATCAGAGTAGATATGCCACAAGAGTTAAGTCTGAGTATAGTTAAGTTCATTCGGTCCTTGTCACTCTAGGTCCTTGTAAAGAAATAAGAGAGAGTTGTAAATGATGATGTATAACATTATTCCTCTTATAGCAATATGTGCGAATCAGCAAGTCTTATGTGCTTAAAAGTATGAGGAACATAATGAATGTTCATACATGCATTTTTACTGTTGAAATCAGATTAGAGAAATCAATGTTTAGATTCCCTTATAAAGTTGGTTTATTTGGTTCAATGGGAGAAAACAAAGAGTTTTGAAAGAGAAGAAAAAGTTAAGGGTGATCTTTGTATTACGTTAAATCCTCAATTTATTTCCTAATCTCATGATTAGTGGAAATTGTGAGATCAGGGTGTAACAGAGATAGTCGGTTGGCATCGTAAAAACGTCTTTCTTCTTTGTCATAATAGGAAAGTAAACTATCCTACTATTACATGATTATAGAGAAACCTCAAGTTACATTCAAGGGGAGCAAGGGTAGGAAAGAATTAACTTTACATTGTGAAGATAAGATAGAGGCTCAGTACGTAGACTGAGATAAAATAGGATTAACCAACCATACAACCATGCAAAAATAATAGGGTTTATTAGCCATAACCATGCTACACATCCACCATCAAAACTCACTTTTAGGGCAACTGACCGACCTAAATCACACGTCCAAAAAGGAACAGATCTAGAGTAGTCATACTTTTAAGAAAGTAACCTGACCCTTAAGCCCCCACAACTATTATATGGGGTCTGATGTAGTAATCAGGGTCAAACCATAGGGACAAGGTTAGCAGGTGTTAAGAAAACAAGGTTTGACACTCGTATACCCCAGATTAAAAGGGTAGTTTAAATTGGTATTCCCAAAGGAACGGTGGTACTCCAACCTAAGTAAAGTAAATAAAACAAAGATAAGAAGAACAAAGCGTAATAAAAGAAGATTAAAAATGAAGATATGGAGGGAAACTTGGATTGGGTTTCACCTACTAAGACTTCTCACCAACATGCAACATCATCACTCCCTGTTGTATACTCCTATCAAGATTACAAGCAATCATACATGGTGTCGATTCCCTTTTCTCTCGAGATAAGGATAGATCTAAGTCTAGCGGTAACCTCTCTCTCAAGATGACTACACAAAAACCTCATACCAGAATGTATGATCTCAAGCTTTAACATTCCAACATTCTCATGCATTCATACTACTCCATAACACAAGATAAAAGTGATGTTACTCTCTCAAGATATCAACAATCAAACATCACAAGATGGTAGCTAAGCATACAAGTAAAGCATTAAAACCGGTGCATGGAGATAATCTTGATAAGAGTATATGTATATTCAAAATGGAGAGACAATATACATGTTGGGAGAGCCTTAGTGGCTACTCCCAACCCAAGTTAAGGTGTTTAGCCACACATGTTCACGGCCAGAATAACATCGTTACAAGAAGACAAATACATCAAGTTCCATGAAGTGATGAGGGAAGTACAATGAAATGGAAGTGATAGATCTAGATGGGGAGGGAAGAACGTGATACAACTCTGTACTTCTTTAGATCTAGATCTAGAGGGTCGATGGTGCGGACGGTCTTCTTCTCTCTCGAAGATGAAGCCTTCAGTCTTCTCTCTCCTCAGCTTCCGCCTTTGGAGATCCAAGACTGATTGGATGGATGGATGGAGATGAGTCTGGAAAGTGGCAACACTTCATGGTACTATCAGATTTGATCTATGATCTGATGATTTGACAGGTCAGTGGGTGGCCTATTTATAGGCACATTCTACCAACTTAACCCCTTGATCGTAGTCGAGGTTTGGTCTTGGACAAAGATCGATTGTGGTCGAGGCCATATTACTATTCTTTCCTCGGTCGAGGTCAGTTGAACCCCTACCTCGGTCGTGGTCTGGTTGGCTACCTCCTTGGGTGAGGGTCACGGTCGAGGTTAGTTTAGCAACCCCCTCAGTCACGGTCTAACTGGCCACCTTCTCAATCGTGGCCTGGTTGCTGTGACTTTCTATGGGACCGCAGTTGAGGTCAAAGTGTGCCTTACCTTGGAGAAGTTGAGGTCGCGATCTTCAAGTTGGTCGCGGTCTCGAAGAGCTTGAGTGCAAATTGATCGCGAGTGCAAGGCATTAGGGTGAACTTGGAGATCTCGACCATGATGAGATGGTCCATGTTGGATGAATGGGTCGTGGTCGAGGTGATGACCACGACCTGGGCTAGATATGCACCTAAAATCAAGGGAAAATGTGTAAGTGAAGTATTTGACATAAGATGCTAAAATAGTGGGGAAAGTTAGCAAAATATATGCTAGGAAAGCATAAATGTATACAAAAAGTGAGTAAAATAAAGTGTTATCAACTCCCCCAAACTTAGAATCAAGCCCGTCCTCAGGCTAGTGTAGGCTCGAAATCATAGAGAGAGAACACATTTATGTGACAAAATTTTGCAAAACTTAACACTACTGAGTTATCTCATTCTTGCATCAAGACTGACGTGGTATGTTTTCTCAACCCTCCTAAAGTCTCATTCTTCCCTCTTATATCTAGAGTTGCACAACTTCTAGTTCTCGCCATTGCCTTCAATTGTAAAAGGTTTGTCCTTCTCAACGTATCACCCCTTCCCTTTAAGTTACCAACCATACTAGTACATCATCTCCTCGAGGGGTAGCTTTCACACTCTTCCTTTATTTTTAGTTGTCCCTATGCTAATGTGTTCGGGTAGGCTTTAAGCTTTAAGTGTTTTCCTCTTCTCCTAAGCTCCCTCACCCACAACTGTCGTAAGGACAGTGTTGCCCTTTGGGCATCTGACTTTACGTGAGGTGGTTTCGTGAGTTTCATTCTCGATCAGAGGTTGGTAAGTTTGGCTTCAAGGCTCCACTTACGGGCACAACATATCTGCATTCGTGAGTGCAACAATACACCAACCGTGTGGAAAATTTTGGCATCTTTTGGGCACAACTCTCATTATTTATATATTTTTTTCTTTTTGGATTTTTACACCTCCTTTCTGGCTTGGGTGAGAGGGATTTAGGTGGTCGTCTGGGTGGCCAAGTCTCTTTTTTTTAGTCCCAAGCGAGGATCGATTTACTTGAAAGGGTAGTTGTTTCCTTCTTTACAGAGATAAGGATTTTCTGGTTGGAATCGTTAGGTGAGGGTGGTTGGTCAAGAGTATGGCTAGGTGAAGTTTTCTAGTTTTTAAGGGTTTCATGAGCTTAGGGTTATTGAATACACAATGTCTTATTGCAAGAATGAGATAGAGCAGTATTTCTATGTTTCTCATTTTACCTTTATGTGTATTAGATGCTCATATATTTCTCTCTAGGAAAATGATAGTACTACAACTTTTAGCATGAAAATAGACTAAATTCTAAGGCAACTTCACAAAATTTTTAGGCAAAAAGGCAAGAGCATTCTGGAAGAACTAAAATATGTACATATAAAGTTTGTGGAAGTATGAAAATTTTGAAAAATTTAGAGGTAAAATGGTGATAAAATTGTACCTTTCTAGCCCGTTTATGACCCCTCCCCCAAACTTATCCTCCACCCCGACCCGAGGTGTTAGAATTTGAGTGAGACGTATAAACATGTTTTCTTTATTCATGTTTGTCGGTGTTGGAGGCCCACTTGGACTCGAGTAGCATACTTACGTACAGTCCTCGCAGTGGATGATACTACTCGTAGTGCATCCTCTCCACTTTTGTACTGAGGTTGTCTAGGGATGTCATCCATACTAGAAAGTAGAAGCCGCAGTCATTCGATAGAGGCAACTACTGAGGGCTCCTATGGCAGAACTGTGTCTTCTTGAAGTCTTTACCTGCTGTATGCTTGTACCCTTTGTTGTGACTTTTCAACATATCAACAATCGCCTCCCCGCATGTGACAACCTTTTCTTCTGTTCGGGTTTTTGCGGTAGTCATGTTTGTCTTCTTGTTCAATCCAAAGGCTGTGTGTGGGCTGTTATATAATACTACAGTCCTTTCTATGATGTCGACCACCAGCAAAGTCCAATGAATGTCGTGAAGAATCGACATGAAAATGTAGTCTGGGAGGGACGTCATGAGGCGTTGTTGCAGGCATTTCTTCTCGCCTAATATTTTATCTTTTATGATGTCATCTACCAGGAGGAAGTATGCCATATGTGCATTTGGCATGTTGTCACTTAAGAGGGCTTGGTAGGCTAACATTGTGCTTACTAATAGGTACCCTTCTATTCTTAGCGTATCTTGTAGGTCATCCTCCAACACACATATCCCTTCTCTTTTGAATATAGCTTCTGCCGGCACGTCATCATCTTTCAAGGACCTCATTATGATGTTTAATGACTCTTTAGATAGGCTGACGTAGCTCCATCTGTCAAAGTCTTTGAAAGTGGGTATTATCTCCCCCACCGGTATGTCTGGTCTTTCTTCTGACAGATCATCTTCTTCTACTTCTCCTCCTTCTGGCTATTCTGCTGAAGGTTGTTCTGCTTTGTCTTCTGCCACTGGAGCCTGTTGAGGTTCTTTTTCTGGTATGCTTGCTACAACTATTTTAGTATTTGCATTCCAACCTTCTTTCCATGCTTCAACCCTGGCTGGTTCTAATGGGTCGATCCACAGGGTTCTTAGTTGTTCCCTCAAAGTTACCTTTTCAGGTAGAGGGATCTCCTTATGAAGCCTTTGCGGTATTGCGCCTGAAGGCATCAGCGGGTCGTTAAAGAAGCAAGGATCGTAGATGATCTCCATTGTGTAAACACTGCACTGCCCGTGTAGATCTTCTGCGCATAAGTCCTCCAGTGGGATGCCCTTGTTGATGGCTTCCATCATTCTTAGTACGATGAAGGCACAATCCTCTGAGGCAGCCTCTTCTTGTGATTCTTTCTTACAGATAGAAAATAGCTTCCAAATGCCCTTGAATATGTCGTCTGCTGATTGTATCACTTTCTGTAGGTGTAGCGGTATCTTTAGGACATCTCTTGATTCTTTCCTTTTATATATCAGGGCAGTACTATCCAGTTCGACCGCATAGTAGTTGAGCACTATCGTATTTTGCTCATATAGATTGACAACGATAAGGGCCCACTGCTTCATGTTCCCTATGTGCAGGACTACAAACTTTGTCCCCTTTCTATGCACTGCTTCTTTCAAATCAGTCACATCAGTAGCCTCATAGTCCTCGTTGTATAAGAGGCTTGCCAAATGTGTGGTTCCATTGAACACTGACTGCACCTTGTCTGAGTGTAGGAACTCTTCGAGGAGGGTGGCACACAACACTTTAAATAGTTTCTTGTGTACTCATGCCCTTTTTAAGAAGATCCCTCTGAAGTGTTCTCTAGTTAGACTTCTACCCTTGTGGTGATACATGACATCGACTCTGGGTAGATTATCGTCAAGGATATCCGCTAAGATGTGGACATTTCTGCATGTGATTCTTGACAGCACAGTCATGTCCATTCCTATCATCTTGCATAGCAGAGGGGGAGCTACACCTAATTCTTCGTCTTTAACTAGTGTGCTCTGCTCTCTGGCGGGCTCGTTAATGAAGAAAGCACACCTTTTCTGCCACCTCTGAGGAAGCTTCTGCAGCTGTGCTATCTTTGACATTGCATTCCTCAGATGTGTGACCAAGCTTGGCGGTGGCCAGTTTTTCTAGAGTTGCCTCCATCTTCCCATCATAGATGTGGTCGTTCTGCTCATTGTGGACTGGGGATTGCAGGAAACCACTATACATGTCCATCCCATACGTCAAGTCATCCAACAATCTATATATATCTCTGAGCTCTCTAGACGTTAGATCTTCTAGTTCTTATACTCTCTGCTTTGGTGATGACTACTTGTGTTGGTTTTTCTGATGCAACCTTTCTTGTGGTCAAGGTAGTTTTATCTCCTACTGGTCCCCCCTTTTCCTTATTAGCTCCTGCTTTGTCCTCTTTAGGACTATTGTTTAAATCCAACTCCCTTGACATTGTAGTAGTCTTTGTCTCTGTCTCATTGTCTTTGGGGGAGTCTGGCGGTGGTGGTGCTTCCCTTGCCTTAGGTTCAGCTGTCGAGGTGGTTTTTACATTGGCGCTTTCTTCCTTTCGTGCTGAACCTGCACCTATCCCTCCCACATTGTCGTCGTCGTCATCGTCGGGGTTTGGTGGGCTCGATGAAGCTTGTGATGTGGAGGGCCCTGCCACACACTTGCTCTTCTTTTTACGCTGTTGGCTATTGAACTTCTTACGTTCGACTTCCAGCTTCTGGTTGTCTTCTTCCAATTGCTGGTGCTCCTGGTCGAGGTCGTTCATTGCCGCCTTGTATCCACTTGTTAAGTGGTCTCTATCAGCCCGCATAGCGTCCCTTTCTCTCTTGAGGGATGCCATTTCCTCTGTGAGGGCCTTCAATGCTCCCATCATCGTGTTCTAGGTGTTTAGCACCCCTTGCATGAATTGGGGTAGCACCTTGGTCCTCTCATTCAGTGTTTGTACCTACATCATTAGTGTACACAGGGTGGAGGTTATGCTTGAATTAAATTCAAATGTTTGATGCATGTGTTGCCACAATGCATCAAACTTATTACCCAGTATGTCTCCGAAGGTTGGAAGTTGACATGGTTGTGGCTCCACATGTATCATGGATGCATGTGGTTCCTTCGGTGGTTGAGTTGGCATTGTTGGGCTGTGCACTCTATGTTATGGCTATCCTGGCATCGAAAGGATTACTTATGGAATCGCTGTCTCGGGTACAACTTTGGAGTCCTTGCCTTGTTGGTGGGGTTCTTGTTCGTCTGTCGCCAGTTGTTTGGCGGTTGCAGCTTTAAGGTGTGGAATTTTGCTTAACGTGTCCTCTGGGTTTGCCTGGACGTCATGCTCTATTGTTTCTTTGTGCAGTTGGCATTCCTCGATCACTACTATTTCAATGACTATGGGAGGTGAGGTTGCCTTCAGAACTATAGGCTTTTCTACCGCTTCCTTCTTCTTCCTTACTACTAGCTTTTTCTTCTCTTCTGGCTTCTTCTTCTCTATTTCTGTAGATTTGTCTTTATTGACTTCTTCATTAGCTGTCAATGTCTTATCCGCGATATTGCAGATGGCCCCTGAGTACATCTTGTCGATGTCTTCTTGGGTGGGATACAACTTGTGGTCATCGTAATATGCCATCTCTGGGAGGAGAAGGAGTTTCTTTTAGCTACTCTACTTATAGTACAACTTATCTCTTTTCTGAGCTAGGATTCCCGCGTTAAGGAGGGACTTGATGTCGATCATTGTATGTCCCTCTATTGCCTTATATCTCTTCAATGCTTCTGCACCCATAAAATGGTAGGCTATCGCTGTTATCTGGACTCCCATGCAGAACTCCTGGTTCCGCTTGGACTCTCCTCCTACGATGGCTGACAACCTTTCGATTAGTATTTTACCTATATTCACATGCTTCCTTTTTAGCATCGACCAAATCATGAACAGATCTCCCTTTGTTACTCCCCCTGTATCTGACCTTGTATATATCGTGTTAGCCATTATCTTTTGTATCACTCTGATAAAGCATGATGTAATTAGGGTAGCCTTTGAGTTCTTGGAGTTATGTTCATCTTCTCCCATCAAGTCTTCCCACATCTAGTAGCTATCATATCCAACGGTCTCTTTCTCTCCCAGGGTGGGGGAGTAGGCTTGGGCTTCTTCTGTTGTTTTCGTGAAGATAATATTTAGCACCACTTCTGTGATTGTGTGAGACTTTCCCCCTAGTCTTACCTCCAGCTTGTAGTCTCCGCCCCCTTTTTGCATTCTTCTTCATCCACTGGGACCTTCTCCAGGGAAGACAGGAATTTGGCCGTCAACTACTTTGAGGACGGGGCTTCAGAAGTGCATAGGGTGCACATGTTTGCTCCCTCTAAGAACTTGATGATCCTATCATAGACTCCCATCTTTTTAAAGTCATCTACATCTAGGCACCTTGTGGGCCTGAAGAACTTGACTTGTGACATCCAATTGCATTACAACTGGTGTACAATGTCTTTTGGTACAAAGGTAGGCCCGCTTTGCTCTAGGGCTACCTCTTCAGTATCTTCTCCCTTCTTATGGGTCGTCTCTACCTCTTGCCCTTTTGTCTTTTTAGCAGCTATCACTTTTACCTTTTTGCTACTTCTGGTTGCCTTGGGCTCAACCTTCCTCTTACCCAGACTCCTTAGTTCAGACTCTATGGGCTGGTATTATGAGGTTCCCACCTATGCTGCACTCGGTGCAGTCTCTGACCCTTCTGGTGTCTGGTGACCCAGAATGTTCTAATACTGTTCCATCCGTAGCTGCAGTTGTAGCCTCTTGGCTGGTGGTAGGCTTGTATTGGTCTCCAAGTCCTTTTCTAGCTTCTCCACAATCAACTCTACCTCTTTCAATGAGGTTTCCCTCTTTGCCAGTGAATCATTGGTTGAAGTAGACATCCTGAAAATTTTCAAATTGATTTTATAATTAATATGTTTTTCAATTCATCAGTGATCCTATTTAACTTTTCTCGTATGTATATGTATGTTGTATATTTCTAGCCATTTCCTTATGACCGCGGCCCACGGTCATTACTCATGAAATGAAGAACACTGCGACCACAGTTCAAGATGATGAAAGTGAAGCGGTTGCAGTCGAAAGAAACAACCAAGGGAGACTGTGACTCAAGGTCCCCACCACGACTGCGGTTAAAAATACTCGAATTTTAGTTATTTGTGAGCACCACGACTGGCGGGAGAA
The DNA here is from genome assembly GCA_963693085.1 of Alisma plantago-aquatica. Lineage (NCBI taxonomy): Eukaryota > Viridiplantae > Streptophyta > Magnoliopsida > Alismatales > Alismataceae > Alisma > Alisma plantago-aquatica. Next base: position 413,767,666 of record OY856409.1, read on the forward strand.
AGCTGGTGCTACGACCCACGATCAAGGTTCTTGTACTGCGGCCGCAAAGTTGGGGTTTTAACATGTTCCATTGGGTACGATGGTTGGGCGGAGGGTCGAGGCTTCGATTGGAAAATTGTTGGAGGTAGCTAAAATGTCGATGCCCTGAGATTGAAACGTGCTAAAAAACGCCGCCCTAGGGTGGGCAGGGGTGCCGCAAAAACAACTGACAAGAGGGAGGGGAAAAGACGATCGGTGGAGTCATTGATGAAACGGAAAAGCCCGGACCAGCATAATAGGTAAAGGCATGTGAAAATGTTGTGTGAAAAAGCAAACTAGGTCCGACAATGGATACAGCAGTGGGTAGTGAATTGAAAAATTAGAAATGGTGTTTAGAAGATTACCTTGGTAGCAGAAAATCAGTGAAACATGGGGGTAAAGGACTAGTAGCGGCGGCAATTCGAGCTTCTGCTGCGGTGGCAGAGCGAGCTTAGCTGGAGTCGTAGGCGAGAGCACTGGCAATTCATTCTTCGGTTGGAGGAAAACTGAGATTTTAGGCGAGAAGAACAGTGTTCTAAGAATTTAAGAATATATAGGAGAGACACCGTGACTTGCGGCACAAACAAGGACTGGGTCGTGGTCGACTCTCTCTATACCAAGGACCTCGGGTCGCGGTCTAGTAGTTCTAAGTAGAACCACTTTGGGTCGTGGTGCGT